>VXBL01005560.1:129234-196131 GCA_013400195.1 Aramus guarauna
TAGATGATGTCAGTTGCCCTTTCCTTGTCCACCAGTGCTGTAACCCCATTATAGAAGGCCACCAAATTCATCAGGCATGATTGGCCTTAGTGAAGCCATGCTGGCTGTCACCAGTCACCTTTTGTTTTCCATGTGCCTTAGTATATTTTCCAGGAGGATCTGCTCTGTGATCTTGCCAGACGTGGAGGTGAGACTGACTGGTCTGTAGTTCCCTGGGTCTTCCTTCTTTCCCTTCTTAAAAACGGGGGTTCTGTTTCCCCTTTTCCTGTCAGTGGGAACTGCACTGGACTGCCAGGACTTCTCAAATACGATGGAGAGTGGCTTAGTACCTTCATCCATCAGTTCCCTCAGGACCCAATGTCTCTAAGTACCTGGTGGGGCAATAAAGAAGATGGAGCCAGGCTATTCTTGATGGTGCTCAGTGGCACAGGACAAGAGGCAGTGGATACACCTTGAAATGCAGACAATTCCACATAAATAGAGGAAAAAGTTTTACTGAGTGTTGTGGCCAAGCACTGAAGCTGATTGCCAGAGAGGCTGCAGAGTCCTTGTCTGCGGAGGAGTGGCTGTAGCTGACCCTGCTTTGAGAGATGTAGTGTCCTGGGCCACCTCCAGAGGTGTCTGCCAGACCAGGTGCCTCTGTGGTTGTGTGCAATTAAAATTTTCCATGTACCTAGCCTCTCTTTTTCCTAGCACACCAGTTGCTACAGCCTGTGAGAGCTGAGCCATGTGCTTTTTACCTCATGCCTGAAGTTCAGTGAGATCTTAAAAATAAGGCATCTCTGCCCCAAACACAGTCCAAAAGTATTGTAATTGTCTCTTCATGGTCATGTTTTGTATAAAAATAGATTGATTTTCCCTTTCTTACTCAAATGGTGCCATTCTGTGGTAAAGAAATTAGAAACTCAGCAGGCTAGAGAAAGGAAGGCAAGTTTAAAGCTGTAATGTAACATGTTAAAGCTTTTTAAGGCACATCTGGGCTCATATTCTTGCTCCACAGGTATTTTTTGCATTTTATTTTGTAATTTTTATAATGTTGTAAAAACAACAACAGAGAAACAACAAAAGAATAAACTACTTGGAGGAGGGATCAGACTAAATGTACTATCAATAAGGCACACTCTGAAAAAAACACTATGTGAGGGTCTGGAGATGCACCCCTCAAGAGCCAGGGTGATGGCAAGGACATGCTTTTGGAAAAGATAGACTTAGTTCTGTGTATTGTGGGACTGCAGTGACAGCTGAGGCCCCAGATAACTTCTAACCCAGGTAATGAAAGTAAGTTTTCTATTTGAGGCAAGTCCTGTGATTTCCTCTGCTTCCCCTCAACTCCTTTTCATGTTATGTAGGAAGGATGTACATCTGAGAACAGTCACCCAGCTCTGATTGAAAAGCCCAGTCCACTGAGTTTGATGATAGCTGTATCATATGGTGTAATGGTCAATGAAGGTTAAAAGGATGTATCACAGCTGTATTTGTTTAATGTGATCCTGATGTCATCCTAAGTGTCCAAAGATCTATGATGCAGTAACTTCTGAACTTCAAAATTGCATTTATTTGAGCTTTTTCCTAGTAATTACTTTTCCACCTCTTCTGGTCATTCTTGTTCTAGCACTTATGGAAAGGTTCTACCCTTTCCTAGAATTCACAAGCATATTTTTCTTTACTAATGCTTTCTGTTTTTTTCCCTGTGTCTTGTGCTAGTCGAAATTCTGAAATAATACTTGAAGTATATTAGGCCACCTTTGCCTGAGAGAATTTATGAGCTCTTTAATCATATGGCCTGGGAGTACTGCAATTTTGCATATTAAATTGTATTAACAATTGACTTGCTTGACTGGCAATGATGGGACTGGTAAGTCACAGAAGTCCACCTCTCCTTTTTTATGTGATGAAACTCAAAAATAAATAGGCTTTGAATACAACAGGAACAGTTTTAGGAGAGTAATCTGGGGATCTTCTGAGATCAGCCTAGCCTTTTCTGATATGTCATCTTGTGCCTGCTCTTCTGTCCTTCCCTTAACCCATACGGAAAAAATTCAGAGAGACCAGTGCTTTTCTTGAAAGGTTTGTGGTTGTCATGTTTGATGTACTAGTGAGAAATTGGCTTGGTCAGATCATAGAGAAATTTCAACGTAATCAGTCTGTACAAACTTTGTCCTTAAAGGCCAACTTTTTCAGTTTTTTTATTTCTATTGTATTTAAAACTACAAAGCAGACTTAATTGCCATGCCTGGGAGCCTGGGAGGCAAATTATTTGTTTAATCTTTGTCCAAGTTGAATGGGGTGACAGCTGAATATCCCTTTTTTTTTTTTNCAATGGTCTATCTTTGCATATGATTTATTCTAAACAGAACATTAAAAAAAGTGATATTTCAGGATTATATTTGTGTACGTGCAAGTAATGTATGTATTTTTGTGTATGTATAAGTAATAATGCTGTACTAGAACTGCTATAAACAGTTATAGCTATCTGTTATAGATATAACTATCTTATAGAGATATAACAGTTGTAACTATGTCCCTGTAGTTTATCTTATAAACTATTTAACTATCTCTCTTCTGTGCAGCATTTCCAGTGACATTTTCAATAGATAAACTAGGATCAGTTCAGGGTATGTTTTGCGTAACTGGTATTTTTTAGGGATGGATCTCAGATGATGACATGTCATCTTTTTAATATCTGTGAGTTTCTTCAACAGAAGATGGTTTATTCCATCTGCAGGGTGGTAACTATGATCTAATAGTTTTCTTCCATTTCTGGCGCAAATGACTGGCACATGTTCTCAGTAATAGCAGACAACACCACAGTTATCTGTGGTCTCATATTACTTCTATTTCTGACAAATTTCTATTTCTCTATGATGAGCATCACTCAGTAGTAAATATTGCACATTTCTACTTTTTAATAGGGTTTTTTTGATAGTGTAATATAAATTTCCATATGGCAGCATGTTCTGGGTTAAATTTTTATTTTTAATATTTCTATGTCGATATCAGATTTTTCTGTCCTTCACAACAGTGAAATGCAAAGTTTTATAAGACACGTGTATGTATACTCACATGGATCATAGCAGCATGCACAATTACCGTTGGGTTCCTTCTGCTAGCTAACAGACATATGTAAAATAAGAACTCATGTCAGGCTTTAGTTGGACATGGAAGAAAACAAAGGAAGGTTCAAGAAAAATTTGTTTGCAGTGTCTTTCCCTTATAAGCCATACAACCATTCTCCTTTTGCTTTGTAGGGACAGAGTTTTCCTCACCGTTTCCCTCTCAGTCCAAACAGGCTGGGATGCTGCTCTGGTTATGTATCTTGTTCCCATAGAATTTTCCATTTCTGATATTCCAAATGTTCTGCTGCCTGTATGTTTTTCTGAATAATTGTCCTTCCTTCTCTGTTACCTGTATGTCCAAAGCATTTTGGTGAATGGTTTGAACCTCTCCTGTTTTCTCACCCTTTTAGTCTACCCAACCTGACTTGAGTTTCAGAATGTAATCTGTCTCTTAACAGAGCCATTACCTAAAATATACTTCTGTTAACTTCTCTTGTCCCCATGCCTCACATTGTAGCTACATGTTCCAGATCAGATAGATGCATGGAAATATTTTTTGCAAATAAGCATCAGGTGTGGGGACACCCCCTATGTCAAACTGAAGGAATTAATGGCACAGAATTTGTGTAAAATTGTTGATCTCCACTGCCTATTTCTACGTGCAGTGTTGCTTGATGAGCATTAAACAGGTCCTTTGTAATCTGGGAGTCCGGGTGGGTTTGAATTCTTCCATAGCTATCATGTTGAATGAACCAGATTAAACACTCTGCGCTCCAGAATGTAGAATTAGAATAAATACCAGTATGAAGTTTGGAAATATTAATATCCACTCTTTATGGGAATAATTGGCTGGTATATTTTTTATACTTCAGTTTCATTACTTTCACACTTAAGTCACTGTACACTCTTCCCCCCTCCCCCCCCTTCCTCCCAGGCTGTCCTACACAAACTCCATGACATCATTGTTAAAAGTGACATATAACCAGTTTCTAAAACGAAGCTAATAAATTAAGTTCACACTAAAAATCACATGCCTGGCAGTTTCTGATTATACAAGTAGTAAACCACGGTCTTAAGTGAACTGCAGTTTCTAGATTTAGATGTGTTTAATCCATGAGTGTGTAAATAACAGTATTAATGTGTTTCCCAAAGTAGATTCTAAAATTACAAAAATATTTTTACGTGCAAGCAGTTCCCCTCTTTGCCTGTGAAAGCCTGGTGTTCAGGATCTATGAAAGGGTCAATGACATTGCAAACTGCCAGGAATCTGTTCTGAGGTTTTTAAGGAAGGTGGCTGCTGGAGTGCCCCAGGCCATGAAGTCTCAACACAGAGTTGAATAGGGCAGCAAATGCTCTGTTAGGAGCACAGTGTGCTGTAAGTTTTAGTCAAAATCGTGTTTTCCCTCTCACAGGTGGATATACATACATTAATACCAATATGAGAACCCACATCTATAGTTAACCAAATTCTGGTCAAGTACTTGGAAGACTCAAATACTCTGTGTTTTAGTTGTAATCATTAAGAATGCTCAGAAATGTTATGCAAAATTAATAAAGTTGAACAGAGACCATGCCATTTGCTATAATATACCTGCAATGTGAAAGTACAAAGTGAGGTGACATTTCTCATTAGGCAGAGACACAACAATATAGGTGCAGGCAAATTCTTGATCTCTAAAGACAGTCATTACCCTTGACATCTTTGTAATTTTTGGAAGTTATCATCCCATAAATGCTCAATCCATGCATAATCAGCTACATGAGCTTAATGTCATAGGAACAAGTATTTGAATGTAAGTGTGGTTTTTTGTTCATGAGAATTGTTACAGAAGTAATGTGGCAATTTGTACCTAAAGAGAGTGTTTAATTCTGCTTTTCTTTTGCAGTCTGTTAACTCTTGCTTTAACTTCTTCTTGCAAACCAAGTTCTCATATTGGATCTGTAAAGCTCCTTCTACCATTAATGAATCCAACTACATGCAGAGGAGCCCTCAGTGAGATTTTTGAGAGAAAAAACCACAACAAAACTCTTTCCCAATGTAACTGTAGGTAGGGAGTAGTGGGGGGTTTGTGTGTGTTCACTGACTCTTTCGCAGATTTGTCTGCATGTTCCCTAGCATTGATACATTCACAGTAGTACAACTTATTTTTCATGTGAGACAGATGAGTTGCAGGAATACAATTGTACATCCTTTTTTGGAAGATGGAAAGCCAACTATACTGGTACCAAGAAAATGCAGTCCACATGTACATACCTAATGTGTTTGGAATGGGGCACCCAGATCTTCAGGACTGGTTTTGAAATCCAAGGCAATAATTATATGTATATATAGTTTAATTTCCAACTTGGTAGCCAAAGCTCATCCAGAAAACTCCTTTCATTGGGTGTGTAGAGACTGACCCACAGGAAATGTGGAGAGATAAAGTAGTCACAAACAGGAATGGGTTCCAGTGGAGGAAACAGCATTTCCGTAAAAGGGGCCAGGGAACAGAGTGTATTAGGCCAAGGCAGTGGCAGAGCAAACAAAACAAGTACAGCAGCTACTGATTTCCTTCCTCTGTCATGCCACAGCATAATTTATTGCAGAGCTGCAGAGAAGCAATTACTCTAGCTTTCACACAGTTGTCATCTCTGATTCAGAGAGCATTGCATGCTCTCATCTGAACAGATCCTCAGAGCAAAAGGTACTAGCTACAGAAAAACAAATGCAGGCGGCTGAATAGATTGGCTATCAGAATAATTTCCCTGAGATAGTACCAGGAAAAGGGAAGTTCTCTTATGAACAAAATTGTTCAAGAAAAGATTAGCATGAGGCTATAGCGCGCTTTGACTGAAGGAAGTTACATTTTTGTACCTCCCGTTAGCTAATGCTCATGAAGCAAGAAGTGCCATGATATGCAAAGCCAAAACCTGCCCCTACTGATTTTACAGGCACTACCAACAGATGCAGAAAAAGCCCTCTCCTGCGTATTGCGGTCTTGCACTCAGAGAAAACATACCCAAGCTCCCACAAGAGAAGCAGAGGTGTGATACCTGCCTGGCTGGAGCCAGCAGCCAGTGAGAGAAAGGATGTGGCTGAGCAGCACAGAAATAAAAAAGAATCTGTAGAATTCTGTTTCTGAAGTGAAACATTTTGGAGCAAGGCTCGTTGAAGCACAACTTTTCTTGAGCCTTTTAGGAGCACTAACCACTACAGGGTATGTCAGACCCTGGGAGGCTTGCGCTTGTTTCCAAAAACCGGTTTTGGTGTGTCTCAGCTGCAGCGTGTCATGGTGAGCTGGTAGGAGTCAGTCTGGGAGGAGCAGTCACTTGCTGGGGTGTTTGCAGCTCCGGCGTGCTTGGACCCAGAAGAGGCAGTGCCAAATGGCGGGGATCTCGTATTGCTTTACTACTTGGCACCTGTCCAGCAGATATTGCATCCTCTTAACAAGATCTCCCCACCAGGCAAAGCAAGAAAGAAAGGCTTGCTGTCACATTAACTGATTAAGGTGAAGGTTCTACAATAAAAAGAGGGTCACTTTAATTAATGGGTTAATGTGAGCCTCTAAATTGAAATCTCAATGGAGGGAATTAGAATAACCTCTAGGTGAGCTTAGCTGGAGCTATCTGCTGAGCTTTGCCTTAAAAAGCGTAAAGCATGGGTTGTTGTGAGCACAGATGAAAGAGTATCTTGGGTGAGAGGACTGGGGAAATGAAGGAAGGATTAAAAGAGACAACATAAGCTACTCAAGAAAGGGATTTTTCTTGCCTCTTAGCTCCCACTCCATCTTGAGCATTAAAATCCAGATGTTCCCCACTAAAAATCTCTAACAGATGTCCATCTTCAAGTCAAAACCTGCAAGTAGGCTGTTGAGCAAAATCTGAGGCTGTCTCTCAGTGTGACTGAGGATCGTGGTTTAATCAACCAGTAAAGATGTTCTCAGATATCTCTGCCATAGCTCCCTTGCTATTTTACATTGTAATTAAAAACACAACAACAAAACCTCAGAAGCTGTTGCCTCTTGAAGAAAATACAGCAACAATTCACTGGAGACTAGGAGAAATTGAACTCAGTTGGGAGGTAGGAGTCTGTTTTTCTTTGCTAGACAGATTTTTTTCTTTTAATGCTATGCTTCTGTCAAAGTAATGGCTATTAGTCTGTGGACTCTAAAGAGCAGATCTGCGTGGCACTAAAGATAGCTTCATAGTGTCAGATTGAAAGGTATAGATGGAGACAGAGGACAGACGACAGAAACTGCGTTGGAATATTTGGTGCCAGCTGATAATTACAACAGCAACCTGCTCAAAAAATGCCGAGCAGACTCTATATAGTAATTTATTCCTAACCCAGTGCCTGTCTTCTTTAAATGTGGTTGAGGGGCTCAGGCCCCATGCATTTCCACCTCTGTCATCTGAGTCCTTTCTTCCTTGCCTGTTCCAGACTTCCTCCTGGATCAGTTTTTCTCCAAATGTCAAATGTCTAAAGCTTGCTAGTTCACATTAGTTCAGACTTAAACATCCATTAGATGTTCTTCTCTCTCCTGTTCTTAGTCATTGTGGTTTCCCACACCCATTAAGAAAAAGGCAGTCAGCAAAATGACACTTATTATTAACCCTTCCTCTTCCAATGGGAGGGCGAGGTTAAACACTAAGTATAGCTAGAATCTGAAGAACATTGATAGAAATCAAGTTTTTGAACTTCCTACTGTCTATTTTGAAAGACTGCCAGCAGTTTACCATTTCTTTCCTCTGTCTATGTAAGGGAAACACATTTCCAATAGAATTTACGTTTGCATCAGTAATGTCAGCAATACTTTCTGAGATTTGTTTCCTGACTCATGCTGCACATTTTACATAGCAGAGCAATAAAGTTGGAATCAAAATGATTCCAAACTACATCAGTGTGAAGGGAAAGCCTCAGGTCCCAAATAGCATTTCAAAACTACTTTTGTCATTTATATGTTGAATAGGACTTATGTTATTCTTATGCCAGTTTGGGTTTTTTTAATGTCATTTATTTTTTCATGTATGGCTTTATATTTCAGCAGAGGGCACTGTGACCTTACTTAGAACTTAATCTGGTAATGGGGCCACTTGAGCATGGGAAAAATTATACCATTTTTCCTCAGCATCACATGGTGATACATGCAGTATTTACTTATTCTCCATTTTAATCACTGCCTCATCATTGGGGCTAAAACACTAAAAGCAAGTGAGAAAAAACACTTCATGGATTTTTTTTATTTTTTTTTTAATCTCCTTACCTTTCTGTAGGGGAAAATTATCTAAATAAAGGCTTCTAGTTTTGTCCTCTGTGGTAACATATTTTCCCACAGTACAACCCCTGGTGTAGGCATTTTTACAAAGACTTTACAGCAGCTGCTATATCAGAGCATAACAAAAAACCCCCTCCAAAACTCTCAGACCTCACTGATGCATACAAGTCACTGAAGCACAACCTGCTGTTCTGTTGCATTACCACCCACACAGGGCAAAAGCACCAAACCCACATCCACTGCAGTTAAACCCGGGGAGGCCAGGGCGGACTGTGAGACTGGCAATCCTGCTTTCCGGTGAGAGTCGAGCCTGCGCTGCAAGCCTCAGCCAGCCCCGACTTCCTTTTCAGCTCAGCTCTTGCATTTTGGTACCAGCACATTGGCTTCTGAGGCTTGTTTTGAGTCTCGACCGCTGAGCGAGTAGGTAGACACTAGGAATTTGCTGAAATGAGGAACAAGTGAGGAAAAAAGAAGGAGGGAGAGGCTCTCTGCCACCTGCCTCCCCACCAGGCTGGGATGTCCGGTGTTACGCCAGCTTTCTCTGCTGCGGAGGAACATTTCGTGATGAGCGTCTCACGGCTACAACGGGAGGAGCAGCTACGAGGGAGCAGCAGAGGTAGTGCGAGATGGTGCCTGTGGTGCAGCAAGGCCATTAGCATCGCCCACTGCAAGCCAGCAGCGTGCCCTTGCTCTAACCCGAGGTATACCAACCACCGCGCCTCTGGCTGTCCCCGCTTTGTCGAATGGCGTGAGCCAAACAACTCCCATGTGAACAGGAAAAAAAGGTGTTGCTGCCAGTTGGACTTTTACTGATTCAATTTATTCAGTTGCTACACAGAACGTGCCAGTAAAAGGGTAGTAATAGACATCTTTCCTGTGAGGCTGTTTAGATAGCTGATAACATTCCCTAAAAGATGAATCAGTCTTTCTTTCACGTGTGTATGTGTATATTTATAGCTGTTAACATTGAAAAGATGAGGTCAGAATAAAGAGAAGAGACTAATACAGGCTAATAACCCCATCTTTTAAATTTTGTGCATTGAGTGGATTGTATCCAAAACTTTCAGCTGCCTTTTTATCTGAAGGTGGTATTTGTATTCCTCACAGATCATACATAACTTGGCAGGAGGTACAACGGTTGCTTTGAGCTGCCCAGCTAGGAAAGCTTATTTAAGGTATCTCCATTTAGTTTTGATGGTAGCATATGTCTGAGGAAAACCAATTTGTTTTCTCAGAATGACCCTCTTCTTTCCCTCCCTCTCTGGGATTAACGTGCTGTTTTTGCAAAGCAGAAATATGAGCACCAGTCATTTGTGCTTTAGACTGCAGGATTATAATCCTGGGTAATAAAGGATGCTGTGATGCTAGACACCTATCATTTCTGTGACCTATGACCCACTCCGTATGGCTGACCAGCCGATGTAGGTTGTGATCCATTTATACACTGCTTGTACCAAAAGATCTCTGGGAACATGAGGCTCCTGGTGGTTTACAGACATCTGCTGCCAATGCTGGAAACAGGTAATACAAAAAGGGGACTTTCTTGTGGGCACCATGGTAGACTCCTGCCGTGCTTGAGTCAAATGTCCTGAGAGTTATTTCTAGCCCCATGGGCATGCAGCATACCTGACAAGCACAACAGTTATGCTTTGTTTGGAGCCAAAAGTTTGTGACAAAATTGCCCACCACCTTGTTGACAGGCTGTCCTACTAGGAGCTGTCAGCAGGCTCCATCTAATGAGAAAACTATTTCTTCACAACATATTAAATAACAGATCTACCTGCACGTAAAAGCCATATGCCATGCAACAGTGACCTCTAGCTAATTATTGTTCCTATTCCACCCACTGCAGCCACAGGAAGAGTTGCAGCAGTTCAATTTCTCTGACCTTTTCTATGTCTTTGATTTTGGGGTAAACATGACAGCTGAAACTAACAGGAATGCTCTGTGACAATGTGAGAACAGTGTCTTGGTTTTCACTTCTGTTTTTCATTTGACATGTTACCATCCTTGCTGCTTTCAGAAGACTGATACGTTTCACTGCGTGGCTCCGTTTGCCTGGTACAGTCCCCCCATCGCCCCCCAGCAATAACCTCTGTGGCCACTCTGGCCAGGAGGGCAAAATCAAGTAACTTCAAAACCACACTGACCTCCAGCATTGGTTCGTGATTCTAAGCAATGCAATTGCCATCATGTTCAAACGTCTCTCTGTTGGGCCTTCTTGTGAGTCCGTAGGTAGTGCTGGTTCCGAAGAAAGCAGTCTCCCCTCCGTACACTGAACACTTACAATACAGCTGCCACTTACTCTTTGATTGTTTTTTGTCTTCTGGAATATACAAAGAAATCCTACCTATTACACTGCCTTTTACTTGTCACCCCCAGGCCTGTGTAAAATGGGAGGCATGGAAAATAAGAAGTTAGATGTTTAACTTTTAAAGAATGTTTTAAATGAGTTAACGTTATGGTAAGGAGAAGGAGGAAAAGAGACACACTCTGCAACCGTACTGGCTTGAAAAGGAACAGGTGACCACCACAGTGATGAGAACAAACCATGGCATGACTAGCATAAACCCTTTCCTTCATGTGAAGATGGAATTTATGTAGCCAAGTTGTCATTTATATCTATGGGTTTCTCAAAAAATGTATTTTTCAGTTGAGTTCTAATAATTTGTAGCAAATCCATTGTAACAGAAACGAGTTAGAACTCCAGTCTGGCAAGGTGATGTAAGATCATCACCTTGTATTTCTTGTGGGTTAGATTGCAAATTGCACCCATGAAAGCACAGCTGTGCCCTGTCAGGCTCCAGCAGACTGCAGAAAAAACTGAGTTTGGTGTAATGACATTTCACGGAGGTATATCTGAGGGGAAGAGGTGGTCTGAGATGGGGACAACAGTGAAGACAAGCAGCTGTAGTGCAGAGCAGGTGCTGGAGACATGGGAAGCACGTGCGTGAGGTTGGGTGGCCCCATCGGCTGCAGGAGCGATCAGTGGGCATGGGCAGGGACTGGGGAAAACGCAACATTGCTCACAGTGGCCATGGGTGACCCAGGCTGGTGGTGGAGCTGGCTCTCCCAGGGCCAGAGCAGGGTGTCCAGGTGCCTCCAGGGTAGGAGCACCACGTGTCCCAGTTGATACTGGTGACACCTCCCCTCAGTCACAGGCTCGTGGCACGATTCTGTCACGGCCCCTGACAGACGAAGGAGCAGCAAGCTTCCACAGGGCAGAACTGAGGACAAGGAGACTGTGGTAGGGATGTCAGGGGAGAGAAAGACACTCTGGTTCATCACTTGTTCCCCATCAGCTCCTTTCTCTTAATTTCCTTACGTAGTTCTCCTGCAGAGGCAGCATCTCTCCCAGTGTCCATATCAATTACACTAATTTTGCTGATGACTCTGAATATACTAATTCATTTAAACCATCAATCCTATTTGATTCTTTCATTGCAAATGGTTTAAATGGCTCTTTCAGGGCTTAATGTTCTTCCCTTTACAAATATTGCAGACTCTGTGATCATGGCTAGGTTTTGATTTAAAAGTGGTACAAGGGTGCTATTAAATTGTTATTATTTATTTTGGAATCAGTTTTGCCTAATTTAGATCTGATAGCTGTGAGTGACTCCCCCTCACACTGAACATTGTCTGTTGTTTCTTTTTATAATTTGTGCACAAATCCACCAATTCTTGCTCATTTCTTTCTGGTCTCCCCCTTCTCCTTTTCCCAGTCTTTAATGCAGTTCTGCAGATTTTTGGTTAGCCCACCTAGCATTATTTTTCGTAAGAGATTTTTGTAACATCTGCTGCTGTGTACACACACTGAGTCTAGCTATTAGAAACGCTCTGGATGACAACACATACATTTCATTGTGTAATATAAGGGGAGCTAGCTGAAAATTGCATACCTGTTTCCTGAATGCTGAGATGCTAGCTAAAGTTTGCAGGCCCTGGATGGTGTGATATAATGTGACTTAGTTCTCTAAGCAGTGGTTTTCTTCTCTTAGTTTAAGCAGGGTACAAGACAATCAAGGCTGTATGAAAATTTGATGAATATGGACACCGGTTAAAGGGAAGAGTCTTCTCTGCTGAGGCTTGGAAACTTTGACCTGAAAGGAGTGGCATGGTAAGGAGAGTAAAATCTTGAGTCAGCCCAACAGCAGCTGCTTACAAAAGTATGTCCTTCAAACCCACTAGTTTACAATCTAAGCACATGTTTAACCCAGCAGGCAACACTGTATTATAAATGCTCTCAAACACAGTTTAGAGCCAAGAGCAGCAGACTGTGTTTACCTCAAGACCTTGCTTTTACCCTGCAATGCTGATGGCATGAACATCTCCAGGCTTATTCACATAGAATCATAGAATCATAGAACATCTCAAGTTGGAAGGGACCCACAAGAAGCATCGAGTCCAATTCCCTGCTCCTCGCAGGACTACCTAAAACTAAACCGTATGACTAAGAACGTTGTCTAGATGTTCCTTGAACTGACAGGCTTGGTGCTGTGACCACTTCCCCGGGGAGCCTGTTCCAGTGACCCTGTTTAGTACTACCAGGATCTGATGAAGTGACGGCATTTTGAAAAAGCATTTATGTGAGAAAGGCATCCATTTTGGCATGTGCTGCTTCGTAACAACTCAATTTCTCAATTAGGCGTTCTTGCTTCACAATTGCTGGTTTTATACAGCAGCAAGAGTTTGGATGGCTGCTTTTGCCACAAGAGAACTGTAAGACAGGTAGCTATTACAATACAAATACTTTTAAACGTGTTATATTCTGCAGGCAAGAGATACTGTTCAGATACTGAGACACTGTCCAGAAGACAGAGCAAAAAACAGATAGATCTTTAAAGATACAACTACTTCGGAATCCTGGCAGTAATTTTGGCTCTCAGTGCTCACACGCAGCATGCACTACAGCTGCTCTTTCAGGCCCTCATTTGCTCAGGTATCATCATATCCATGAAATTATCTCCCTGACATGGGAGATAATTACATGAAAGCTTTTGTATTTAAACTCTGATTTCACCCCCTTGTTGGTGCAGAAGGCTTTTCTCTGTTTAGCTCAATGCTCATTTATCACAGATCATATTAATGAGGAAACTTCCTTTCCTGAAAATAAACTTTTCTGTCACATAGCTCTGCATAAACTTTCTGTCACACAGCTCTGCATCAAGTAAATAAATCTCAAATGGAGATTTTGTGGAAAAGATGTTTTCAAGTAAGATTTATTTTTTCATGAAATAGCTTCAAGCTATTCAAGTTAACTGTGCATGTTACTGTTCAACTTCCTGTTTTAGATGAACTTCATAAGTAATTGAATTTCTCTTATCACAATTGAGTTCTGGGGAACTTACACAACAAATAATTTTTCCTTTTTTCCTCCTTTGTTTCAATTCTTGTTTCTGTAGTATTTATCTTTTATTTTTGTTGTTGTTCCTTTCTCCTTGTTTTGCAAAAGCGACCGAGACACAAAGCAGACTTGTACAGAAGAGTGCATTCCAAGTATTGCAGAGGAGCGGTATCAGTAGCCTAGGTGTGCTAGCATTCTGCTAATCAGCTAATCTAACCTAATCAGCTGCAGAACTGATGGAAGCCACTGCCTTGATATTTGAATAGGAAAAGGGAAATGATGAGGCTCAAGCAAGAGATTTATAGGCTGAGTACCCTTTGTTCCTCACTGATTTCCATGGATGCCAGAGGCAGACAGCCCTGTGGGTTTTAATGGCTGTGATCCCATAACCATCCCCTTTTCCTTCTGATGCTGGTGCTGCTGGTGCTCAGCACCTTGGATGCTTTTACCTGCAAGCCCACAGCTGCTTTCTGCTCACCTTTTCACCCAGGCTGTAGGGACAGTGTTTCCCAGAGCCTCCGGTGCAGTATTTTTCCCGTATTGTTCCCACACTGCTGTTGGTATGCTGTTGGTCTCATGGCCTTGCACATGCCCACTCCTGTGCTGTTGTTATGGCAGATTTTCATGCGCAGTGGTTGCTGATGGCATGAGATTCATTCCCCCTTTCCCTATCCTGCAGCTGCAGCTCTGGCTTTCATCTGGAGACCCAGTAACGTGCCTGCACAAAGCTCAACAGCTGTCCAAGCACGCAGCACCTGCCCACACCAGAGCACGCTTCTGCCAGCGGCAATGGCACCAGAAGCACCAACAGCCAGCCTGGACTTCAAGCATGTCCTGAAACATAACACTACATAACCTGTGGTGTTAATATGGCAAAGCGTTTTGAGGTATATCATCTGCTGCATGAGAGAGGACACCTGCACCTGGGAGGATGTTCCTCTGAGGACATCCCAGCACTTTCTTCTCTCTCTCTGTCCCTGCCTCCCCTCCTTGTTTGCCTAATTTTTCCTCTGTAAGTAACTTTGATCATTAAAGTTGATAAATGTCACCAGCTACAGACCCTGCCAACACATCTTTGTGCGTGGGAATGAGTCTCAACACATTTTGTACAGCAACTTTCTCCAACTGCTGTGAATTGTTGTGAAGAGTATTTCTGTGAGAGAGAGGCCTTACTTAAACTTTGTAAGAATTTATATATATGCTATATTTGTATGGCATGCTTAGCAGTCCTGAGCCTGGAAAAGAGAAAAGGCTTTTGCATCAAAATAAGCCGCATCCATCAGAAAGCTGTCACATTCAAACTCGTTATCTAATTAAATGACATGCCAGGCTGCTGCCACCAATGGCTAGATTTAACAGGTTGGCCATGTAGTAATGATTCTGCTGTCTATCCTATCAGTGATCACAGGTACAGCTATCTTATTCACTCCTTCATGTTCCTGTCTACCTCTTAGAGTGCTTCAGTGATGAAGGAGCACAGAGATTATACAACATTTCATTAACAGCCTGTCTGAGAAATAGAGATTTTTCTTTATGCCTTCCACTAAAGATTCCAATATATTTTTCTCTGATCATATTCTGCTCTTCCGTCTCTTCACTGACTACATTCAAGAAAGAAAACTGTGCTCCCTGGAAGCTTTTCACTCCAGCCTGAAGTCTGTTTTGGCATAATTGACTAATGAACTTCAAGATGTTCTGTAATGGTGCATGCCATCCTCTTGTAAGAAAATAATTTGATGTCAAATGCAAAAAGACTGGTGGACATATGGTTCTTTCATGACTCTTTCAGTTTGTGAAGACTTGTGCAAAAATGAAATGTTTTGATTGAGAAAGGTCATGCTTACATGGGCCCACTGAAAAAAAATGCACATGTAGTTTGATGCAGCACATACCACATTTGCCAACTGATAGAAAAGTTTCACTGTTTTTACAGTAGAAGTTCATGCCTGACTTTTAGGCTTTTTTGTTTGTTGCAAGGGTATGTAGTTATGTTAGAAAGACAGACAAGTTTAGGGAAAGAGAGACCTCCAGTCCTTGTATACACTATTAAGTCCCACTGAAGTCTTCTTGGCTTTAAGAAGAGAAGGGTAAGGAAACATTTTGGTAATGTGAACAATCACTTAATGGCACAGTTGGAGAATTTCCCAGTAGATATTAGGAAAAATCTTCTTTCCATAAGAGTGGTCTGGGGTCAAGTTGCATGGGCAGTTCATGGTATCTCCACCCTTGAAGCTATTACAGATGTGTCAAACCTTGAGCAAGCTGCTCGAGCCAGCCCTGACTGAGCAGAGAATTGGACTAGAGATATCCTGGGGCTCCTCCAGCCTCCCAACTTCTGTCCTGTAATTTTGTCAGCCCTCCATTTCCACTTCTCTTTACCAGGATGAACCAACACTCCTTCCTCAGTCCCGTCTTGTATGCCAAGTGCTCCTGCCCTGTAACCACATCGGTGACCTCCACTGCTTGTTTATGGACATCTCTCTGGTCTGGGGAACCCCAGGGTCCCTTCCCTCAGCTTGATGCCTGTGCTCCTGCTAATGCTGCCCAGGATGTTCTCGGCCTGTACTGAAGAGATTAATTTCAATACCTCTTAGATATATGCCAGGATGCAAAATCTGCAGTGCTTTTATTTGTACTAGTGAAACCCTTTGTTGTTCAATAATAAAAAGAGCAATTCTAGTCTGAATTTTGGAAGACTCAATTTTTCTTCGTTGAAGTATAACAACCTGGTTTTATGTAAATTAAAAGATACACACACACATGTCTGACTATTCAGTCAAACATATGCCTCAAAAATATTGCAGGTGCAGCTATGGAAACCCTTTGAAAACTTGGCACCTTGTGCTGAAATTATTGAACTACCATTCTAGATAAGCTGAACATGGTTATATTGCAGAGTACTTAAACTATACAGCTCAACAGAGTCTTCTGGCTTGGTCTTATACCTATTTTAGAAGCTCATAATATAATTTGAGATCTTGCGTGAAGAGATCAGTGTAGTATATGCATGACAGTCTCCATTTGGCCTAATCTTAATCTAGACTTAAAATTTTACCTCAATGAAAACAGTAGGACCACATACTCAAGGATGGAAGTATAAATAAAAATTTTGCAAATTATTTTTTCTCATAGTTTTTCAATAGCAAGAATTTCTACCTTGCACATGACATTTCACTGAAAGTTTGTAGGTACCATTAACTCTTATGTGGACCCAAGCCTTGAGTATGTGGTATAAGGTTGAAGTATAAACTTGAAATCAGAATTATATTAGCAGTCCAATTCCTCTATGGATAAACTTCCTTTATTTGTTTTGGCTTATTTTTCTCTCTTTGAAAGAAATTTAACACCATCTGGAAAGCTGCATGCACTATTTCACAATTAGCATCCACTGTCTTGCTTTAATTTTATTGTATTATACTGATAATCACAGCTACACCTTATGCACAAAAAAGTTTTGGTTTCCTGAAGATATCAACTATAAGAAAGTAAATAGTTGAAATGGCGCAGCCATGGTAGCCTAGGTATGTGAGTGAGGCAAAGATTGTGGAGACTGGTATATAGTTGTGGGGATGGGAGAACATAACTCTCAGGGACATAGCCCTGTTTGGAGTCAGTATGAGAGCGAAAAGGTGTTTCCCTTCAGGAAAGCTTTGGCTACCTGGAGAGTGACAGTTGTCTTCCTCCAGAAGTACACTTTGAATAAGAAAGCATGTAATTCCATTTGTATTTCTTTAAGAAACAGTGTCCCCTGTGTTTTGCTACTTGGTCAATTCTGTCTAGGCTCTTAGGATTTTGAATACAATGTTCTTTTAGGTTCTTTTTGCCGGGGGAGGGTGTGTGTGTATTTGTTGTTGCTTTGGTTAGGGTTATTTTATTTTATTTTGTACTTTCATTTCATTTATTTTTAGTTCAATTTAATTTAATTTTACCTTTAATGCTAACCATGGTGCTTTCCCTTTGTCTCAACGTATGAGTTCATTTTAGGTCTGAAGTGGGTAGTCTTGCCTACTCAGCACCTTCATGGGGGGCTTTCCCAGCTGCTCGTCTTTCTCCATCCCTACCTGTTCCATCATTTGCACATTGCTCTGTTTGGTCCACCTCCTGCAGTGCTTCTCCTGTCTATGGCAGCAGCCCCCGGTGGTCCCTGTTCCTGCAGACCCTCTGTGGCTACTTGACCCTGGTCAGGCCCTCTGTGGCTACTGGGTGTCTCCTCTGGAGGGGATGGGAAGCCGTATGATGCGGTCTGCACCCCTTCACACTGCACCGCTTCCCTCCCATCACTTTTCTCTCACCCTCTAATGATGGTTTGCTTTTTGTACGGTTCCAGAGGTCTGGTCTGGCTTTCTAGTCTGGCCTCTCATGCTTAGTGAGTTTTCTTATTTTGATTTTTTAGCTCAGCTTTGATGTTACATTAGCCATTTAAAGTCATTTTATGGATGGCAGGAGAAACGATCTATGATTGTTGTGGGAAAAGTGGCAGTTTAAAAATAAATTGAGTACAAGATAGAAACATCCTAAGAGAAATGTCTGATTTATTTCTCCACGCACTCACACATTTACAGATTTACAGTATTTTTACACAGAGTATTCTGTGGCGGATCCTTATGGTGGATCCAACTGCTTGTCCTCTTCTGTCAGCTGATTTTTGATGCGAAACACCTGTATTTTCACCAGCATCATCTAGCTTTCTCTGGTGTGGTTTTATTCTACATTAGCTACAGTACCAGGAGCATTCTCTAGCCTGGGACTAGACTCTGGAGAAGGCTAAAATGTTTCCAAACTGTAATTAGACCTCGCTCCTCTTTAATCACTTAATCAGAAGAACCACAAATGTAAAAGAGATGGTGTAAATATTTATACACATAACATGGTCACGACACAGTTGCTCTCTCATTGTGCTAGTTTAGTCTCAGATTTTGTACTAGAGGGTACAAACATGAGAGAAATACAGCATGGAACTCACAGAGGCCACAAATTCTGACATGCTGCTAAATAAATGAGTGATCTTCATTACCTTTATTAGCATATATATAAAGTGAATCAGATACATTCTGCTCCATCACTAACTATCTTTTCCAAGTCATAGAATCATAGAATGGTTTGGATTGGAAAGGACCTCAAAGCCCATCTAATTCCAACCCCCCTGCCAGGAGCAGGGACACCCTCCACTAGACCAGGTTGCCCAAAGCCCCATCCAACCTGGCCTTGAACACTTCCAGGGATGGGGCATCCACAACCTCTCTGGGCAACCTGTGCCAGTGGCTCACCACCCACATATCCATAAAATATTTCTGCAGCTGGAGAGAAGGTTCATAAAAGTATTAACATTTGATTGACTCTGTATGGAAACAGGTAAGTACTGGTAATTAGCATACAGAATTATGTTTGAGATGTTATTAGTTATAAAAGGCTCATTCTCTTTTTGTTAAATGCTTGCTTGGACAGACTGAGTAGCAGCTTAATTTTTTAATGAATCCATTATCAACTAGGTTGTTTCATCTATCTCCAAATATTAATTTGAAGCTTAAATGAAAAAGCTCCATTAATATTTTGGCTGTAAGTGTCCTCTCATTTCTGAGATTGAGAAACATTGGCCAGGAGAGCGGATGTGGAGTAAGACATCTGCAGTCTGGGATTGCTTGAGGGATGCCCCCCTCCTCAATGCCAGCCCCTTTGGAAGCAGTCGATGTCCTGCACACTTATGGTGGGTTAGGAAGCTGCTCTGCATGTCTCAACCAGGAGATATTCTCCTTCTGCCACTAAATGGCAACCTACAGAGCTTGAAAATGCTGTGATATCTTTCTGGAGGTCTGGATGTAAGAGTCTGTAAGTGAGTGTCGTTACAAAACAACATGCCACCTGGTTAGCTCCTTAAATCTTGTTCCAGACTCCTCTCTGCTTGAAGGATAAATTATAAATGTGTTATCACAACAAGATAAGAAGCACTTTGCAAATTAATTTATTATTTTAAAAAGAATGGAAAAAAGTGAAAGGTCGTGAGTAACTCATGTTGCCTATTTAAGGAATTGTATTTCCTACCAGTTATATAGTTGGGAGTGAGCCATACAAAGTCCGGCTCTTTCAGAAGTGACAACATAAGTTAATCTTTCAGGGTCAAAGGAGACAGCATCCCAGATAGGTTTTCTTGGCCAAGAATGGCCATTTTGGTTTTAATCTTTTAATATACGTTTCGTTTGAAGAATTTAAAACTACTTTATAAAGAAACACTACTCCCATGCTAGTTCTGGAAAAAAAAATAAATCATTCCCGCATTCACAAAATGCATTAGCAGTAGAGTCCTTAGCGTATTTAGGTCCAGTGCATCTCTTCTTCAGTTGAAAGAAGGGAGAATTTAAGGAAGTTCTATCTTAACAAAAATATTAGCATAAGTGAAATTCAGAACTGCCTCAAGCAATTCTATATTTTTTAAAAAAATATTTAAAAAAATATTATTCCTTAGTTTCCTCTATACAAGATAAAATTCCCAGTACAAAGTGAAGCACCCAGTTTTTCTCACTAGTCAAACAGCTCAAGACACCAAACACTTTCAATCTCTTTTTGAAAGTGTTTTGTGTTACAGATCATCCAGAAGACTACCATGTTCATCCTTTCTACTATCTGCTTTATTACTTTGATTATTTTGTTTGCTTACTCTGATAATACCAAAATTGACTATTGTTCAGACAACCTTTGGTGATAGTGAAGGAGAGTTTATATACGATGTTGAGATATAGAGTGCAAATGATGGCTGCGCATGTTATATAAACTGGTTCGCTTTCCTGTTTCTACGGGGAAGAGGTTGTGCTCTTTGATACTTAAGTACATGAAATACATTTGAAGTACACTGAGTGGTTTAGTTTCTACAATATGGCTACTCTGTTCTACATGTTTACAAATATACCAAACATAACAATCTTTAGGACATATAAATTACATATCTTATTTACAATTCTGTACCCAGATAACTAATTCTTAAAGCACACTTTCTAGGTGTGCAATTATCATACCCCTTCACTTAACTGAGGGAGAACTGAAAGCAGAGAAGTGCGTAATGATTTTCTCCGTAAAACACAAATTTATGTTCATCGCCAGCCGAAGATGAGACTTCTGAACCCCAAACCCCAGGGTGCTCTTCAGCAGCACACACTGCCCCGTGCCTACAGACAAGTTCTTCTGTAATGACAGAAACACAGAGACCCAAATAATGCTCTGAGAACAGGACTAGCGGTTTCTGAAATGTCTACCACAAGCACCATAGGTGCGTCACGCAGCGCGCAGGGATAGCATTCCCATCCCATGTGGCAGCGTGAAGGTATCGCTGGTGAAACGGTTCGGCTGACATGAGCTAAGGAAGAAGCCAGGCCCTGCGGCTGCGCAGGTGCCTTGGAGCAGTGAACCCCAGCTCTTCTCTGATCTTTCACACTCACCCGTGGCTCTGAGCGCAACCAGCCTCGGGCAAGGCTCCTAGGAAAACAGAGGGAATGCATGTCGGCTGGTCTACACACAGATTTGGGGATATGTTTATATTGATTTAGAAAGGTTTGTAGCTCTTTGGCTTGCATCAGTGAATTTATATTATCATCATGTGGCTTTCTAACGCGATGGGTGATTGTTAAGATTCTCTGTTGGAAAATAAAATATGGAACATTGGCTAGCAAAAGAATTCCTCCTGCCTGCTGTTCTTCTGTTTGCCTAAGATTGCTGCAACTTTTCATGAAAAAGGACACACCTTTAAAGTAAATCTCAGCTGGAATATTTTCACTAACCTTAAAGAAAGGAAGGGACAGGGTGGCAGCCTGGAGTTTTCACTGAAACTAACACAGGTGCAAGCATGTATGAGGGAAAGGCAGTTTAAGGCTATGTGCAGAAGCAGCACACTACATTTAATCAATCTATCAGTTTCTCCCATGGAAGTCAGAAAAAAGACTCAAAAATGTATTTGTCTTTGCCACATTTCTGTATTTTTTTTTTTAATAAGGACAACTTGCAGGCTAGAATGAATGCTAAGGTTTTGTTGTTTAGATAGCTTAGAAAATTGGCAAAGCTTAAAGATGATACAGAATTATCACCATTCCCCAGCTGTCAGCCAGAAGGGCAGGTAAAACAACTGAATGTCAAGAACGCACTGCTAGTTTTTGAAACCGTAATAAAGCCTTGATCTTTCTGTACATCTGCAATGCACTTTCTCTGTGTCATCTAACGTGTTCAGAGTAGGATAGAGAGCTATCTCCCTCCTGGTGAAGAGTGAACGCTAGCCAGAGATTGTGAGATGGCATACCAAAGTGGCTTGACAGCCTCAAGCCAAAGATACAGGGATGGGGAAAGGCATATGTGAATAATGATATGATTTTCTTTGAACTTGAGAAATTAAACTGTCAAGCTGGGATGGAATCTAAGTGTAAAAAACCCTCAAAAATCCTTCTCAGTTTTCTGTCAACAAGATCACTAACACTTTTGCAACCCAAAGGAAGACTGGTGGATTATACCTTTTATAAAATTGTGTTACTGTAAAAAAAACCAAAAACAAATCAACAAAATTGTTGTTTGTATTCATTCAAAATTAAACATAAGGATATCTCCTATTTAATTTTGAACCTCTCCAAAACTTAGTTGCAATTCTAGGTCTCAGCTCTCTACTCAGCCTTTTCTCCATGAAAGCCTGTCCATCTGGCACCCTTTCTTTTAAACCAGGGAAGACTCAGTTTTTGCCCTGTCTTCAGTGTGAAACTATACTACTTCAACTGGACACTCGGCTCCGTTTTTCTCTGTGTAGTTATCTTGAGCAGGCAGCTGGAAATAATGTAGTATTTTAAACTTTGGAAATAAAATTGATTTAAACTTGTTTATTTTATAGTTACCTTTCTCATCAAGCTTTAGATGTTAAAAGATAGTATCTTTTGCCTCAGAGTCTGGCCAGGCCTTGCGTTCAAGACTTACCCACTTTTAGAACCTCAAAGATAAAAGAGAGGAGGATGTTCATTACATCTAAATTAACTTCTGCTTTGTTGATGGGTAATTTAAATGTTGTGCTCTCCTGTGAGGAGCAAGGGGGTTTGCTTTTTGGTTTTCATTATAGATATGAGATACATGCCAATACCAAGTTTTAGCTAGGTGTGTCTGTTAGATATGAGCCATTTTTTCCCCTGTCACTTTAAATTTCTTAGCTGGAAAAGATCCTTGCCTTAGTTTTTGATTTGTTTTGGTTTTGTTTTCAAATGTGTTGAGAGCTGATGTGATTGATTATAATTTACATATTCCTCAGAGAAAATCACACCTATGGGTTTGGAGTGTTAAATACAGCTTTGTGTAAATATCAGAGACTCCTTATGGGAAATGAATTCTGATGTGTGACTCAGCAGAAACAGTCACAAGAGATTCCAAAGTGCAAGCAGTTTACTGAAAGAAGCTCAGCACGTTCAATGTTAAACAAAGAAGTTAGGCAGAAAATACTTAATCAAAGAGGAGCTGTTAACAAGAATAGACAAACTGCAGACAAGACAGAGTATTACAGCAGAATGAAATCCAAGGGAACAGGTGGGCTTCTGCTAATCCCAGAGCTCTGGCTATGCTTGAATTTCATCTGTGCACTGCAGTGGGGCTGTTCAGTAATTATTGTCAATAGTGTGATACTTACGAATATTGCAACACCAAACAGGCCCGACGTGTCAGTGGTACATCAAGGGTTTCTGGCTCGCCTCCCAAGATTGCTATGCTATGGTATGCTGTGCTGTGCTGTGTTTGATCTTTGGGGCAGAGAAGATAGCTACAAAACCTCTCTTTTTAGTATCCAGGAGTGTGAAATTTTCAGCAGCTACATGAGAAAACTTGTTAGTCTAAAGGTGTTCCTGCAGTTAATGGATATGCACAGAGAGGGGGTTAAAAAAAAAAAAAAAAGACAGAAAAGAGGCAGACTTGACAAGTGTTGTATTTGCAGTAAATAAGAAAATCTCCACAATTCTGTTTAAGTGTCACCATGAGCAGAAAAATGTGGCAAACTATGGGTCCAGTTTCAGATGAGAAGAGCTCAAAAAGGATTGTGATTGCTTATTTCAGAAACCCGTCAGAACAAAATGAGTTTACACTGTTATCTATGGGTCCTGCTCAGCATCAGTTAGAATAATAGAGGTCATTTTCAATGCAAAAATATTTTTTTTCAAAATATACTCTGACTTTTCCTCTTCTGTTGACCTTGTTTCTTACAAAAACTGTCTTGAATCCTCCTTTCCTCTCTTTATGTTCCTACTATACTTCGAGGGAGAGTGTAACTTTCAGATTAAAGTGGCTTCTTGGTTTTTCCATCGTGCATATACCAAGAAGGTTATACATTTTTCCCTTTGGGGAGGAAAAAAATATGCAAATAAATATGAAGACTGATATTAGCATAATCTTTTTAGATTAGATCATACAAAGCCTGCCAGTACAATCACTTTACAAGGCTGCAATACATGCAGTGAGTCCTTCCCTTTGAAAATGCTCACTGTTGGCTCTGGGCTTGGCAGAACTTAATCTGGAGGCACAAATCCTTCTCTGAATGCCCCTTCCTCAAGACAGTATGCAATTTCATTAGTTTAGACACTTCCAGCTGGGAAACTGTATATTTGCCACTTAATCTAAAAAGGGGTCAGCAGCTTCAGGTAGGACACTTCTGTGCCACTGCTTCATGTCTTTAACATGAGTTTAGCACCTCTGTTTCTTCACAGATATGTTTTCTGACCTCTTTGGCTGTTCCTGTTCACACCTATCCTTGCTTCCTCGGGCTGGGTGACGTTTATGCCCTGAAATGTTATTTTCTGCCCTCTCCCTCCGTGAGTCCCACTAGTCTGCACTCACATTGGCCTTCTCTTGCTTTTGGATGTACCCGGTTTCTGTTGGGCTGCAGTAACAAATCTGGGTAACAAGTGTTCCCGTAATTCATCAGTTTGCACAGTCCTCTCAGTGCTGAGGAAGAGACCGGGGCGTTAGTTTATGCTGCAGCCCAATATTGAGTTATTTCCTTGGAAACTAGGGGGCAGGAAGCAAAGGAAGGCAGATGAGATAGTGGTGGCAGGTTAAGCTCGCAGGGGGCGATTCACAGATTTGCATTTTATCTCTGAGGTTCCAGTGATTCCTTCTTCATATGAACTATCAGATAGGATTAAAAAGAGATAGGATAAATAATGCATGGTGTTATTGGCTGAAAAAATATTGCTAGAATTCACTTCAAACAGCATACTCTATTATATTGTTAGATTTTCAGAGCCCTTCCATTAGCGCACATTTAAACATGTAATATTTTCCAATTAAATGTGTTGGTAGGAATTATTCGTTTTAATAATTAAAGCATTTCCAGAGCTCCCTGAAGAGCGTTACCATGGAGGATCGGACCCTCTGCTGGGAACACTCACAGCATGCTAGTGTACAGTATAGGCCAGCTGCTTAATGTCAGTCGTGCAGAAGCATGAAATCCAATCCTGAGGCACATTAGCATTGGTTTAATATATCTGTCCTTTCTGTGGCTGTGTCAAATGTAGGTTTTTGAGGTAGCTTTTGAATTCTGGGGGTTATGAAGCTTGCTGCTTGAGCACCCTCAGATAGTCTGCAAAGCTGCCCATCTCCCACTGCACTTTATGCTGATGGCTTCCTCATATCTTTGGTTCTCTAGCTTGTTCATCAAGGATAAAAGTGAATGCTTTTGTGCTCCAATCATTTGCCTTGTCTCTCTTTTGGAAGACTGCTAGTCCAGACCATTGATGAGCTGGCATTGCCCCTCCTTGCGCTAACCCCTGTTCTTGGCATGTTTCTCTTCTTTAATGATCAGAAATTAAAGACATCTGCTCATTGTGGATATTGAAAATCCCATGGCACACTCTGGAGAGGAGGGTTTGATGTGGCATCCTTGGCCAAGATTCTCTTTTCCCACTGTCGTGCAGCGCATTGGCTGGCTACCAGTTGGCTTGTGTGGCTGTCACCCTCCTACTAGAGATGGGTGATGTTCTATGTTTGTGTGTGGGCACATGAAATGAGACAGACGGACTGAAAAGTGCTCTAGAAACAAGAGGTATGATACAAAATTAAGTTTCACTACCATCAGAGGATCTCCAGCCCGTATTCAAAGATGGAAACACCAGACTAAGTTGAGCAAAAGGAAACGGGGCAAACAAGTGAAGATGGCATTCACAGGGGCCGTATATCCTTCCAATATCATAAAACTGTTTCTGTTTTTATTTTTTGTAAATAAAGAAGGAACAGGGAACTGGTTAAGATGCTATGTTCTTTCAGGCAAGCAGAGAAAGCTGAGGGAAGATAATTTATTTTATTTTTTTAGCTAAGCCAAACAATTAAACCAATAAAATATTTTAAAAGAGGCAAAGTGCTACAGAAACAGCTGTCAACAAAATCATTTTATGGCTATTACAGATCTCCTTGCATTATCTCCTTCCTTATCTACAGATAGACACAGTAGATTGGTTAGTAGTACTGATATCCTTTAAAAATCTGACAACAATTCAGACATCCTACATTGTTCTAGCTAATCAATAATGCTGTGAAGTGTTCAAAGGTTTTCTTGATCTGATTTTCAATGTTTATTTCATACCCTTATATCCTTGGAATGCTTACAAATAAAATTCACAGTGGGTGTTCTTCAGGCTGTGATTTGGAGATCTATGAAAGTTCATCAACAGTTTGTGGGGAAATGTCAGTGGTCAAAGCTAAAATATTTCTGAATACGTTGGCTTAAAGAAATTCCTTGGCATTGAAAGAATCCTTAGAAAAAGAATTCTGAAACCAGAACAATCACACTGGCAAGAACGGAGATAATTTTTCCTCTTGAAAATATCAAACAACTATATAAAATGAGCTGAAATCTAGACAAAACATTCAGGGCAATTGTTTAGCCATTCCAATAACAAGCAGAAACCAAAGTCTTGTATAAATTGGGGATAGACTCTTTTGAAAGGCTTGAAAGTTCACAACAGACAGGAAGATAATTTCCTGCCTGCATATAATACTTAGTAGCATACAGTTTTTCTGCTAGAAAGAACTTCCTTTCAAGGACAAATAAATTTCATTGGTCCTTCTTTTCTGATGCCTTTATTTTTCCCTGCAGAGTCAAAGTACAGAATTAGATGAACTACGTACTGGTGGGATATGGAATGCTAAACTGTCATCTCCCAAGGTGCACACATTACGTGAGTGGAAGTGTGGTTATGTATTTTTGTATCTAACCAGAGCCATTGGGATATATGGGTTATTCTACAGTCAGCACTGGCTACAAATTTCACTGTGTTTGTGCCTAGGAGTTGGCTGACAGGAGTCAGCAGTGTGCCACTGTTGAATCCTGGGCTGCATCTGCAGGAGCACTATTAGCAGAGATAGAGACACGATCATCCCTCTCAGCACTTCTGAGGCCACACCTGAGTACTGTGTCTAGTTCCAGGCCCCACAGTTCAAGAAAGATGCAGACAAACTGGAGAGGGTCGAAGGACAGCTGTGACAATGATCAAAGGGCTGGAGAATCTGCCCTTTGAGGAAAGACTGAAGCAGTTATGTCTCTTCTCCTTGGAGAAGTGAAGACTCAGGGGGATCACATCACAGTTTTCTGGTACTTAGAGGGTGGATAGAAAAGGGATGGAGGCTGTCTCTTCACAAGGAGGCATATGGAGAAGGCAAGGGGCAATGGGTACAAATTGCACTGGGAAAGGTTTCTTCTCGATATAAGAAATGAATTTTTCACAGTGATAAAAATCAATCACTGCAACAACCTTCCCAGGGACACGGTGGAATGCCCATTGCTGGACATTTTCAAGATGTGGTGGGACAGATAATCTCATCTAGGCTCATTTTCCCACAAAAGCTTGGACCAGATGATCTTTTGAGGTCCCTTCCAGACCAGACTGTTCTGTGATTCCATGATTCCATGGTACCGGACAAACCTTAAACTCAAAAAAAATTGTTTAGATAAATCCACTCATGTTTTGTTTATTTGGTATATATCAAGCCTACAACTTCCCCTAGAATGTTATCTTTCCTTTAAATCATTCTAAAGTTACTTGACTGTGCAGAAATAAAAACAAGTTTTATAGTCAGTGTGGTGTCTGCGATACACCAAACACAGCTAGACTCATTTACCCAGCATCTTCACTAAAAGTAGCCTGGATCTAGCTCTGGATCTGCTCTTCTGTAGCCTAAGTGCAGTCTGTATCTGATCCTCTCTGGAATGCTTCTTTGCCAAAGAAGTGACTGTCCATAATTTTACATAAAAAGGTGTGTTTACCTATATTTCATTATCACTTGGTAACCCTTACGAAACTGACTCTGTGTTGGCAATTAATTCTTCCTGTTCTTTGTGTTCCTTAAATTATCATTGACATTTATGATGAAAACAGACTGAGCTTATTAGCGTTGAACTGAGTAACAAACAGTAAAACTAGCTTAAAATGATTCTCATTTACAATTATTTGTATTGCTAAAAGGATGTTGCGCTCACAGATGAGAGTAGTGCAAGCAGCTAATACCACTTACCTGTCACAGCTTTAGCCTTGAACACTGATTTGCACAATTGATTTCTATGTTCTTAGTGACTTGGCTAGCTGAGCAGTTTGTAGCAGGAAGCTCATTCAACACACATCTGTTAAACTGTGATGGGACTGGAACACGTGAGTCAAACTAGGGGTAAAAAGAAGCAATTGCTTTGTAAGTTTTACAAAAGACAATTCACAAAGCTGGTTTACTTGTTTGATCATCTCTGCTTTGACACTCTGAATACTGCAGCCTGCTTTGGAGCTGCCTCTTACGACATTTCACACTGGTGCCTCCAAACTGACAAAGAAGGTCACAGATACTTGGTCTTCTTGTCAGCCTCTTTTCTAATGCATGAGCATGAAAGTGGCCCCTTGACAGAAGAGTCCAGACTAACATCCCTTAGGCAGCCAAGTTTGCTGAAGAGTGTGGTACAGGAGAAGAAAAGAGAGAGGGGGAAATGGTCCTGGTCAGCGGGCAGCCGAGTCCTCAGAGCTGACTAGCTGAGTAAAACAAAGCAGCGATCTCCCAGCTGTGGCTGAAAACAAGAGCAGGATAACCAACCATTGCCTTCTTCACAGTCCAGGAGTTTACTTCTGATATACCTCACAGACCAAGACAGCTAAATATAAAAGCAGATCCTTGTCTGTCCATTTTAATCAGAAGGCCCTGCTGCGACCATCTCATCTTGTCAGCGTATCATCTTCTGGCACCGCATCCTCTCCCTGTGCCTGTCACGGCCGTGTTTGACCTCTCCCAGTTCACCATGCTCTAGGCTGTCCTCGCAGCTGGGACCAGAGGGATTTCAGTGCCTCTTGGCTCAGACATCAGTAGGTTGAACTGGAAAGGCTGACAGGGTTAGTAACTCTCCAGTCTCCACCTGGGAAGACCTAACTGAGAAGTCGTTCCTGATCCTCCAAAGTTCACAGCACAGTGTATAAAGGCAAACCAGCACTGGTTTCACTGCTTCGGCCTTAACACATTGTAGCATAAAAACAGCAAATGAGGAATGACTTCCCCAAGAGTTAAGCCCACAGGGCCAGTTCTGATCCCATAGGAGCTCCATATATCTAGCACTCCTTTTGTAAGCCCAAAGCTTGCAAGTGCTGTTGTTTTATTGTTAATTCTTCAGGCGTATGAAGATGCATAGATTGTGACTAGACTGAAACGTAAACAGTAAACATGCTTAGGGGCTTATAACAAATTCAAATATTTGGCAAAACCACATATGTCCCTACAAACGTTTTGCTCATCTGAATTTCTCCATCACTCTTGGACATAGGTCAGAATTCCCTATGGAATCCAGGATTCCCAATCCTACAAGGGGTTTCTTCACCAAGGTGCAGAGTCTCAGTTTCTCTTTTTGTACCCTCTTTCAAATAATTTTCATTTTGCAATAAGTTACAAAACTAAACAAGAGCTCTGTACTAGGAAAACAGCTTTCTTCCTCACTTCATTATCACCTCCTAACTTATAAAACTGATATCTCCAGCTTTGCCTAACTTAAAAAAAAAATATATTATTTTGGACACCGTTTTTTCTTGAATTTCCACCTGTCCTGTTTTCCCGAGCTTTACCTCAGTGGGAGCCTTTCAAAAGCCTGAGCCTGCGTAGTGACAGCTTGCATGAATGCCATTGCGTGGGAGAAGTTAAAGATGAGAAGTTTGCGTTCCGGTTGAAACAAACTTAAGGACCTACTGCATCATACAGAAGTTGTTAGCAGTCCAGTAAGATACCCTTAATGTCACTGCACACTTTATTCTCTTTCTCTCACAATCAGAAAGATGACAGTGGCAACATTTGTTGGCCCGTAAGGGCAACAAATACCTTTGAAAGTATTAATACTGAGTGGGGGAAATGGAGAGAAGGGGGACAACCACTCACACTAACCAAGAAAGCTTGGCCTGCTTGTCAGCTTCTAGTCTTAAGCAAAAAACCTCTGAAATTAGTGAAGTTTGGCTGTGAAGACTTTGAACCAGGTTGTCAGGTGGCTGCCAGAGCTGGTTTGAGGAGGTGAGAAGAGCAAGCAAGAGGCATTGGTCCAATTAGAGAACTGAAATGCTTTTCTGTAATGCCCTTCTCTTCTTGGTATCTTCCCTGTTAGCTGACAAGATAATTAGAATATATATAGCCATTACTTACACCTTCCTCCAACTTTGTGGTGCAGATCTGACCTGTTTCTTCTCCACTCACCTCCCCCTCCACCCACCTCCAACTGGCGACCAATCTGTGACATTTTTTGCTCATTTGTTACAGTTGTGCAGGCTGGCCCTGCTGTGCATGGAAAAACAAACTGGCTTGTTTCCTCTCTGCATTTCTACCCCATATGCACAACATCAACACAGGGCTCTCTCAAACTATATTACTATAGCAACTGGTCTCAGATGTCTCTCAGATCCATTGTTGCAGTAAAAGCATTCAATATTATATAAAAGGTTTTTGGCTGGACATATTACTCTTTTCCATTTGATGTTATTGCTGGTTGTGCTCCTGAAAAAAAGCACAAAAAGTTCATAATTAGAGAATCAATAAAGTCATTTGGTATGTGGTAACAAATAGCAAGATAAATATATAACTAAATCATAAAAAAAAGAACTAGTGAATTTTACTTTCAAACTCTTACTTCAGATGAGATTTTCCACTTCAATTTTCAGTGTTCTAAAACCAAATTCTAGCAAACCTTTTCAAAGCTACTTGTCATTGACAATAATTGTATAAGCTATGACTGTACATAGGAAGACTCAGGTTTATGAATTTAGTTTTTTTTTATTCCAAGTCAGCTACTCAGCCTAATCTCATGTATATATTTAGTTATGTGATTATGATGAATGACTCTCTGAGCACATGAGGATTAAGCAAAATCATGTGTTTGTAGATACAAGTTGAATATATGATTTTGGAAAAAGCTTTCTTAATGTGCTTATTGTAAATCAAATGCTTCTGACTGTAGCTGAGTACCTAATAAGCTTGTTTCAAGGTTTTGCACTCATTGCAGTGGTGGCTCCAAGGCTTTTTAGCTGGTGAAGGTCTCACAAGAAAATGTTGTAGTAGACTTGAACGCATGTGTGCACATTTACATGCCAAGCAGAGTTTGAAGAGAACAATATTGTACAACACAAGAACGGCATAGGTTTGTAAAGATAGTAAAGAAGCTTGTTGACTTCCATATGCCCAGGCTGTTAGTGATCATCTTGGCAAGCTTGGGAATAGTAACAAAGCACACATAGAAATACTGTGCCTGTCTATGGCTGCTTGAACAGGGTTATGAGTTCTAGTGTAATTAAAAAAAAACGTGGAGGGAGATATGTCACATGCCATCTCCTTGTCGTATGTTGCCTCTGTTGTGTTATGCTGCCACTGCACGTCACTCTGAAGACAGCAGCAGTGAGACATTTTAGCAAGGTTTATGAAGTTCTGGTCAGGTTACCCTGCTGCTGGCAAAGAAAGAGGCACCCTCATTAAAAGCAAAAAATAATTTTGATATCTACACCAGAGTAACTATTCATTGCATTATGCTGTTATAATTTAAATCCAGAGAACATCTAATGGCAGTGTGTGCTTTGTTTCTGGAGTTTACTGTGTCTCTTTCTCACTAAATTTCAGTAGCTACAATACAGTTTGGCCATACTCATTATTATTTTGTGCCTTATACTCAAAAATAAACAATTTAAAGGTCAGCCCATGAAAAAATTGATGTCTGAAAACACCCTTTTAAAAACTCTGAAATGTTTCAAAAATTTTTCAATGCACTACATACATGCAAGTGAAAACTGTTTCTTAAATAGTAACTTGTTCACAAAATGTTTAAAAAACAGACATTCCTGTATAATTGAAAGAGAAGAACATCATAAATAATACTTTCTTTTCCATTGCCACAACTTAGAAGACTAAGTTGTAAAGAGCGCTTCTTTTGACAGCATAATTAAATTCTTAGCATTCATTGATTTTAGACATACTTAAGGTGGTAGGAGTAATCTATGTTTTTATATCGTAAGTTTTCAAGGTTGTACTGTAGCCTTACATTTTAATGAAAAATCTTCATTATTTAGTTTTTCTTACCAACCCTCCTATCATTTGTTTTAAAACAAACTAGATTGCAGTTGTTCTTCTCTCCAGGGTGAGATCTGGAGAAAAGACTGACTCACACCTGCTGTTTTATCCACATGTTATCTTAGCTGTCAAAACCTTCATTGGAAGCAAATAATATGAGTGAGATGAAGAGGATAAAGACCCGTGTATCTCTCCATGTTAATATTTTTCTTTCCTTTCTTTTTTATTCAATAATAATTTGATTTAGAAATTTTTACTTTTTACTGTAAAAGGCAAAATCTTTGCAAATAGACCAAAAAAAAAAAAAAAAAGATTTTACTTTCTTAAACATTTGGAAAAAAAATAAAGAGGACAGAAATGTAATTGAAATGCAGAAAAGGTCTTGATATTTGGTGCCTGGAATAAATATTTTTCATACCTGGAATGCAATTTGGCATGAAAACTCTCCATGTATGGTGCATCTCAGATTCCAGGTCAAAGCCCTCTACACATTGAACAGCAAACTACCCCAAAACAGCACTTCTCAAAGGTATTCAGTAAGAAAATATCAATACGAACAGGACCTTTCCTTAGAGCTTCCAAATGTTTCACTCAAGGCTGCAGAGAAGTGTCTACACCAGAAGAAATTCTTGAATGTCCCTGCTCCTGGTATCCTGTTTTTTCAAGGCAAAAAAATATTACCACCTTAGAGATGCAATGTTTGAATCTCACTGTATATAAAATTGCCTAGAATTTCCTTAAAAAGAGACAACACTGGTTTAACTCCTTTCTTTGCTGTGGAGAGCCACACGTGGAAATCTCTGTGTGTGTGAATGGATGCTGCCTGCTGGGGGGTGCAGACCAGTGGTAGGTGCCTGCGGAAGCCCAGGGACAGGGAAGAAGAACTGGGAGCTCTACATCCCACAGCCTCGGGACACAAGGAGGTGGGAGTCCTACATCCCACAGCCTCAGGACACAAGGAGCTGGGAGCCTTACATCCCACAGCCTCAGGATACGTTCAAGCCCCCTGGGGCCAGGGAGTAGTTTGCAAGAACAAACATTACACTAGGAGCAGGCAACAAGTCTGTTTCCTGCAAGGAGGGAATTCTGCTCCCCATTTCTGGGATTCCTAAAATTTTTGGTCATTAAGTAGCCATTGGACAACAAATGCATGTTACAGCATATATAACAAAACAAGCCTTCACGTAGGGATGAGAACCTTTACGCCCTCCAGGACGCCTGAGCTCCCTCCCTGATGCACTGCGGTTATGTCCTCGGTTTCTCAGCCCCACATGAATCTTGACTCATGAATTGCAGTGAAGTTGTTAGGGTGGCTTCTGTGACATGGGAGAGAAGTTGTAGATCCTCTGGAGCAGAGAAAGGAACTGAATTTGGCTTTGTCATGTAACGGGCCACCCTGCTAACTGACAGAGCTTTTTTTCCTCCTTGCCAGCCCTTTGCCAACGTGTTCTGAACAGACAGAGTTCTTGCTAAAAGGTATTTCTTCACAGTCTGAGGTATAGCTTGCCTAACAGAGGGCATTGCTAAGGAAGCTGAGGTAGGAATGCTTCTGGCTGGATGTCACAGTCAGGCCTATGTGTGAAACCTGCACCTGAGGTTCTTGTAGTTTTCTTGTAGCTAGAAGGCTTTAAGGCTGAAAGAAAAATGGAGGCAATTAAGGAACTTTGTCAAGGTTTAGAGAGTGACACAGAAAAGAATCACAGGTCTGGGTTTCCTGAACTTGTTCATATTTGATAAGCTAAAATTAAATAAAGCCACATGTAATTTATGGTAAAAAAAAAAAATCTCATCCTTATTATTGTTTTTATTCAGAGTATTATTTTTTACTTCACCAGTAAGTTGTTCAATATTCTGATACTTGTCCAAAGGGACACTGAAGAAAGCTTTAGTAATATAATGAGATTTTGTTCTTCTTCTTCTAACAGTGACTTGAAAGTTCTTAAAGCTCCTTTGCCTGCATGTGAAAAGATGAAATTATCTGATGAGCAAGTTGCTTTTGAGTGCAATAAGCAATGCTTGAAAGCAGAGCTCAGGCTGTAGGGGTGCTTTGTCTGGTAGCCCGTGACCCTCAAGATGTTAGAAAACAGCATCTTCTCAGTCCCCATGTGACACTGGCAAAGCTGATTCACTACAGCCTTTATTTATTCAGCCATAAATAAATAAAGTGAATTATTAAGTAACCACCAACTGTTTTATTGTAGTTTGCCATTAGTGTGAAATAAAGGTTTGCCGATTTATGCATCTAGCCTGTACTAGGAAAAGGGGAAGCTCTTCTCACAAGGGAAAACTCCTATCCCTTCCTGAATTCGAAATGACTCCATAAACAGAGGAAAATTAATCTATAAATAGACCCATTGAACTCATGTGCCATAATGCCTTTCACACCAGTTTCAATAATCGTGATCAGTGTCATTCATAGATTGTTTCAAGAACCAGCTGGGATAATTATGACTTGGCTTTGAATCCAGCATTAGTACTAGAATTACAAAATTGATCATTTTATCTCAGGTGACAGGTGGCAAAACTTCTTTTCTCCCCAGGTATCGATTGTCTCCACAGTTGACAAAACACCAGGGCTTACTGCAGGAGACAGCTCGAGGTGTAGAGTGATTAGCCTTCCTTTGCGCTCCCCAGCTCAACAGGCAGCAATGTCGGAGGAGAGGAGGTAGCTAAAGCCAGTCACGGGAACCTGTGGCAACAACAACATGCAAGAACTCTTAAACTGCTGTGAGGGCTGACTCTTCTCCCTCCACCCCTGCTTTTTCCGCCTCCCTGCTGTAGAAATGCACCAGTGTTGCACTCTGCTGATAGACTTGAACCTGTCGCATCTCCTACGTCTCCCAGAATGAGGGAAAGGCAGCTGGATTCATAGCAGTTCCTCTGCGGAGAGTTGGCTGCCCAAATGAAGAACAAACAGGCAAATTTGGTGAGTTTCTCATTCTGTTTAAATGTATTGAAATGAAGTAAGAGTTTTGTTGGTGGTGACTTTTTTAAAAAGTTAATTTCAGATATTGGGATTGCTCTTTCCTAAGTCTCTACAGACTGTCATGGCAGAGAAACTCTGGAAAGAAAATGTACTTTAACAGTTCACTCTGAGATTGGGTGCACTGTGTGGTAGAATGACTGAGAAGCCACAAATGCCTGAAAATATCAGTCTTCCTGGATGACTGATATTCAGGGTACTGGAGATGTTGTGTCGTGCAGCAATAAGCTGTTTCAAACAAAATAATGAATACAGAAAGGTTTCAAATCTCTTAAATAAATTGACACTGTCCATGGAAGCAAAAAGATGAAGTTCAAAACTACCACACAGTTTAATGTAATATAACTCTGTTAATTAATTTATAATACTTAAATAATGTATGTAAAATGAACAAAAGCTACATTTTTTAAGCTATGAAAGAATATTAGTGTCTTGCCTTCTCTATTCTGATTGTTGAATGTTAATTCATGTGCACTGAGGGTATACACAGAGTGCATGTCGTAGGATTTGTTCACTTTTTCAGTAACATTTGTTGTACGGGCTAGGAGGTATCCACTAGGCAAAACGACAGCTTGCTACTGCACCCTGTTCTGTAAGCAGTATGCGAATGCCTTTCGAGGGCTGACACTTAACTCTGTTGAGAACTGCAAACAAGGGATATTGTTTTTGGATATGAGTGAGATGTTTTCTTCTGGAGTTTTGCTTTGGTATTGCTTTGGACGTCAGAGTTTAGTAGTCTAAAGAGATTAATTTGGTTTATGTGCAATAATTATTTTTATGTAATTTAGGTAATAAAATCATAGAAATTTTCTTGCCCTGTGAAATGTATTTTAAATGGAACATATTAATGCATGACTAAAACTATTCACATACAAGGAATTTTCCCACAGAAGTCTAATTTGGAAGGGGTTTCTGACTATGGTAAGTGATCTTACTACTCCTTAAAAGATAAACTGCAGTGTGATTTGTCTTGCTGCCTGTGCTTTCCATACTATGACTTTATCAGAACTCTTGGTTTAGAGACACTGCTAAGTGAGGTAAGTGCTGAGAGCTGTTGCCTGACAGTGGCGTTACGGGTGGGAGCAGAAGGAGCTGTCTTCGGACAGAGTAGGGTCCAGACAAGAAAAAAAAACCAAACCCATTATATGCAACTACTGCCACAGCCCTCTGGTGTAGGAGAGAGAGGACCTGCATTTTAGGTTTGTGGCTTGCTGTAAACATTCAGGTTGTTCTACTGACACCGTTAAGAGCTGTCTATAGATGGCTGGAAATGATAGCATTCTCATTATCGGGAGTAGTGTAAAAGGGATGAAGTGTAAAATGGGTTCTCTGGGCCTTTTCCACTTCTATCTCAGGCTTTAGAGCACAAACGTTTTGAAATGCAAGTGGAGGGAGTACCAGGTCTGTCTTGCTCATGTGCAGCCTCAGAGGCAGGGATGTAGAGGCTCTCACATTGTAAAGCATAGCAAGGGAACTGAAGACATCCAGGAGTATTTCCCCAGCAAATGAACTGTATAAGAGCTTTGTTACTGCTTATGAAGGATTCTTAAAAATTTGTGCTATTTATGTTGTTAGCTATACTGCTATGTCTATTTGAAAAACATATGGGGAGAAGAGAGGAGGGGGGAACTCAGGACTAGACATTGAAATGGTTTGTAGTCTCTGGATCCCAAATATCTATGTTTGGTCCTTATTACTCCTCGAGGAGCATAGGGCTGCAACAACACTATGCCCAAATATTTATAGTGGCTTAAAATGATACATAAAAATTATTTTATGAATCTTATTTTTTATAGTTCAGTGACAGAAGAGAACTATTTTTCTAATCCCACTCCCTCCATGGAATTATAAACATACAAATACCCTTTGAAAGTTGCTGGCCCTTCATGAAGTTGTCTTGTGGAGATCTTCTGATATGCTTTTTGTATATTTTCTGTACTTTCCTCCTTTAATGCAAAGAATTGCACAAATCCAAGGTATCTGGTGGTTTTTAAGATCCTATTCCTGCTGATCTCAGTGTCATATTGTTCTCCACAGCAGTACTAACTGTTATGTCACAAATGGTGAAGGGGGTAATAACTAACAGGAGAGTATCATTAAAACAATAAACATAAGTTCACATGAGAACAGAATAATATTAAAAAGGAAAAAATTAAAAAACCAATGTTGTCCGATAACAGAAATTCTTCTGAAGGGTGAAGTTCCTTTCAGAAAGGCACCAGTACATTTTAAAATGATTAGGAATGTAATTTAGAAGTTTTCATTTCAAATAAAGATAAAGATGAAAGGACTAATTGCTTGCATGTTTTGCTTCTAGACATTGAAAATGATAGTTCAGCTGTGCAATTGCATGCTCCCCATATTACGTTTCTTTATTGCAGAAAGAGCAGATGTAGTTGCTACTTGTATGGCTGTATTTTTGAAGATCAGTAGTACAGTACGATATTATTCTGAACAGTAGCATCTCAGTCTTCATGCATACACACTAAAACATATTAAAAACTGTTATTGATGTTTAAAGGGCATGCCTTGGAAAAAGCTCTCTTGATGGTACTGTAACAATATTGGCTGAGAATACAATTTAAAGACTCCTGTTATTGCACGACAATCTCTTCTCCAAGAAGCTGAAGTGTCAAGGCTGGCCAGGGAGGACCAAATTTCCCAGGGTGGCTCTGGTAAAGCCTTCCTGTGACTAACACAGAAAAGCAAAGTGTAGGGTTCTCAGCATCGTGCATCTCTGAAGCGGCGTTCCACTGAGTGAATGAAGAGCTTTTGCCTCTTAGAGTCTGGTTCTGTTGGCATCCTCTAGCTCCATCCCTGTTCCAGGCTCACCAGTTCGCGTCAGTGGGTGGAAGACCTGCTTCAGGAGAGCACCCAGTATGGTACCTCAAGAAGCACATTTTCAGTAGTCAGGCCAAAAACCATGTGTGAATTAGACATCACAACACTTTCCATTCACAGATTTTAAACGGATGGGTGCCTTCCTGAATCACTACCAGATGGATCATCTTCTAGACTGTGGGCATAGCAGCCCACTTGCTTGCAGTGATTGTTAACACTGCCATTTTCCATCCATCTGGGTATCAATCTGCTCTGCTTTCTGACACTGAGCTCTGCTGGCTGAAGGGTTACCTCCCTCATTTTGGAGTGCTTCAGAGGTCAGTGCTGTTGCTGATGAGGTTGTGGCATGGATCTTCAGTGCATACCAGATCATACCTTACTGGAAAATAAAATCTCTACCAGCAGGCTGACTCACTGTTTAGGCTGGAGAGGTAATATGCCAGTGTGTGGATTAGCAGAAGTTTATTACAAACAAAAAACAGCTGTGGTGATGTGTGTGTGGTGGGGGGGTTGTTTGTTGTCTTGGGAAGCTGGTGTGAAGTCTTTGTGACATGCAACAGACTCTCGTCACTTTTGCCATGAATGGCTGGTTGCTGATGGCATTGCTGCTTGAGAAAAACTGCTTGCAGAATTAGTTCTAGATTTACATTGATAGGGCTGATCATGAATTTGCTTTTGTATGATCTTTATCTTCAGCATGAATAGCACACAGAGTTATAGGGGAGAACAGAAACAGTTTGGAAGACACTGATCTGAAAGAGAGAAGGGAAGCAGCCTTTATGGAGGGCCAGGGACAGGTGTTTTGTCTGAAGTTTAGGCAGATGCAGGTGAATTTTCGTTTGCCCTAAGTGAGACCTTCTATTAAAAGTTGCATGAATGGTTTGAAATATATTTTGGGAACTAGATACTTTCTATGGAAGAAATGCATATTTGCTAAGTTTTTTTGATAAACTTCAAATAAAAAGCATCGTCTAGCTATCATTTTAAATAGGGTGAGTTATCTGGTTACTCTACTGTGATTTCAGATGTGCTACACGAACACGGTGGTGATGTCCTGCTGAACTGGAGACTGCATCCAAGTTTAAGGGTCACTCAGGGTGAGAGGAAATGGTTCTAGAGATGAAGTTGCAAAACTTTTCTCTCTCTAAATAAATGAGATTTCTACAGAGCAGTATCGCTTAATGAGTTCAAAATGAAGACCTGAAGTGTCTAACATGCAAATCATTCCTTTCATCTTTCTTATGTTCCTCCTAATTTCTTATAGCAAAATGTTTAAGATTCCTACAAGCACTGAAAGAGGTTATTAGGTTAATAAGGCTGATGTCTAATTACACTGCCAGGTCCTTGATTGCTGATCTCAGAGATGCTGAGGCTTTCCTTAAGACAGGGGCTTTTTGGCTGGTGCTTGCAAATAGTTACCATCGTGACATGTGCCGTGTGAACTGTGAGCATCCAGGGAGCTGTCAGGCTTGTCCTGAAACACCACTGCACTCTGGGCTGCAGGACAGAGCCACAGTGAGCTCAGACGTTCATGATCTGGCTTTGCCCTCTGGTGGTCCCGTCTCGAAAAATTCCCCTGGCTAGAGAAAGGCTTGAGAGGCTGGAAAGATCCGAGGAAATAGCAGGCTTATGTGATGAATGTCATAGTAAAGATTAAAAGACAGGACACTCTTGCAAACATCAGGACTGCGGAGGCCAAGGAGGATGCTGAGCAAGAGTTTGAGACGGGAAAGTTGAGTGCTCCTCCATGGAGGCAGGCCTAACAAGGAGGAGTTTTGCTAACATGCAGTTCCTTGCTGCTCTGAGCAATGCTTTGACGTGACAAGTGCTTAAAACTGGAAAAAAAAAAAAAAAAAAAATTTACTGTTTTATTACAGCTCAGTTCCTTACCTCGTTATGAGGACATACCCCAAGGCGACTTTCCTGTATCTCAGCAATAGTGAGAACTTTCGGGAATTGGGAACTTTAATCAGAGCATTCTCCCACTGGTCTTCAGAAAGCTGCCAGTAACAATAAGAGGTTTTTGTGAAGTGTGGCTGGCCTTTCATTTAACAGGCAGAGGCATTTTGAGGGGAGGTAATTGTTTGATTTTTACCACCAGGGCAGTTTATTTGCTGGCAGTCCTGCATGTGTGGGCATAAAACTTCTGCTTCTCTTCTTGAAAAAGGTACTAGCAACTATTTATGGCCTATAAGGGAGAGAAATGCTCATCTGAGAAGATGGCTGAGATGTAAATCAGGTGCTGAGCAGCAATTAGAATAAAGAATGGTGTGTTGCAGTTTGAGAAGCAGAACGGCTGTTATAGGTAATATTTTTTTTTAAAAAAAGTGCATAATTTAAATATCTAGATGTAGCTTTATTTGATGGTTTTGCTGCTTTTCATGCTACTTTAAACTAGGGAGCAAAGAGGTGAATGCTTTTCAGAAAAAGGATGTGTTTTTTTCTCCTTAAAAAAAGATTTGTTTAGTTTGGAGGGTAAAAGTTCAGAATAGTCACTGTTGTATTTAGTCATGTAAAAAGGCAAACCAGATCCTCCCTTTTTACTTATTTTAACATTCACAAACAGAAATCTGCAAGTTAAATTAAAATCAATGTACTTACAGTGGATATGCAAATGTAGGGCTAATCTGTGCAATAATTCTTTGTGGACAGATCACACAGGGAAATAGCTATTGATGAATGAATAAATAAAGACTGGGACATGGCAGAACAGGATGTGTTTGGCTGGGTGTCCTGGTGGGACAATTTTTCATTACCTTCTGAAATAGCTAGGGTATAGGACCATGGGTCTTAGTCTTGTCATGCTTGGACGTTGCAGTTATCATACCCTGTAATATGTCTAACTGATGTCTCAGTTTGGGTAGTTGTTACATTTATCTTTCCAAGAAAAGAGAAATAAAATAATCCTCCTACCATCCATATGACCACATAGCCATAAACCTCCCTTCTTGCAAGTATTTGTTTTCTCTCCTACATTCTGGATCCTGAACTTTAATTCTTTAGGCACTGCAAAGCACTGTGGTCTGTGGAAATGGACAGTACAGTTTTGGTAGTCTGTCGGTACCACAGAAACTGCTCCAAGCTTCCCTGCACTCGGAAAATGCTGTCCTGAGACAGATGTCAAAGCACTAATAAAAAGCCAAAAGTAAAATGCTCTGGAAAGCATTTCTGTTCACACAGATCAGCCCCTTGTTGTTTTTACACCAGAGATTACAAGTTTCTGTGTACCTGAAACAAAGCTGTCCATTCCACTGTTGCAGGGTCCTAGAGATATTTTGTACCCATGGTAGGAGAAGGAATAAATTAAAACCAGAAATGTACATATTTGTGAATATTTTTAAGTCAAATAAGATCTTTCTTGTTCTCAGCTTCAATTTTGCTGGTTTACTCTTTAGAAACAAAGGAAAAATGACTTCTACTCCAGTGTAAAGGATCCACATTGCTGTTGGTTCTGATTCCAACATTCAATTTTTTCTCATTCCATTTTAGTAAATAGGGGTTTTTTTCTAAATATAGCCATGCTTGCAATGCCCTGAAAAAAATCATTGCTAGAGAAATAACCGTATCATCAGAGTTATTATATCAATTATCATCTATATTTTTGGTAAAAATTGTTTATACCCTTTAAAATGTTTAATTTTCAAGTTTACCCAAATTCAAGTACCAGACAAAAGGGTGAATGACTTCTTTAAATAGTCCATTCAAAACATAGCCTTTATTTTTTTCAGTCAATTAAATTCTAAATGTTACTCATGTTAAAATGTGTTTTTGGCAGTTGTTGAAGATGAATAAGCAATGCACTTCTCATTCTCTTTCTTTTTCTTCTCCTCAAACTTTTATGGTTTTATATAGGTATTTTTCTCCTTCAAAGGATAAAGGAGTATAAGTATGATCAATAACTGCATGAATCTAGGCTTGCAAAGCAGACACTAACGGTGTATTTCTAAAGTTAGGTAGTAAGAGTATCACATGTTCTGTACTACATGGAGCATTAGCTTTGTTAGCTAGTGTTTATGCAATTCACTTTAAAGTAAAAAAATGAAATTACTCTTTGATATCACTTCAGTTGTCTCAGTAGGTGTCTTTAAAAACAGTATTAACAGTGGAGAGCTTTGTGGAAATTGACAAGAAAGACTTTCCATGTCTAGTGCACAGCATCTAAAACCACATACTAACTAATACCTGTGAAAAAGCTGACAAATGGGTAAATGAGACAAAGTAGAATAAGCAGAAAATAAAGAAGGATGGGATAAAAAATTGAACTTGAAGTTGGTAATAAGATGTTCATATTTCAATGCCTGAGCTGTTGGAGAGGTTCAAGAATTAAAATATGGTAAAAAAATTCTAAGTAAGGAAAATGGCTTTGACAGGCACTTGAGTAGGTGTGGGCAAGACAGTGAGGAGGAGAGAAAATCGAGACTGATAGTGAGACCTGCAAGACCCAGGCAAAGAGACACAAGGCAGCCTTCTGCACTGCTTGGGCTCCAACAGCTTCTGCAAACACTTAGGTAATTGTGATTTGGGTTGGAAGGCCTAGCTCGTTCTCTCCCTTCTGCTGCAAATGCCTGCACCTTCTGTCTGGCTGTAAAATCCCTTGCCTTTTTCTTTAGCCTTCTACTTCTTCCTACTTCTGCTGGTTGCTGTACAAATTAGGGCAGGAACAAATAATTCTGTAGTAGAGTCACTTATGCTTAGTGACCGTTTCCATATCATAGTTTAAATCAACATCCAGCAGATCTTACTGAAGTATCCAAATTAAGAAGAAATACGGTCACAGTTCCTTGCTATTGAAACACACTTGCTGAAGATTGGAGAAGCATCTTATGGCTCAGCTGTTCAATCACAAACAATTGTAATTAGATTATGGGTTGGCATTTATGTAGCACGTAATGGCAATCTGATCACTAAATCCTTCTTGGAGAATCTGATTTAAAGTTTTATCAGGCTTCTTAAATATCTTAGCACATGTAAATCTTTTTGTCCTGATACAGGTCTTATTTTGTGCAGCTTATCCATTTACACCCTATCACTAGTGTAGGGTATAAAAAATCTAGTCTATGGAGTATTACCAGTGTTTTGTACAACTCTGAACCTTTGACTTTAGGATACTTCTGCTAATCAAAGATTGTACTAATTCAAAATAGTCACATGAGCAACCTGGAAAAGACTTTGGCCTGATCTAAACATGTTGATGATAATAGTTTAGCTGTATAACAGTTTGAGATGGCTTCAGTCCTACATAAGACTACAAGGATGATAATTTTGAGAAGATTATTTACAGTTCCAGGATGAAATGTCTTCATCCTTTCCTCCTAAGCAGGAAAGGCTGATAGAGAACTCAGTCACATGAGCTCACTTAAGTACTGTAAACTCTTCATATTTTGTACTTTGGGAAATTTTCTTTTAATGTCAATATCATGCTCTTAAAAACAATTCTTTCAGTTTGCATCCAAAGAGCAGTAGAACACCCTAAATTTTTATTTTTGGTGACTTTGGAGTGGGGACAAAATTGTAACAGAGGAATACTCCACCAAGGAGGGATAACTAGCTCTCGAGGTGTCTGAACCTGCATGTCTGACTGGTTTGGCTATATCGCCAAATTGCTCCTGCACCTGTGCAGACTTGGCTCTCCTCAAGCCCACTTTCCTGCCAAAACTGGTCAAGTGCTCTAGATGCCCAAGGACCAGACAGATCTCCTTCAATTAGTCCTCATAGTAGTTCTCACACAGACTTGTATGATTAGAGTCTTCCCAAAACATACTGGGTTTGAGCAAAATTTCTTGTGAAATGTGATGAGTAGAGAAGGGGTTGCTCTGCTCAGCACCACCGGTCCTGGTTGGAGTATTTTCTCTGCCTAGGCTGATATGGCTCAAGCACCTCCTGTAACCCCTGGGAGAACCCAGCTCCATGATGTGGGAGTTGATTTGAGCAGGGACAAGCCTGCACCTTCTTTCCAGCTGTGCCCTTGTGCAGAATGCAGAGTGAAGGGCTGGGTTCATAGGATGCAGGATGTCGTCAGGTGGGCTTTCCCTCCTACCTGAGTGCCTTATCTTAGAGACCTCTGTGCTCTCCTGGATGATTTTTATCCATAGTTCATCAGTTCTCTTCCTCTATATAGAGGTGCACATTTTTTTTGCATCTTTTCTCTTTAATATCCTGGTACAAACTGTTTTATGATCACGGAGCAGACTCTGTCTCCAAGCAGAATGTGTTCAATAAAACAAAGCTGTCTCTTTCAAATGCATGTGCTATGTGATGTCTTCATCTTACTTGTAATAACCTAAAAAACCTAGCAGGCACAATACTGCTATTAGCTTCATAAAATCCTTGTCACAGAGGCTCTGGCATACATTCTGAATTAGACACTTAAATGGATTTTAGAGCATTAAGACTTTATGACTCATTAACCTGCTAGACAAATCCCAGATGCAACAGGGTAACTTTAAACAAATCTAAGCTATTTCCTCTTCAGGTAAAATAAAGATCTAAAAATCATACATTTTTTAGGGTGAAATTGGGAAAGGCACAATTGTCTTTGTTAATGTTAAGGATTCTGTGAACTACATCAAATTGTGATGTGATGTTAACGTGTTATGATGTGACTGTAGCTGTTTGTGTGGCTACAAAGTACATAGATGACAGAATAGCATGTGAATCCCCTTTGACTGAAATCTAGTAATCAAAACAGAAGATGAAAAATAAGCATATGGCTGGGCAACACATTATCTGCTACTCTATGCTTTAATTAGAGCTAACTGTTCAAAGTGGAAAGTTTCAGCTGTGGTGTCATAAACCTACATCATAATAATGATAAGCCTAGCCATATTAAATTTCCCAATCTCTATGGCAACGAGCTCTATGATTGAAACTGTAAGCATTCAATTATTTGTAGGTAAGTAAGGCACAATAAAATACAGTGAAATACTGTTAAGAGAAACTTTTTCCTGTATGGATTGGGATTTTCTCTCGCAACTTCTGCACTGAGTGCAATTGTAAAGAATAACAAGAGGTCTTATTCAACTCTGCGCCATAAGTTTAAGAGGGAGAGACTTTGGTCCTTCATATCATTTGCTGTAGCCTTTGGACAAGGTTTTCAAAATTCTAGTGAAAGGTGTTCAGTCTTCCTACTGAAGAACCCTCTGCAGGCAGATTGTTTTGCAAGTTGTGTTACCAAAAGAAGTTTGGGTAAAAAAGTTTGGACCTAAGTTCAATTTATGTTGCATATTGCACCAAAAAGTATTTGCATCTTTTCTGATATGACCTTTTTTCCAAACCAGAAATTTAGACATTCTCAAAACTGAGAATTTTGGGATAAAGAATTTTCTTGTAAATTGACACAGTGCACATAATGCATATTCCAGGTTTTCTGCTCTCCTGCTGATGAAAAACAAAAGAATAGAGTTGAGCAATTTTGTTTCTTTTCACTTTAAATGTTTACATACTTACCTTACTGCTGTTAAACTTGTTTGTTGGGTATTTTTCTCCTCTTTTCTCTTTTTCATCTCACGACAAGCAGCAGTAAGCTTGTTGCCCGTCAATGATGGTTCATAGACCTGTGTTCCTGATGCTTTTGCAGAGGCCAGGTGACACCAACAACATTGCAGTATGCTCCAGGACTGAAATTTTTCTAACATCCTACTGGCAGAAGGGAACTTCAGGTGACTCTTTCAGATCAGAAATGGAGGAAAAAAAGGTGGAAAGATTGGTCTCATTTTGTGATTTGAAATGGTAGAAACAGATGTTAAGGGTACAGGTGTTTTCTCCCACCCCCAGCCCCCACCCCGAAGCATGTGGTGTTTTACATGAGTTACTGGGTCAGGGTTAAGGCACTAAAATGGCTGGCTCGCTGAGCGATTCCTAGGAGTGGAGAGGATGTCAGTGTCATGGAAACAGCAATTGTCCAGGGACGGGAGGGAGGTCAGAGAACCAATGGATCCATCTACAGGTGTATCCATCTACAGATCCTAATGCAGGTAATAACAGTTTTTATAGAGGTATCTGTTTCATTAAGCATTGTGATAATGAGTACCAGTTTAATATTACACAGCTACATCTTATTTTGAAATTACCAAGGGAGTGTTAAATCACTATATATGATCTGTAACAACTATTAAGCATAGCACAATAAATAAATAAATAAATAAATACGTAAATAAACCCATTGCTTCCTAGAATATGAATACCTCATAAGTGCAACATCCAGAAAGAAGATACCACAAAAATATCATTTCCTCTCACAGATAGGATGACTTTATTCTCAGTTTTCTCCTACTTTATTATAGAGTTATTCTGCCCATGTGGAAAGGAAGGCTATGTTTTGAGCCTTTCACCAGCTCCTCATCCTCTAGCAGTCTCACATGGCATTAATCAGTCAGCACAACTTATCTCTTTGCTTTCCTGTGTCCTTGAATGCTTAGAGATTCTCAGGTCACTTCTCATAGCACTGAACTTCATGCAGTTGCCTTACAGAAACAAATGAAATTATATATTTTTTTTATTTTCTGGATGACTCTATACTAATGAGTATGCACTGAGGCAGAGATAGAAATGAAGTCGAAGTGTACTTTCTTAACAGAGCTGCATGCTGTTGTTGGGAGGTTTTTTCAGGCTGGAAGTGTCCATTCCCCACCCCGAGGGAGAGCTGCCTCATCCACCACCTCGGAGCACTGGGGTAGCGGGGCATCACCTGGTCACCCTCCACCTTGGTGGAGAGCAGGCAACAGGGCTCAGCAGAGAAGCCGTAACAGACAGCCAGACTTCCTGACTTTATCCCTCTCTCCCTTTCTCCTTGCAGGAGGTGAGGCTTTGGGGCATCTACAAGTGGGTGCAACTTGTCTTTTCCCTTTTGCAATTTCATACACTCGGACTTGGAACCGAGAAGGAAAAAGGCTGTGGGGGCTCTGAGTGCCTCCCCCCCTTTCCCCTCCCCCCACGCCCCTTCCCTCAACTCACTTCTTCACTCTTTATAGCCCAATCTTTGTACATAAGGATGAAGTAAAGAAAGAAGTGGGGCACAGCAAACAGTTGATGAAATAGTTGTCAGGTACCTTTTAGTAAATCTTACTCTGTGTACTGCTCAGGGATCTCTCGCTAAAGAAAAATCTATATGAAATGAGTTGGTTATGATCAGAGGTGCGTGTAGGCAAAGTTCTAGCACAGGAAAGGGTTTGGACATCTGTGATTATCTGCCCAGAACTAAACTACAAGTGTTCTTAAAAGGTTGAAAGAAAAATGTAAAAAGTATTGAGTAGCTAAAGACCCTTTTGCCAAATACATGTCACGTCACTCGTTTGTACCGTAGATACTTATGGTGTGTAGGCTCCTTGCTTCTGGACTTGTTAGGGTGGTATGTCTTCAATGAAGCTCTTTTTTCACTTCTATTCCTTTCTTCTGAGTGCTGTCCATTTGCTGCTGATTGGAGATTTGCATTTTCCACTAGTAAGTATTTCCTGGATTATTATTCTCTTTGCTAGCAACAGTTCTATTTCTCATTTAATGACCCAGCTAATTTTTTTATTTTCCATGCACCCTTGCTTGGGAAGAAACCTTGTGGGTGTTTTAGGTGCTCTAGTCTTTCTTAGATCAAATATTTCTGCTAACTTCTTGCTTAGCATAGAGTTTAACCTGCCCATCAAACCAGTGAATAATGAGAGTTCCCTCTCCTTTTCCCAGGAGAGGTGAGGAGAGGGAGAAGGAGCATCCTCTGTCATGAAAAGGAAGAACATCTCACCTCTGTGACAGGCTGGCAGATCTGTGGTTGACAAAGGTTTCCATTTCCTGTCACATACTTTAGGATTCACAGAGTCAAAGAAAATCACTACTATAACATAAATGGCCTGACTGAGCCCAGAGATTCTGGTGTAGCCCTCTAGAAAAACCTGTCCTGAATGTCACTGTAACATACTGCTGAAGCTCAAAATACCTCCCTATGTGCGCCATACGTCATGGCCCTCAGTGCTTTAAATCGAAGAGTTGATCCCGGCTTTTGTGCCTCCACAGCTGCTGTCAGGTATTTGAGTTGTGGTTACTGTCTGCCAGTGTGTGCTTACAGGCAATTTGATGTGTCCTAGGCTCTTTGCGGGCTTAGCCTGGCCCACGGTAAGAGAGGTGAATCAAATTGCCTTATATATACTGTAGCCTGCAGCTGGGTACACAGGCGCTTACTGCAAGCCAGCTTCATTTACTATGGCAAACAGATCATGTGCTGAAATTCAGCCTAAGAACATGCCCTGAGGAGGTAAATTGGGACTTAGTTTCTTGATTTGCTTCCACAGGGAATCATGGTTTCTGCTGCTGCAGTTTTTTTAAAAGATACGGAGTTACTAAAGTCTTGTTTAAAAAAAGCAGGGAATTTCTCCCATGTAAAGACATTGGTGTACTGCATCCTTCTACTCTCCTACCTGAAGGGTCTTACAAATAACATTTCCGTTGTTCACTGAAGTAGCCAGTATCTCCTCTAAGCTCTGGAGCTCTGGGCTTCCTTGTGTAAATCTAACATTAAACCATCGTTCACTTCCCCTATTCAAACTGTGCAGCAGAGCATAACTGATGTTTTATTGAAGGGATACTAAAATAATCATTTGGCCTTTTTGTCCAAAGGCACTAGGTGTGATTCTCCTTTTCTATGTAGTATATCACTGTTAATTTGACAGTTGACTGTATCCTTCCCCTCTGTGTTCTGAGTGCAAAGAACTCACAGTTCTGCACTGGGTGTATGTCATGACGTACAAGACAGTTATCTTTGCTATCATTTAATTCTCGTGTCCTCAGCATACTCTTTTAATCTAGATATTGCAAATGATTGTTTTCACCTAAAACTGCAAGTTTACCCTTTTACAATACAACCTTTTTAGACCCTTTGCTTCATTCTTTTGCTCCTGCCCTAATTCCTGTAATACCCACATTTAATTTGCATGCAAGGTTATGCGATCAGCTGCATAATTTTCTTTTTAGCCTTTCAACACTTGAAAGATTGGGCCTGACTGACTGTATGCATGAGAATAATCCATTCTGGAGGTCTAGAAAATACAATTGTATGTAGTTGCTATGGTAAAGTTCTTATTAATGAAAAGTTGAGGGGGAGGGATTATAACAACTGTCATTTTTCCAGAATTTGTCTTTTTTGGATGAATGGATTCTTTGGGTTAGGATTTGCTCAGATATTTGAATTATCTGGATTTTTTAATATTCTAATTAAATTGTAATAACATCATGGGACAAATGAACATGTTTGTTTAATGCTAGTGTATATATCTTACCTACATTTTTCAACATCCTTGTTTTCATGCTGTGGAGGGAGAACTGTCTTAGTAAACTCAGTACAGCTGCTGCTCAGTTTCCCCAGACAGATCTTTTTCAGACTTTTTTGCTGAAAGATACTCACTAGCAAGAGAGATGGGATGTAGCTTTTTACATCTTATGTGCCAACATGAGGAAAACAGTTCACCAGAACATAATTAAATTTTCAAGATCTGCAATATGGAAAGATAATCTTTAAAAGCAACCATTTTGGAAAGAGACCAGCCTGAAAAGGCTTCTTTCCCCTGAAGGCTGATCCAGGTGTAAATGTGCCCTACAGGAGGTGACCCAAGGAAGGCAGGAAACATTCAATGCAACCCGGTGAGGAACTTTTCTCTCAACCAGAAGATATCAAAGTGGACACAGTGGATTTTTTCCTTAAATGTGGTGTTCAGCTCTGTGGCAACTGGTAGTGTCATACTGTATTTTCCTGAGGATGCTAAGGGACTTTATTAGGTAATCTTAGGCATACTAAGATTCCCTCTTGCCTCTGTGTTTCTCAGTGGGTAAAAGCTCTTAGTTCCTTCCAAGGATTGCTGTTCTCCAGCTCCTACCCCTGGATGATAGGTACAGAGGGAACTGATGACATAAATGTAACTTTCTGCTTTAAACCAAGAATAGACAAGATTTATTTCACCCCCTTTCTTGTTTAAATCCTTGCAAATGAGGGCAGACATCTTACAAGAGCAAAGCATTAAGTATGCAATAGCTTGGGGGATTTAAATATGAAATTAAGATTTTGTGTTCTATGTGTCTAAAAAAATATTTGAGTAATGAACAAAAAAAAAAAAAAATTGCCTGGAGCTGTGCTGAAGGCTTCCAAATGAGAAGGATTAACTACCCATATCTTAAATTAGAATAGCTCAGTCATTGCCAAACACTTCCTATATTGAGTACTATTTAATCTTGGCCTGAAAAGTCTGTTTGAGGCATATTCTTGCCACCTTAGCAAATGCCCCTTGCTGATGTCAGTTGGACTCTGCAATCCCACAAGAGGCCTTAATTTCAACCAGCCCCTGACGTAGAAATGAAGGCCCTGCACCAGAGAAACTTCCTGTAGTCACAGGAATGTGAGACTAGAATACATCTAGGCCATAAAATCTCATAATTTGTTCTTGCGGTCAGCTTGTTTTATGTCATTTCAGAATAGGTCCCAGAGAGTTCAAGCAATAAAATATCTCTATGTAAATGACTCACTTTCCAGACCAGCAAATTCATGTGGAGGATGTCCTAGCTACAATCTCTCTTTGCTTCAGCCAGAGATTGCAGGAATGATATCCTTTTTATTAAACTTACTGAAGACAGAAGCCAGATGTTACTCTGACTATAAGCCATGGTATTGTGCCTCTTACTGTAGCATTTGACCTCTAGAGCGGCTTTGGGAAAGTTGTGGGAAGTTTTCACATTTACCAGAGCTAGTTGTTCGTCTTAGCAGCTACACTGCTTCATTTTGCACCAATAAACAGGCTCTGCAGAAGAAGCAGCACAAGTTATCAGGGCTGAATTTTTTTCACCACTTGTTTTTCAGCTGTGAGCCTAAAGACGCCAGTATGTATGCAATTTCTGTCTAGTTTGGCTCTTTTGATCATTCATTTTTTTCTCTTCCTGCAGCTGTAGGAAGGATAATCTCAGTTAGAAACAGTAAAAATAAGCAAACAGGATTCTAATAGGAATCAATCTGTGCAAACACAAAGGAAAAATAGATTTCTTCTGGTGTCTAGATTCTGTATGAAATGTATTAGCTGTGAAGAGTGCTGGTGTGAGTCTTTGCATGGGTGGTTTTTTACACCGAACTTCTTGAATAGTCTCTTATCCTGTATTTTCCTTTGTATGTGTTTCTTCTTATTTGTTTTTTCTTTCCTTTTGGACTGAAGTCAGTAAACTGTGTCAGTGAAGTTAATTTTCATCTGAATTAACTAATAAATATAAACGGGTTGTTTTTGTTGCAGAAGAAGGAGAAATGCAACAGTCTTGAAATGATTCAAAAAGCTCATAAATCCAATCTTAACACTCCTGAGAGTGGTTGGTACCTCATCCCTATGTATCTTCTGCACATTGAACAGCTCTAGAAGACGTCTGGAGATCTGTCAATTTTGAAGTATCTTTGCCTGCACAGCAAACATTGGCTCAGATATACTCTGGTGGATGTCAAGATTTCCAGTACTTTCAACAACACAGAAGTCTCCCATGACACTTAGTCTTAAAAGGTTTAAATTTCTTATAGTTTTTGCATGTCTTGCAATTCCAACCAGATTTACACACTTCTCAAAAATGCCCCATATTAGTCAGCCACCTTCAACTGATACCAACAAACATGTAAAGAGGGTTTTTACATTACTTCTTCAGCATACTTAAGGATGACACAAGGAATCTGCAAACTGCATGAATAGTGTTTTCTACATGTCCAGTACATCAACATGATTCATGTTGCCTTTTGTGAAACAGCAGTCTTGTTTTCAGTATTTTTATGTTACTGTTTTTTTACCTGACATCCCAAGCTTCTCTGACATAAAGGCACCTCCTTCTTTCACTGGAGTGAAAAAACATTTCTGTTCCTGTTGTTAGGCCTTGACTCTCAGTAAAGTTATTCTTGTGAGTGATGATGTTCAAATGTTCTTGGTGCAAACATCTTTGTTTCCCACCTGGGCAACAGTGACTCTGTCCCGACTTCAGTTCACTTGTTCCTTCTCTTTAAGACATCTAGGCATGCAGAATATACCACTGTCTCTCTCTTTTTTTTTTTTTTTCTTCTTCTTTTTCCTTTTCTTTTTCTGCCCATTCTTTTGTTTTTCCAGTTTAACTCTTCAGAGGTTTCTTAGTTTGGAAAAGTTTATGGAAATCTCTTCAGAACTCCTTCCTTCTTTAACAGAGTGATGTTCAAGATAAATGAGAATTTTGGTGTAAGAAATTTAGATCTTTTTTCTTTAGCTTCCGAAATGTAGTGGGAGCAATTAAGTTAAGAAAATACTGCTAGACTGTGGTTTTTACAGTAAATGAATTATGTAGTGCTTGACACATTGACAGAGAATTTAAGAAGTAGGTTTTTCAATGTGTCTAGAAAAATATCTCCTGAACTTTAGTCTAGAAGCATGTCAAAAGCTTTTGATTTATTACTGTAATCTGTCTGAATTAGATTTTTAAATTATTTTTTCTGAAAGTTACAAGCAAAACCTATTTTATGCATGCTTTTTAAATAGCTTAACATTTCTGGATACTGAGTCTGCTGCAGCAGCACAACCAGTATCCAGAAAAATAATGTGTTTGAATGACTTTATTTTGTGTAACTACATAGAACAAATGTGTTAACAGAAAAGAACTTGGGGTTTTTGTGTGTTTTCTTTGTCTTTTGAGGGCTTCAGGAGGCTCTCAGATCAGCATAACAATTTGTTATATGGGGAAGGCTGGGGATCAGAAAAGGTCAAACCAACCTATTTGTTTTTCACGCTACCATTACTTCCTAGAATTGCTCATCTGCAGAATCATAAATAGATGTTATGCGTAACGAGAGCAGGTGGCTAATTAAAAAAATACTCTGAAAGGTGTTAGGTAACTATGCAAATCAATGTAATATTAAGACTTTTAATTTTTTTTTTTTTTTTTGGCTTGCTGTCAAATTAACGCATAATTTTTAGTGGTGTATTTTTATTTGTATTTAGCAGGATCATTTGGTAAAATTAAAATCAGGCTTATGACCCTTGAATAAGGGATTTTTAAAAATAATATCTGCATCTGGTAAATGTATTCCAATATCAGTGCAAGCTGGAATGGCCTAAGCACAACCTCTCCTCCTTGTTTTGGCAAGAGATTGCAGGAATTATGCCCTATATTTTGCCACTATAATTATAATAGAGTGGTATACTGGCCACGCACTGGACACGTAGGGCTATTTCACTAGCAGCAATACAGTACTAACCAGCAATACCTCTGATCAAGTTTCACTTACATCTATTAATGCATATGTACACAATCTTTTTGGTCATGAATAATTTCAAAAAACTCCAATTTCTCTTTCAGAACTGTTGTGGTTTAACCTGGCTGACAGCTAAAACAACCACACAGCTGTTCACTGACTTCCCTCCCTCACAGTGGGATGGGGAGAGAATTGTAAAATGAAAAAAAGTAAAACTTGTTGGTTGAGATAAAGAAATTAAATAAGACAGAAAAGGAAGGTGGTGATGATGACGATGATGATGATAATAATAATAATATACAAGTGATGAACAGCATGATTTCTCACCACCTGAAGCTGATGCTCACATACTTCCCAAGCTGCCCCATCTCCCAGCCTCCCTCCAGTTATTTACAGAGCATGATGTCATGCGGTATGGAATATCCCTGTGACCAGCTAGGGTCAGCTGTCCTGGCTGTATCCCCTCCCAGCTTCTTGGGCACCACCAGCTTTCTCGTTGGCAGAGCAGTGCTGAAGCAGGAAGCTGAAAAGTCCTTGACTGCTGGGCAACAGCTAAAAACATCAGTGTGTTATCAACATTGTTCTCATCCTAAATCCAAAACACAGCACTACACCAGCTGCTAGGAAGAAAATTAACTCTATCCCTGCCAAAACCAGGACAAGAACAAATATCCATTTCACTTGCCTTTTTTTTTTTTATGATTGGAATTCTGGGGAATACAAGACTCCTTTCAGTCTAAACAGGATCACTTTCTTCACCCCTACACACCATGTCTTTATGACAGCTCTTCTGTGGCATACCATTTTTCTCCTTGTCTCATTTAAGATCCTTTTGGCTTGTCTTCTTTTTTTTCCTTTGGTTTATCTTCCTTTCTTTTACCTCCCCATCTTCTCCCTCATCCCCTCAAGCTCACTGATTTCTCAAAAAACTAAGCTAAAATAGTATTGTCTTCCTGAATTCTGTCACACACCCACTCTGCCTGCCATACACACCCCACTTCTTGTTACAGTAGATTTAATACAAGATCAAACCTAAAAGAACTCAGCCTCAGTGTAATCCTTTTAAATGATCAGTACCTGAATGATTAAAATAACTTCTCCTGAGATGTTTCTTTTTGAAAAAGAATAACCTAAGTAATGAGTTTCATTTATTCTGATATTCTCTGGAAGAAAATGCTCACACTGTACATTTATAGCTTCATAACTGTAAAAGCAATGAACTGCTATGAAGTGTGGCCATGCTCCCATTATTCCACCCTCTACCAGAAGCTGTGGTTCCCATGGCATCATATGTGCAGATCCTTACCCTGGTATGGAGCACTCATTTTAAACAGTGAAATTCCTTGCCTGAGTGAGGTAAGTTTTAGCATATAGTTCACTCTTTTTTTTTATCCTCTAAAGTGGACTATGGCATAGATTCTCTGCCCTCTATTTTTTTGCTTCTGTCATCGTTTAACTCCAGCTGGCAACTAAGCACCACACAGCTGCTCACTGACTTCCCCCTCCCCAAACCTGGTGGGATAGGGGAGAGAATTGGAAGGGTAAAAAGTAAGAAAACTCATGGACTGAAATAAGAATAGTTTAATACATAGAACAGAACAGAACAGAACAGAACAGAATAGAATAGAATAGAATATTATCATTATCATTGTAACAACAAGGAGAATGGCAACAACAACAACAAAAAAAGAAACAAAACCCAAGAAAAACATGTAATGCAAATTGCCCACCACCCAAAGGCAATACTTAGCCTGTTCCCCAGCAGCGGCACCTGCCCCCCCAGCCAGCTTCCCCCAAGTTTATATGATGAGCATGACATCCTATGGTATGGAATATCCCTTTGGTCAGTTGAGGTCAGCTGCCCTGGCTGTGTCCCCTCCCAGCTTCTTGGGCATCCCCAACCTTCTCCTTAGGAGGGCAGTATGAGAAGCTGAAAATCCCTTGAGTACTGAGCAGCAACTGAAACATCAGTGTGTTATCAACATTATTCTCGTCCGAAATCCAAAATACAGCATTACAGCTGCTAGGAAGAAAATTAACTATCCCTTCCAAAACCAGGCCAGCTTCCAAATCATATCTCCAGCTGGCTCCAGGGACTTTTTGACTTGGAGCTCTACTTTCTCATTGTCAACCAACATAAATCTTTAAGATTTATGCATGCATGGTGCAGGAAAAGTAGTGCAACATAACTCAGTGTTGAATCTTTTGGAAGGAAAATGTGGTACTTGTTTATGAAATCTTTAAGCAAGTTGGTTTTATGCATTCACATTTCTTTTTTGATGGTCTTCATGCACTCACTCTTTCATTCACACACATACTCACAAGCACCAAGATACATGTGTCCAAGTGGACATGAAGGTGTTTCCACTCAGACGTACTGCATTTATACACCAACTTTAATATTTCTGTTAAAAACCTCTACAGCATCCAAAGGTGAAGTATTTGGGGGGGAGGGGGGGGAATAGAATATTTTGCTTAACAGTCTTTATATTGTATAGTCTATGTTTTAAAAATAGCTAGAAATTAATTCCTTTCTATTTCAATGTAACAAATATGTCTGCTATACAACCAACATGATTGTCACTTCAGGAGAAAAGAATGCTAGGTGATAGCAAGCATTGTCTTGTTGATATAAATCATTAGTCATTTTGAACATGTGATCACATTAAATGACATAGCAGTACCAAATCTGGAAAAGAATTAATCGGCCAAAAGAACTTGAGGTACCATGGTAACTATTATTTCCAGAATTCACAAGTTGTAGTTGGAGTTAAAAAGATGTCTGTCTCTATTTATGGAAATTATCCTGTATAGGCTAATGAGATAAAGTACAAGAAGTCCATTGTTTTATTTTTCATCCCAGTCCTGAGAAAATCTTCTATCCATATGCTTAAGACCAACAAAAATCTTATTACTTGTAACCATGATGAAAGACTAACAACTTTTGACTGCAGTGGAACACTTAATAGTTTAAGGCCTACATCTAGAATGTTAATTGGAAAAGGCCCCTATAGGTCCTTTTCCCACTTTGAAACGTGCATAAAATACTGTTTTCTTCTACTTATCAGTTAAATTCCCTCAAAGTACTGTAAGCAGAGGAATTACTAAACTAGAGTAAGGTTAGTGGTTCTATTTTGCATTTTGTAAAGGTTCAAGTGCTAATCCATTTACACGTGTATATAGCTCCAGAGGTAAACTCATTCATGCCCAACAAGTAACTTTTGTATTCTGGGGTTGTATTTAATAACACTATTACAGAATGCAATGTATAGGACCAGCTTTCTCATCTAAAATGTTGGTGATGTGAAAATCAAACCTTTAATAGCTGGCACTCACATAATTTGTGTATCAGTACTTATGTATTCAGCAGTACTTCATGAAGAAGGCATGTAACTTCAATAAAAATCACTGGCAGTTCTATTGACTTTGAAGTTCAATATTTGTCCAAGTGCTTTGTTGGGTTAAGATCTTAATTTTATTTGAAAGAAAATGTTATGATGTTCAACTCAATAAAAGTCATAGTCCTTAACGTATGTGAATAATACATAAATTATTAAACTCCCATCTGCCAGGTGTCAGAAGTAAGAATTAGATTAAAAGATCACAAAATTCCTCTTATATAAATTTAATGGCTAATGCTGGCTGGACCACTTCAGTATTGATCCTCTTCAGGCCTTCTCTTCTGCAAGAACTGATGCAAGGTAGGCAGATGAAGCAGTTCTGGGGTTACTGCCTTAAATCTGGCAGAAGGGCTAGAAGAATGAAGGCAAACCTACAGTGGCAGATAAAGATTGTGATGGTTTCATCCAGAAAGGGGAAATAATAAGTTTTGTGCATGAGACAGACCAGTTCTACCTATTAGATAAACACAGACCTCATTCAAGCTGGGAACCTATCAGTGTTGGGAGGTCTTCTATGAAAAAGGGCAGTATAGTGGCTCTCACAAAGAACTGTCTTTTAGAAAAAAAGAAAAGTGAGTAAAAGAATTTTTTCAGTTTATCAAGCTTTCCGAAACTTTTGTGCTGAATGCCTCTACTCTTTCCTTAAATAAATAAAAAGTGTGTTGCAGGGGCCACAGAACAGCTGTCCACCGCACAGGAAAATCTGATAAATTAATTGAAAAACACTGTTCCTCCCTTTTTCCCTGGAAGATTTTCTTCCTTACTTGCAATTTGTTTTCTGGGTTGTATGGGGTTCACCTCCTGCTATTCAAGCATTTGTATGACAGATTCCTATAGAGAGAACAGACCAGTGAATTAGTTATGATTTTGGACCTTAATAGTCTAATGGGAAAATGAAGATGCAAAATCAGAGCAAGGACTCAATTTTCTCTAATCTGAATGGATTAACCTTGGCATCCCTTCTATTCCTGTTAGTGCTTCAGTGTTTTATCTGTGACAGCCAACCATATAGCCAACAAAGATCCTTTACTCACAATTTAAGTCAGAAGTACTTCAGCAATACAAAATTGTCACAGGATGGAGTCCAGTGTTGCCACTTGTTTAAGGCTAATATGTGTGCCAAAATTTTGCATACATTTACTAATATATAATTATTACAGTGGAGTGTAAAAGCAAATGACATGAACTTGAACAGGAACATCTTAGTTTGCTATAGTTTTTAACTGAGAGGAATTAATTGAAAGATAGTGTGTAGCAGTGGGATGAAAACTACTCCTGACAGATGCAGAAGCTATTTTTTTCCATCTTTCATGTTGGGCATATGGTAAACTAATATACCTAGATTTAGTGAACAGTAAGGAATCATTAATTTATATGCTGAGGAAAACCACTCGATTTTTAAATACCGATCTAAGTTTTTAAAGCCGTGTAATAGTACTGAGATTAATCTAACTGTACCATTATGCCTTACTTGGTGACTGAAGGATTAAATAGTGTGGACTTCTATTAGCACAAAATTATTTAAGGCTGCAACTGTCATTCATGTTGGATTGTGAAAGTGTGATTTAATAAAATGACTGTGTAAAGGTAAATTGTAGTTCCCAAGGTGCAGTTTTTGAAACTATGACTCCTCTTAGTCTCTTTGAGTTTTATATGGGTAAAGAAAAGTCACCGAGAGCTGTATCCAGCAATATGGGCTGACCTGTGATGCAGACCAGGGTACTTAGCAGATATTTCTGACCAGGTCCTTATAACTGCTATTGGAATGCTTCTTTCCATGTTTTCTTTGTTTCATCACTTGCCATATTGACTTCTTTATTTGTCTCCATTAATTGACAGTTGTGTATTTTTAACAAAAGCATAAATATTATGAGAATGCCATGGTGTTTCTTAAGCATTTGATATTTTGACATCATGGGTCCTGAGAGGAACATTGCTTCCAAGCATTTATATATCTTGAACTGTACAGGCCCCTCTTCTGAAGGCAGAATGAGCATCTGCGTCTTCTCTGTAGAGCAACTTTACAAAACACTGTTCACTTCCTGCGTTACAGGCAAGTTTCACAGTCTGAGCACAAATACGTTGTGTCATCAAATGTTCTCTTTATGCTGCATTCCCAAGTGATAAATGCATCTTGAAATGAATATTCAATTTAACATTTCTGTAAAAAATAGGCTAAATTCCAAGTCGAGCAATTCTTTATTTTGTTCTGAATTTGCTGCCCGTTTTTTGCATAAGATGAACAACAGCCTTAACAAAAATACTGCACAGTATTTGTTCATGCTGTCTGCTCTGTAAGGTATTACAAATGTTTCTGACAATGCTATAGTGAAGACTGTGACCTTTTGATGTAAATAGACAGGAGAAAGAAAAACTGAGCATAATTAAAACTTAAATGTTTAAAGTTTGATCGTGCACTCTGTGCTCAAAATGACTTTCCTCTGTAGTAGGAGTTCAGCTTGAATAAACACTACCCTGACGGCTTCTAAGGAAACATAAAAATTGTGCCTTTGTTTGTCCTGTCATACTTTAATGAGGTGTCCAAGTATGTTTTAGAAAGAGATCTTATTAATTTCCAGTATTTTTCTGTACTGCGGCTTCCACTAGTGATCAAGAAAACAAACTATCTGTTTGTAGTGTCCTCCTGCCTAAACACTCCAACTCAAGAATGATCAGGTGGCCAGGGCATTAGACAGAATTAAGAGGATACAGGTTAACATCACTGATTCACTTTTAAAGTTGGTGTGACACAGGAGGTCACTTTAACTCTGTTTTTCAGACATAAATTGCCAACAGTGCTTTTATCTTTAGTCCACTATCCTGCGATGATGACTCAGGTAAACATAAAGATATAAAGTTCATTTTCTAATGATTTGGTATACAAAAGCTTTAACTCCATGTCTTTCACATTGCATGGAAGGAAAAAAGCTAACCAAACAAACAAAACACATTTAATCCAATGTTTAGTTTGTTTTGAAACAAGCCAAGCAGCCTATTCCTATTTAGGTTATAGCTTTTTTTAATGACTCAAGTAGTATTTAATGTAAAAGGTTTAATCTATAACCTTCAAAACCCAGAGACTGCTGTAGCTTTGTGCTTTAGAAAATAAATTTTACTGTGTTAATTACGAAGAATTTCAGCAGAGATATCTTTATTATCTAAAATCTAATATTTCAGACATTTTGGTGGCTCAGTCAGAGTACAAATTTTAAGTGAGTTACAGGGCTGGTTTTGTTGCCTGACTTATGGAAAAGCAAATGATCACCTTCATTCATTGTGCAAGCAGTTAAGACTGGTCAGTCTTTTTCTTTCAAAATTTAAGTTGTGTTGTGTTGGAGACATATGTCTCTCAGAATGTGTTATGGTTGAACTAAACAAGCATTTTGTAAGTATCCACCAAAGAATATTGGTATTGGCTTTGATCTATCTGTCTCTCTACAAAATTGGAAGGCATAAAAAAAGAAAAATAAATCTATGTTAGATAATACAAATGATAAGCCACAACTGTAGTACAGAATTTCTGAAAAAGACTCCTGCAAGACTTTGATTCTGGTATATTTTACTTTCTTAATTAAAGCTCTATAAACTGGAGAATGGAAAAAGTCTTCCATAATGCAGGTGATAAAAAGCAGACGTGTGACCCAGTCCTAGCAGCAGATACATGAAAGAAGCTATAACATTGTTCCCATTTTAAGAGAAGTGAATAATTTACATCAGCTCTTGGATTATATTTTTTTCTTTTTCTGTAGAAGCAGGAAACTGTGTGAGGAATTGTTGGGTTTTTTTCCTAAAAAGAAAAAAAGTTTCGCAGAGAACTTTGCCTTTGAAAACTTGTATTTTTATACTATGACCCACACTTTAAACAGGAGAATTCACAGACAACCTTTTTTGCCCCTCTGCAATTGTGTAATATCCTTGAAGTAATTACTTCCATGAAAAGCTAATCAAAGAAAACATGTAAACTTTGTTTATGTCTTTTCATGGAGTTGGCAGAGTTTATGAAATAGCTGCATAACTTTGTAGAGTAATTTTGAGGTAGTCATAAAAGCATGATCAAAGGTCTGAGAATGAAAGCCCTGCAGATATTTCATACTTGTGATCTACTTGTGGTATAAGATCTTACAAAATGTTCATACTGTAAAATAAAAAAGAACTTTGCTTTGTTGAACTTCATGAGGTTTCTACCAGCTTATTTCTCCAACCTGTCCAGATCCCTCCAAATAGCATATGCTTTCCCCTCAGGTATCTACTGATTTCCCCCAATGTGGTGTCATTTATGAACTTGCTGAGAGCAGACTCCATCTATGTCATTAAAGAGATTAAAATGTACTGACAGTACTGATCCTGGAAGGATGCTACTAGTGACCAGCCACCAGCTGGACTTTCTACTGTATTTTATGCTGATCACAACCCTTTGAGCCTAATGGTGCATCACTTTCCCATCCATCTTATTATCCACTAATACAGTCCATATCGTAGGGTACTATGGGAAACCATACAAAAGGCTTTGCTACAGTCAAGCAAAGCAACACATGCTGCTCTTCCCTTGTCCTCAGAGTCAGTCACCTTGTTACAAAAGGCAATCGGGTCAGTGAGGCTTGATTCCTCTATGGTAAAAGTATGCCAGCTATTCCTAATCAACAACTTGTTCTCCATGATTCTGGAAATGGATTTCAGGCGTATTTTCTCCATACTTTCCCAGGGATTGAGGTTAGATTGACTCATCTTCAGCACGTGTGACTTCGGCTTTTTTTTTTTCCTAGTCATCAGGAGCCTCCTCTGATTGCCATGACCCTTCAAAGCTGATTAACAGTGGCCTCATACATTGACATCAGCCAGCTCTCCCAGGACCTTTGGATGCATCCCATGAGGTCCCATGGGCTGGTGTGTATCCAGTGAGTTAAGCATGCCCTTACTGTAAGCACTACCTCACTCTTACAGATGCTGCTATACATGTATCTTAACTTCTGTATATCTGCAATGGAAGACAGAAACCAAGAACAAATAAGCAAAGAGTTTTCTTCAGTTCCAAAAATATGTCACCACATATTCTTAATTACTAATCCTTAGTGCATTTTTAGTTCAACCAAGATATTTCAGCTAAATTATTTCCCAAATGTCTCTGACAATAAATTTTAATTTAAATATTTATAATATCAATCTTGTTTATTGTTAGTTTTGAGAGGGAAAGCACAATTGAGGAAATGACTACGAAGTAGAACTAGACACTTGAACTAGTGTCCTTCCTTCATTTTCAGGAAGGTATCCAAAGAATACAGGCCATCTGCACTCCTCTGGTTTCACCACCTAGCTTTTGAATCTATTGACTAGTTTTACTCAGTCGGGAAAGAAAAATGGCAAAAGTATGATAGTTAAGTTCCCATAAATCTCACAAAACAAAACAAAACAAAAGTGTTTGTATCAAGTAGAGAGATATAAATAAGCAGTAATAAATCAGAGGTTTTACACTGGCCAGCTGGATGCCAACAAGCTATCAGTGTTCACCTAGCTGTAGGTGAGTTGAAACCTTCATTGCCCCAGGAGACTGCCACATGAATTATTAGAATAGCAAATAGGTTTGCGACTTCACCTCAACATAGAATAACTTAATAGATACTAACAAATTTGCTCCACTTTGTTCTTTCCTGATATCATAAGAACAAAATTAAGCATTCCATAGACTTCTGCCCCAAACTGGCCCACACTATTTTCCATATGGACTTCATCTTTCAACTCTTTTGCATTTGTTTGTGGTAGTTTAGATCTGTGCTAATCTTTGAACTGCTCAAGTTTCTGCTTGCTTAGTTGTAGTACACAACAGATGATGTATACAAGACCCCAGGTAACAGGCCCTTTATATCTGATGATGATTAGCAGAAACTTCCAAGCTTATTTGTGAAGCTGCTGAAGTAGCTGAAAAATAAACGTTACATACTATGGTAAGCACAATCAATACTTGAATTATTTCCAATGACTGTATGTCATAAAGAGTTGGTTTTAGGAGGTAACAAAGTATACAAATGCTGTGTTTTGGAATATTGCTCCACTGAAAGATTAAAATGCTCTTGTATCTTCAAAAGTGAGTGTCTTTTCACAGTTGCTTTCATAATTCATACACATATGTAGAATAATTAGTTATAAGTGTTTTCTAAGTGTACACATGCTGAGGATAACAGAAGGGACCAAACTCATCCCAGACTTTTTTCCATTAACATCAAAGACCAGGTGAAGCATTTGCCATCCAGTGGGAAAAGTCTACCTCTCCTCTCTCCCAATCTTAGTCTCTTTCCAGTTTCTACTTCCCTCATCATGGACCTAGGATGCTGTTTAAGCAGTGGCGTCATAGCCTGCATCTACGCTACACTTACATCATCTTGGTGCTGCTTTGCTGCTGCCTCTTGGTTTCATTTTCCTTCAGAGAATAGCATAGAGGGAAAAGTCTGCTCTTCAGGCTCTCTTGCTCTTCAGCTGGTTCCAGGAGGTAGGCAAGACTGCCTCACTGCAGGTATGATCAGCTGAAAAACTCCCACACACATAGCTTCCAGGATAACATCCAGGCAAATTGCACTCCTCTGCTCTCCAGCAGACTTACAAGCACTCACCAGAGGCAACAGCATTTCCTCATGGGTCTGAGGCAAAAACAGAATGACTTTCAAGCCACCTGTCCCAAAAGTCAGTTGCCAGTGCCCTTCATCATAGCAATGATAGACCTGCAAAGATGACGGTCCCAAGTAAGACACTCAGTACCTCTGGCAACACTATACTGCTGTGACAGCAATCTGACTCCAATTAAAGCAGATATGTATAGATAAACACAAATCCATTCTTCCCTAACAGGGAGGGGATGCTAAAAACTGTTCTCAGAAACACTGCAAGGAATAATACATATTTACACAGTGTTTATGATTTTTTTTTTTCTTTTCTATTTCTTACATCATAACTATGAAATATCCAAGGACTTTCATTCTCAGGCCTTTGATCACAACATCCTTACCAGATTCAATGCCAGTTGGCCATAGGCTTTCCTAATGTTATCACTGTGTGCTAGCACAATATCTCTGTATTCCTCCTAGACTACTTCTAGTCATCCGTAGAAGGCCTCATCCACATGATTGATGAGAAGAGACTGGGAGAATAGGTTTGTCCAGTCCTAAGGACAGAGCCTACAGGGAGTCTTAATTGTTGCCTCCAACTGCTGAATGGGAATCTGTAGAGAAGATGAAGCCAGATCATTATTGAAAGTGTACAGTAAAGCAAGAAGTGGAAACAAACACAAGTGGGAACATGAGAAATTCCAAGTAGCTATAAGGAAAATCTTTTTCACTGACACCACGCTTAAGCGCTAAAATGTTTTCCAGAGAAGCAATGAAATCTTCAGTTCTGGGTTTTTTCAAGATATGACTGGACAAAGCCCTGAGCAAGCTGATCTAAGTGGACCTACTTTAAGCAAAGGGAAGGAACAGGTAACCTCCAGTGGCCCCTTCCAACATAAATTGCTCTATAGCTTCTGTCTTGTTAGTACAAAGTGAAATGAAAACATTTCATAAGCCCTGATTCACTGTTTCCAAGCCTCTGAGTAGTTCAAACTTGTTTGAAAAGTTTCAGTGGGTCTTGGACTCTGCGAGGCTAGAAGACTTAAACCAGGCAAATGGAGCCCTGTCACCACCTATTGACATGCCTTCTTGTAATTCTTGATAAATGTTTGCATGTACATGTAAATGACTGTGAAGAACAAACATGTAGATGGAATGAGAAAGACTGAAATAAGGGTATCGGGCTACTGTATACATAACACGCGGTCATGTCATTCTCTGCTCACGATGAAAATACTTTCTTGCCAGGCATGCAGTATGCCTGATAAAAGCCCTAACAGCAATGTTTACAAGCATTCGAGGAATAAACATATGGTGTGTATAATAGAAATGTTAGAAACTAATCCTGTGTAGGTGGTTATTAAACATACATGTTGCATTAAATCCTGTCAGACCATGTAACAAGTTGAAATTTACTGTTAGGATGGTTTATACAAAAGGTGACTGGCACTTAGATTGTCAGGTTCAGATGAATTATGGACTGAAATGTTAGAAAAGAAATGTTAGTTGTTAGAAAGAAATTCTTCACTGTTAGAGTGGTGAGGTACTGGAACAGGTTGCCCAGAGAGGTTGTGGAGGCTCCATCCCTGGAAGTGTTCAAGGCCAGGTTGGATGGGGCTTTGGGCAGCCTGGTCTAGTGGAGGGTGTCCTTGCCCATGGCAGGGGGGGTGGAACTAGATGGGCTTTGGGGTCCCTTCCAACCCAAACCATCCTATGATCCTGTGATTCATTCTATAAATAAGAAGGAAGCTGTTTTCTGCGATGAAACTTCAGCCTCAACATCTGAAAAGAAACAGTATTTTCACATCTATTGACATGTGCATTGCTTTTCACATAATTTAACCTTCTGATGTTAATCAAATGATCTGTGTTATGTATTAGACTTGCTGAAGCTTAAATTGCTCTTAGCTATGATTTTGTTCTATTTTAGTTTGAAGTTTGTAGCGTAGCCTATTTAAAATAGCTTTGCTATTTAAAATATTATATTATTATTTGCTTGTTTTCCTGTTGTATCTTACATGGTACTGTGTATAAGTAGTCATCTAGTACTGTCTATGTAACTAAAGAGGTGAAGGCACTAAACTTCATATTCCAGCTGCCAAAGAATTAATCAAGACTACTATTAAATCAATAATGCAAATATTTTTGTATCTTGTCCATGAATTCCTTAAGAGATTTTTATTCCCTGTCCTTCCTTCTGACAAGACTCCTTAAGAGCATGTCTTCTGGGTTTTATGTAATCTGAGTTTTTAAAAACTAACTTGCTTACAGATTTTTGTGGGATTTGAAAATCATTAGATTCCTCTAATGCATAATTAAAGAAAAACACTGGAGTTGGGAAATTTGATAGTTATGACTAGCAGATAGAGGAGACATCGGAAGAGTTGATCTATAGATGCCATTAAAAATGATAAAGCTAATTGACTTAATCGGCAAAGCTAACCAAATGCCGATGTGCCTCAGTGCAGAATAGTGAAGCTAAAAGCCCTCATGAGAATAGTTGAGCCAGAAAGTAACTTGCTATAGTTACAGGTGTTGGAAGGAAAAGACCCTCCAGATAAAGGCTATCTCCAGTGAACAGAAGGTACCTAATCAGTCTGGAGTCTGATTAGGGGTGTGGAGGGCATTAGACTACTTAATGCCATAACAAAATACTTAGTTATTAGCTTCCAATCTTTATTTAATAGAAAATTTAATGTTCTTCAGAAACTCTGACCCATCTTTCTTGCTTGTTGTTATGGCATTGGATACACTGTGACAAAAATATATCCTTTCATAAATCATTTTAAGTACTTAAGAAAGTACTACTCGATAGAACAGCATACATTTGATTTTTTCAGTCAAATGATCTTCTGAGAAATCTTTGTAAGAAGGGTTAAATCTTAAGTACAAGCCTGCAAAACAAGCAATTTTTTATAACGATCCGTGAAAATCAGAGCATCTATCTAATTTTTTTTTTTTTTAAGGCTGTGTGGAACAAGATTAAGTATTTACCTTGTAATGCTGTTGCCTGAGCTTGAATGCTAACACACTGACTAACCATCTTATTAGTTATTAGACTTGAGCATCCTCTCACCTCGTGAAGAAACATCATCCGTGAGCTTGGAGGGCAGAGGAGAGGTAGCTTTCCTCTGAGGCACTGCACCAGTGCCCTGTGCCCAGCACACAGAGCTGATGAACCCGGTCTGCACACTCCTGAAGTGCCTGGTAGGGCATGCTGAATTCAGGACCCTGACCAGGACCACAGGAGACCCTTCCAGTGTTAGTAGTGAGGCTGTTAATTCCAGAGATTAATCCTCATTTAATTTAATCCAGAAAAGCAGCTCCCCAAAAAAAAAGGTTGCCCTACCAACAGGTATCATGCCATCTTTTGCTTCTGACTTGGTGTTTTCACCCTCCTAAGTGTAAAGAGGAGGGAAAAATGCTAGACTTAGTGTGGAAGCCGTGCACTTTTTATGCTGTTGGACTTTAAAAAGGAACATGTTTTATTATGGGGAAACTACTAATTTATTTCCGCAGAGCTTATAGTGTCGTTTAATGAGAAGAAACCTCTTGGCAAGATTTTGGTAGGATCTAGACACTGAAGTGAACAGGCGTTGAAACCTGTCACGCCTAAGCACAGTATAGCCACCTGCCCTTTTCATTTACCGCGCCTGTTTCCCAATTC
>VXBL01005560.1:196601-229320 GCA_013400195.1 Aramus guarauna
GCAGCCGGTGCGGCTGGAAAGTGGCGGCTGGAGACTTGTGCTGGCGTTGCGCAGCTGGGAGGAAAGTGTCAGCTATCGTAAGCGAAAGACTTGAAGGCAGGTAGACTAAAAACATGCGCTTGGGAAACAGGGGTTTTCTTCCTGGGAAGGTGTCTTCCTTGGTGGTGTGTCTGCCTTCAGCCAGCTCGGTGAGATGTGTCAGGAATCTCTGAGGTGGATGGACAGACATCTTGATGAAGATGCATGCCACAGCATAGATTACATGTCAGGAAAATTAAGATCTTGGCAAGACACACACTGAAATTGAGAGAACAAATTGAGTATTCAAGTAGAAGTGAGTGAGATTTATTAGAGCGCTTGACGGTCTTTTTCCTGGGGATCAGCACCCTAGTGTCAGGTGCTAAACAAACACATACAAACAAAGATTTTGGATGAACTGCTCACTGTCCAAGTACTCATGTATTTAGAAACAATGTTGTGTGTTCTTACCAAAAGCTGACTCTCTGAGGTCTGAAATGGTATGTCTTATTCAACAGATCGAACGTATTGTTTCAAAAAGAAACATGGATTTATAAGCTTTTGAGCGGAGGGGAAGATGCCCACAGGTTGAATGCCAATTGGGGAAATAAGAAGGGTGAAGAGACCTACGGTAGGAAGGATGCCATGGCAACAAGAAAGCATCAGAGAAAGTAACACTGTTGTCTTATGGAGGGGGAAGAGGAGGAGCATTGCTGTAGATTAAAATACTATAATTTAGGTGTTGGTTTTTTTTCCAGAATATACTAACTTCTCTTTGCAGTAGGTGCCTTAAACTTAATTGTCAGGAAAGGGTTCTATCACCAAAACTCATCGGGAAAATGCGTAACGCAGTTGAGGATTGGGGGTTTTTGAAGGGTTTGTTGAGTTTCTGTTGTTCTAACCAAGTGGCTCATGTGCCTTACAGCAGACATGAATTCTTACCCCAAGCAAAACTGTGAGTGAGATTCAGGCTGTAAGTGTTTGGCCAGAACTGAAAGTCTGTATTAATCTTTGATTAATCTTTACATTTCCAGAATCTTTCTGAATGGATGAGCAACTTCATACTGTTATCTTCTCTAAAGCAGTATTAAAGTGATGTATTTATACTAGTGCATTTGCATTACACTTAAACTAGTAAATTCCATAAATCGCAGGACAGATGGGAATGGTTGATTCTGAATGTTTATTTGTGGGTGGTTTGTTTTTTTTGTTTTTGGGTGGGGGTTTTTTTGGTGTTAGTTTTTTAATAAAACACTGGGGTTTGTGAATAGGTAGGTTTTAGTTTGTATTTTCTTCATTTATACATTTCTCATTTTTTATAAGAGAGCATAGGTTTTCTGAAATCATATTTCACTAAGAATAATTCACTTGGGACCATTTTCCAAAGCAATACTAGAACATAATCCTTAAGACACTTCCCACCATCACCTTTCTTTTGCTTCCCTCTTGCCCACAAACAATTCCTGAAAAAAAAAAGTGTAAGATTTAAATCCTTGTAGCATTAGCATTATGGCCTCCCCCCAGCCTTGCCTCCCTGATTGTTTTTTTCTTGTAGTAACTTCTATTTGTCTGCCACAGTTTACTTTTACAGGTTGTCACTGGTCTGAGGAAGACTTTTGGTAGTCAGTGCTGAAGTAAGAGACTGTCACGAGTGATGCTGTACACATGTATTTTTTTGCTCATCGTTCTTCCCTAGTCTTGTCTTAATACCATTGTTCTGAGATGGTGTGCCTTTTCAGATTCTGTGCCTTTTTAATTAAGAAAGGCTAGTTTTGGTCAGTGTTGTTAATTGTGTGGAAACTGTCCAGGATGTGCAGACTTTTTTTCTTTTGCTCTTTAAGCAGGCTAAGAGCGTAAGAGCCTTTTGTAACGTGCCTTAGGGGAGAGGCCACTACAGTGTGCAGAGAGTTTTGGATGGGTGAAGGATGATGTGGGTAACCTCCTTGAAAACTTAGAATATCACTTCTTTAAAGCAAGCTCTGAGATTTATCCTGTGACAAACTTACTTCTTTAAAACTGAGATTTATTCAAAAGAAAATGCAGAGTAACGCGGAGTGAGTGTGTGTGTGTGTTTGTTTTGCATAAAGGATCTCATCTGAATGCCTTGCAAAGCCATTTAGGTAGGAGTTCTTGTTGTGCAAGAAAAGGAAAATTCTGCTTTTTGAAGAACTAATTTCCTCCCTGTTAAGGCTTGCTTTAGATTTTCTGTCAAATGCAGAAGTTTTATGTTAGTAATTGCACATTGTGGTTAGTAGTGAGAATAGCTGTGTTATTTTTCTGCATCCTTCTTATCAAGTACTGTCTACCAATATCTGAATTTTCCAACCTTCCTTTTCTTCACATGATTGTAGAAACTGTTGATTCCAATGTTTCACACTTAGTCAATGAAAAAGTAACAAGTAATAATCCTAAAAGTTTACTTTTGTTTTATTTCTTTAATTTTAAATTCCTGAAGAATAATTGGTAGTCTCATTTCTTTACCAGAACAGGTTTTTTATTATTTTATTTAGCTTGTTTTGATAGTAGTCCTTGAGTGATAGAGAGGGAGTTGTTCTATTGGCAAGAGCTGAGGAAGGGAAGGGTATTTGAGATAGAAAAGGTTTGCAAGAGCTAACATTCGCTAGATCACACATGTGGGCTGCCTCTAAACAATCCTTAACTTCAAAGCTGTTATCTTTATTTGTAATCTACTGACCCAGGTTACATTGTGAGTAAAGGAGTTATTGAGGGACTAAAGTATGGCTATTGCTTCAGAAATGAAGCCTTTGCTGCTGTTTCCCTCTTTTCATCATCTGCTTGTGTAACTCTGGTAACACAAATCTGAGTGGAAACTGCGTGCTTAAATTGATGAAAGCTTTGCCATTCAAAACAACAGATCACATTTTGGATCATGTTAAATTTCTGCCCATAAATAGGAATGTCTGGTTTCTTTCTACTAAGATCTTGATTGTCATTTGTACTTCTGGTCTCTGAATTACAGGAGTTTTTCAACCCATTGTAACCAGAGGCTGCACAGTAGAGTGTTCTAGTTTAGTAAAAAAGGAGTTAAATGGCTATTCAGCTGTACAGTTTCTGATTACAGCAACTCTTTTTTCTTTATTGTTCAAAGATAATAGGGTTTTCTTATTGCTTTTGAGCTCAATTTTCCCAGAGGAAGTCTACAGTAGTTCAGAAACAAAATGACCAGTGAGAAATGTACGAACACACGAAATACAACTTTTCTCTTATTTTGCTGTGGCATCAATGAAATTACAGCTATGAAACAGGTCATTGGTCCTGTCCTGGAGACTGAAAATCAGATGGGCTGAGTACAAAAGATTGGAAGGGAGAAATCAGCTGCCTTATGGCAGAGCTGAGCTATAGTTACATGTGCATGTGGTTGGGGAGCAGTACATGTCCAGTAGTTGTCACCCAGTGAGTGAAGAGCTGGATTTCAGAGTGACTTGTGGAGTAGATTAGGGGGCCTAGAACAAAACTTAGCTTGCCCTCTGAGTTCCTCATTTGTGATTACAGTCATTTTCTCTTTCTAATTTATTGTGGCAAAAGCATCTTTGCCAGGAGGTTGGGCAGTCTGGTGAGGAGACTGTTAAACCGGGAGTGACGTGGGAGGGAAATCACACCCCAGAGGTAAGTGAGAAAATGGTGTGGCAAGGGCAGAAGGCAAAAGTGCAACGTGGGGGGAAACAAGGCAGAGCTCGGACATGTTAAAACAGGACAAAAGGATATCCACCTCCAGGGTGTGTGCACATCCATACATAGACCGTTGAGCAGGAGAGATGAGAGCTCAGCATGTGGTCATAAATCTGCAGCATCACCAGGATACCTGTGACGTGGTGGAACAGCTCATGTGGCTGTAGTGCTGTGATGGATGGAGACAAGCCCCGTAGGAGAGACAGACAGAGAAGAGGAGGAAGGGGGCTGCCCTCCATGTGAAAGAGCAGCTCAGATGTGTGGGGCTCAAGTCTAGGAAAGAGCTTTAGTCAGGGTTGGAGGAGAGGTCGCTAAGCATGACACTGTGGCGGGATGTGTTACAGACCACTGACGAAGGTAAGGAAGCAGATGGAGCTTTCTCTGAACAACCTGAAGCAGTCTGTCTCACACACCCCCTTCCTCATTGGGAACTTTAATGTGTCAGGATGCCAGGCATTCAGGAGATTGCTGGAGGTTGTGAAGGATAACTTCTTGTTATCAAATGGTCTTCCAGTCCTCATACAGCACACTGTGCAGACCCTATCCATAGAAAGGCTGACCTGTTTTGCTCATTCAAGCTATTATAGGATTTTCTTCCAAGGAAACAACTCTATTCATCTTTTCTGATGGAAATCAGAAGAAATGTTCTCATGAGAACTTCTTGCTGCACTTTTAGATGAAAGCACAGTGGTGCAGGTGGTGTAATTTCTGATGATGAGTGGGAGCTGCCCACTGTTGTCTTAAAATCAGTTGTCTGAGTTTGTCCTGTGGCCAAGGAATTTGTGCAGCACAACACAGCCTAAAGGCCAAGTCATATGTGCAGCGCAGCACAGCATGGGCCAGGGTGTACTCAGGAAAACTGGAATGTGGATCACTGACTCCTTGATGTGCAATGGTCTCCCTGACAGGATCACCGATGGTGAAGGTGATATAGTGGCAGCAGACACAGATAAGGCAGCTCCCCACCACCTTCTTTGTTGTCACCAGCAAGGTCTGCCAGGCCTCTGTGCTTAGTGACAGGGCTCAAAGAGGAGATGAGCTTCCAGCTGGGGATGATGGTTGAGTCAGGGATCACTCAGGAGCACTCAACCCACACACATCCCTGGGACCCTTTGGGCTGCACCCCAGGGTGCTGAGGGAGGTGGCTGATGTCCTTGTGCAGCTGCTGTCCATCAGCTCTCAAAGGTCATGGAGATCAGGGACGTCCCCAACAACTGGAGAAAGACCAGTGTCACATGTACCTTCAGCCAACCTGAGGAACAGCCTCCTGTCAGTCTCAGGTAAAATCAAGGAGTGAGACCTTCTGGAGCCCACATCTGGGCACAGCAGGGAGAGGACAGTGATGGGGAACGGTTGGTGAGGATTTACCAAACGCAAGTCATGCCTGACTCACCTGACTACCTTCTGTGACATGATTGCGAGAACAAGTAGAGAGCAGGAAATGCCACCTACCTCCGCTCTAACCAGGGTTTTGGCATTGTCTCCCCCAATATTCTTGTACCTGGGCTGTGACATTACATTTTCGGATGGAGGACATGTTGGTGGGTGAGGACCTGGTTGAGTGATGGTCTCACAGGGTGGTGATTACGGGTCAGACCCTGCCTGGAGGCTGGTATCAAGCAAGATCCCACAGGGTCTGTGCAGGGTCTGTCCTGTTCAGCATGGAAGAGGGAATGGAGGGGACGTGCAGCCCTGGGGAGGGGTCAGCTCTGGGGCATGGCCTTGGGCACTGGTGAGCAGCCAGCCGAGCCAAGGACATCCATATGTCCAGGCAGCAACAAGGACCAGCTGTGCCTGTGGTGGTGTGAACAGGACATGGCTGAAGAGCCAGGAGGGGGCAGAGACTGTCCCCTCTGCTTGGTGCTTGTCAGACCCCACCTGGATACCACCTGGTTTGGATCCCCAACACAGAAGAGACATCAGCAAACCAGAGGGACTTCAGGGGACAGTGACCATCTTGGTGATGGATGGTGAGACTGGAGCCCTTGCCCTCCAAGAAGAGGCTGCAGGGAGGAGGGATGGTTTCAGGAGCACCCAATGGCATCCCTGGCACTGATGGGAGAGGATGAAGGAGACGCAGTCAGGCTCTGCACAGTGGTGCGTGTGGCAGGGTGAGAGGCAGCAGCACAGCTAAAACAGTGGCTCAGGCTGGAGATAAGGAGAAGGCTTTTCCCCAGGAGGACAGCCCAGCAGCTGAGCCAGGGCCTGGGGAGGGTTTGTCATCTCCATCCTTGGGAGTTTCATGCCCCAACTGGGTGAAGTACTGAGCAGCCCCGTCTGACCCCATGACTGAGCCTGCTCTGGGCAGTGGCTGGAACTAGAGACCACCCCACATCCCTGCCAGCCTGAGTTACCCTGGTACTGTGTAAATCAGCATTAAAAAGTCCTTTGAGAATTAATTTACAAGATGCACACTAACATATCTAGTAACTCTTGTCTATAATCTTAATAACTTATTGAAAAACTTAGAAGCGTACCAACAGAAGTTATCAGAAGTGAAAACATACTTCTTAAAAAAACAAAAATAGTAGTTCTAGTGCAGGGCAGGGACTGGTAAAAGAATCTGATAATACTGCAAAATGGAAAGTAACACTTTACCTGGCCGTTCTCCCTCCTGCACCGGTGGGAGGGTGCACCTCCTCTCTCCCGCAGCCCCCCAGCTCAGCCCTGGCTCCTGACTGCCTCCGGCTTGCAGGAGATAGCCAAAAGCAGGTGTCTGTGATATTTGAATGTAATACTTTTCTGATTGTTTTGTTATCCAGAAAGCGTAGCAATAAAAAATCCAATAAAAACGGAAACCAGAAATCTCTGTCAGGGGCATGACAGGGAGATGAGGCGAGGGCTTGGGGGGTGAAGCCTGGGAGGGTGCTTGTGCAGGATGCAGGTTGGATGTTGTGCTGCTGTGGGACTCACATCATCAGACGAGTTGTCATGAATTTTACTTCTGATATGGTTTTAACATCTTTGAAGAAAATATTTGGTTTTATCATGAATTTTTTGAAGTTCTTGGTGGCTGAAGACAGCATAACTAATTCTCTGCACAAATACTTTAAAATGACAAATTGGACATTTTGTCTAGCTTTTACTTTAGGTAACTGATGTTTTTTCTTCATTTTGGCATCTATAAAATGGGGGTTTAAAATATTATATAGTATATAGCAGAGTCTGTTGGGGTTTTAGTTTGTTTCTGTGTACTGTGGATGAACAACACTTTTTCTGACTGCTTATTTGGATGGATTAATAACAAAGCCAAAACCGATGGCTATTTATACTTCAAATTAAACACAGTTTCCTGCACCTCAATGTGAGGTCACTTTGTTAAGAATCTCTCCTGAATGTGTTGCCCAGTGTCTCCCTGTGGTGAGCTTCCAGTGACGAAACATGTCAAGAAACTTCTTATAGTAGACCAGTCCTATATACTTGTCTGGACAGCTGATCTTGAGTTTGTTCTTTTACTGGTGGGAAAAAAATAAATGTATTCTGTGATTTACCTCTTTGGTGCATGCATGGACTAGTCTAAGTAGTGCAACAGCTAGATTTTTAAGAGTTAGTAATTCATTATGATTTTAGGGATCATGTTTTTATTAGAACTGTCCCATGGAAAATGTTTTTGCTTGCCTCTTACCACTCTTGTGAAGAAGTTCTTTTGCATGGACTGAATTTTGTCTGATACTGGAAAAACATCTATAATCCTCTGTTATTAGTAGGAAGTGAGATTGAAATTGCTAAATTTTGTGCTGAAGAGAAAGTTTCAGACTTTGGATTTAAAGAATTTTGGAAGATGCTTATATTAGGCAACCCTCAGAAGTTCCTTCCATGCTAAATTATTTTATGATTGTAGCGTTTAACAGTAGTACTCCATAGCACAGAAGATGAGGAAAACAGGAAAAAAACCCCTACAAACCCAAACCCAAACAAAGAGGGGAAAAGGATTCTCATTAAAATGATGAAACAGAACAATACTGCCATTTCCATAATTCTTATCTGTTTGTCTCCCCTGAAAATGCATCAGGGATTATTATATTGAAAACATTGTGTCCAAATATCAAGGACTGAAGTTACCTTGCTGTTTTTCTTTCTTTCTTGTGGAGATAATAATTATTAATTATTAATGTGCAGTCTATTCTGTATGTGAAATCAAAGTACATGTATTTTAAAAGGAGATGGAGATTCAATAATGATAGTGTCAAACTCCATGGGCAGAATGAAAAAAAATTACTGGGAGGTTTCAGATTTTTTCTCATTTACTTCTTTGGAGCCTTATAATTTTTAAGTGGTGGTTGGCCTTCCTTTTTAATAGAAGATTGATTTCAAACCGAACATCCAGAATCAAAGACATCTGTGAAAATCTTGAGCACTTCTAATTGTGTGCTGTGGATGAACTGGTGGTCTGTGAGTTGGTGATGTAGAGGTACTGTTGTCCCTGACAGTGACAGAGTGAGGTCTCTGTAGTCTTCTGATTTTTATGGTACATTTTTTTTACTATTATTTTTTTCACTATAGGAAGCAACTACCATGAGGTATGCATGTCAGCTCTTGGAATTCACCTGAAGGTTATGGGATATGGTTTTATTCATCACAGCATAATACAGACAAGTACTTCTCAAAGTATTCAGTATGCTAATATCAGTTAAGAAAGCAGGAGCACATTTTTAGACACAACTTGCACATATTTAGTCTAACAATGGCTGACAAGTGGTACAAGTATCCTATTTAACCTATTTTCTATGCTTGTAGCTGAAAGCAACTCTTTAGAGACATATTTAATACTTCTGCTGAAGCAGCACTTACAAAATTCTGTCACATTTCAAAATGAAAATTTAAAAAAAAAAAAGTCTTTTCCGATATAAGTAGGTTTTTTTTCTGTTCTTCTTTTTGCTTTTAGATAACATATTTGCTTTAATGACATAATGGAAATGTTGTATAAAGATTATACCAAGTAGGCAATCTCCTGTTGCAACTTTTTGAAGTTTGCTGTGAATTGCAAAGAAAGTCTTATTATAAAACCCTGGGAATCACAGTGACTGCAGAGGTGCAAGGAGAAAGAAAAAATCACGTCTAAACAAACAACTGAAAACTTTCTGCTACTTATTGCCAGACTTTAAGTGCTTGCTCTGTAGAAATAAAGTGTAATGAGAAAAAGTATCTAATGGTAATGTGCTAATTTATTATAGCTATTTATTCTATCTTTATTTCTCATTATTTCCCCTGAATGGTCATAACATGATATTTACTGTGACTATTTTTTCAGCATTTTACTCATATATTTAATTATATTTTTATGAACACACATCAGATAATTTTTATTTTTAGTGGCTGGCTGAGCTGGTTTATAGACCACCTTAGAAAAAATTTAGATCTTACGAAGATAGGTGAAGCTTCAGTGATGTCAGAGTATTAATGCTTAATCTTATTATACATTTAAGATCAAGAATAAATTAATAGAGAAATAGGTATGTGCATATTTATGTGTGCTGTGTATTTCTCAACTTACTGAAAATTATTTCCAAATCTAAAACAAAGAAAGTCAGAGGAAGTTCCTGGGAGCAGAAGCTTATGTTTGGCATTACAAATGGTACCCTGTTTCAAGTTGCTCATGACGTTAATGTTGAAATACTGCTCTATCCATAGAAGGAGTGTTAGCAGTGTTAACTAAGAGTTGAATCGCCTAAGCTCCTTCTTTGTAGTTATCACCATCTGCATGTTTTAAAAAAATAAAGACCCGGTTTGCATTGACTGACAGGTCTTATGTATACATGTGCATACTCCGAAAATTTTAGCTATGAGACAATAAAGTCTGTGAACTTCATGCTGGTTTTGTGGAGGTTGCTTTCAAAGCTATCAAAACTAAAGGCTAAACCTGGACCTTCTTCATGAACACGCAGAGGTGACTGTAATAAATCTGTGGACCTGATAGCCTAGTGTTTCCATTCTCCTACCCCCAGCACAGGTCTCCATCAGTATTCCTTGCTCCTCCAGAACATGCCCTTATGCAGACCTACAGGATATTCTGGCACAGGGCTCTCACCTTCATGTTCATCTGTTACTCTTTCGAGTGAATAAGGTCATTTGGAAAGGTGAAGGTGGGTCCTTGTACCAACCCTGATGCCTTCTTCACTGGACTAGTTGGTGTGCTGAAGATGCTAATGGGATCTTCTCTCTATTTTAAGAGTAGAGCTAAGGAGAATCTAGCCTGGAACGTTGAATTACTTTCTTGTTGGAATAGCTGAAAAAGGCTATAATACGTTTCACTATTTGTTCTCAATTTTTTCTTTTCATTTTGAAGACAGTTATTATGGAGAACTCAAATCCACAGTAACCTTACTTCTTCACTTTTCTCTTGTACCCCAACGTAAGTCAGCCTTTGTTGTTAAAGGATGCCCAGACTTTTCCCAGAAATTCTTCATTGTCTGGTGCGATCTAGGGAATTGCATTAGTGGTCCCTCAAGAGAAGGGAATACAAAAAAAGGGAATGAAACAGAAAAGTCACTGCAAGTGACTGGATGACTTAGAACTTCCGAAATGCCTGGTGAGAAGCTTTGGGTCCCGAAAAGTTGTTACAGGAAAGGAAGGCTGTAGTAATATCAGAAGTTGTGAATGAAGCTTGGGCACAAGTGGAAAGCTACTGAGGCAACGAGACAGGCAAGAAAGAAAGATTTTAATGAGCTTAGCAATGAAGGTAGATGCAATGAAGTCCACCTTACAGACATGAGTGTATTTGTTCTCCCATTCAATTATGAAAATTGTGACATATATGCAATACAACTGTTTTGGAGATTATTATCTTTTGATTTTAGATGTGCATTTTGGTTTGAAGAAAATATTTCCCTAATGTTTAGGTATCAGAGTTCTTTTAAAAGCTAATATTAAAAGACAGACTGTTGGTCATTTACATTGACAACAGAAAAGCACAGATATTATGTTGTATGAAAATACAATTTAATCGAATGCAAGCTTTCAGCCTGTGTGGACTAGGACTACAAAGGCACAAATTCATTTCTGACACAATGCATTTGAAGTTGATGGAATGTGTCCTGAACATTTAAATACAAGAACGTAAAAGTCTAGGGATACTTTTTTAAAAGGTCACAGTCTTAAAATTAATTCATAGAAGCTATTAAGAAGGCAAGCCTCTTAGTTATGATTGTTCTCTGCCAGTAAATTTGACAACCTTTCTAAAACTCCATGATGGTTATTTCTCTGAGGTACTGAGAGGACTTCAGAGATGTCCTATTTCACACTATTGCATCAACTGAGTTACGATGCAAATAGAGCAGTAATGATTTGTCCCTATGTCAGTGGTGGAGTGTGACTGTGTAGATGCCAGTTCATGTTCCAAGTGGAGTGGCACTACTTAGACTGCAAAGTGTGTTGGTTAAAATCTAAGCCGAGTAATTAGTAAAATGCAGAATACAATAGTAAATTGCAATGCACAACATTCATAAATGATGATGCAGCAGAAAGCAGCAGTTTCATTAACTGAGACTCAGTGCTGTTGATCACATGATTTTTCTGCAGTAGTTAACAGAGGGTACAACTAGCAAAATACTGAAATTACTCAGAGAAGGTTGTTAATCAAAACATAATAAATGAATAACCTTATGTTAGTATTAATAGATTCTAAAATAAGGAATTAATTTTGAGTCAATAAAGAAACACTTATGGGTTTAGTTCATCAAGCGTTTTTCTCATTGTTATGAACAAGCTGCTTCTAGGCTACAGAGATACTGTTTTGGCTTTTGTTTCAGTAGAGACACAAGCTCATCACTGCAGGCCAAGTAAACAGTGGATATGAGATATGAGCGTAAATCGCTACTTGTGTCTCTGTAATCTACCAACTGCTGCATTGCAGTGTGGTGGTGGTACCTCAATGGGAAAGCCATGGCAAAATGGAAACTGTAGAAAAATGTCTGTTAAAGCAGAAATTTGGCTTAGCTATTTCTTCTGTTTTTTAAAAAGGGAAGAGGGTAACAACCTACATCCTCACTGGTGCATACTGTTGGAGGGGTTTCCCATTTAGGGAGAAATTTAGAACTCTTAAAGGTCCTTATGTGCTGTGACTTAATTTGATGTAAGAAGAAACACAGTTCACCCAGCTTCTGTAGATTGTTCTTTGTACTCAAGAAAATACCCTTATGCTTCTCTTTGCCCATCATAAACCCCTCTTTATCCTACTTTCCCTGTTTCATCAGCTGTGAGATTGTCTGAACCTCTCCCAGTCCACTCTCCATTTTCAGGAGTTAATTGTATCTAAAGTTGCCAGATTTTTCTTGGAAATCAGTGGTTTATCTGTGTGTGTTTTCCGTGGACTGTCCTCTTTGCATGTGTTAACTGTTCTATTCTTTCCCTCAGAGACTTTTTGCAACACTGAGACTACCATCTCTGTGCCTATTCTTCTCTTCCCACACTAATTTTTATATGTATATATGTGTGTATATATATATATGTAAAGTCTTTTTGAAAGTTGAGTCATAATGATGTATTTATATTGTGCTATTTTTGGAGAATGAACAGAAGTACTATTATACTGAAAAGCATTGATGGGCTCATCCCACTTTTTCATTGGGTTTTAGATCTATAAACAAGTACAGAATGCTTGAAGCAATGATTCTGCATCACTGTTGATTCCATATCTCCTACCTACTACTTTTCTTTTGGTTCCCACAGCCTTCCTTCCTTTGTTTCATCTTCTTAGAAACTGCAGTGTAGTTATTATTACGATGCCAAGACTGTTACCTGGCTCTTCCTGAGTCAGGCGAGCTGGAGCATGGGCTGGACCTTAGAGTTGTCTCAGGCCCAGCCTGCTAGAATTGAAAAGGCTAGTGAGAATATCTGGTACTTCTCTAGATAATCAGAGGTCTTGTGACATAAACCAAACCATTTAATGCTGAAATTAGACGCAAGGCTTAATGAAGGTGCCTATCCCAACATGTGTGTCTGTTTGGCTTTTTTTTTTTTTTTAAATAGATAGAATAAGTTTCATATTTTATTTAATGTCATGATTTTGAGGGTAATCTTTAGTCTCATGCTGAAAGTATCAGGTGTATTCCATTTGCATAAAGGTTAAAATATTTTTAATTTCCTGGAGGCAGTGACTTTAAAAAAAGAGAAATCATGCAGTGTTATAAGAGTGTTTTTCTTCACTTAATAATATGGCACTGGAAAGCTATAGCTAATTGTGCCTCCTATGCTAATGACCTTGCTGAGTATGATGTTGTCATCATAGGCAGCTAGGGAGATCACAGTTTATTGCTAGTGGCTGGGGTGTGTGTTCCATCAACAGCTGCATATCTCATTGCAGAATGTGTTCTAATGGAAGGAACGCTTCAAGTCAAATTAAGAAAGTTGATGATATTTCACTGTTACAATAATCTGACTAGATAAGATGCCTGTTACAATCAGATCTAGTACACTGGGAATAGAGTCTCAAATTCATTGTGTGAAAATCCATAAATATTTTCTTAATTCAGTTTATTAATGTCAGAACTTCAGCTGCCGAAAGTGCCAGGCCTTTGGATCTTGATGTTCTCCTATCTTCCTAGGCTCAACTTCACTCCCAGCTTCAACCTCCTCCCCCTCCAGCGGCACCGGGGGACAGGGAATGGGGGTTATGGTCAGTTCATCACACGTTGTTTCTGCTGCTTCTTCCTCCTCAAGGGGAGGACTCCTCTCATCATTTCCCTGCTCCAGCATGGAGTCCCTCTCATGGGAGACAGTCCTTCACAAACTTCTCCAACGTGAGTCCTTCCCACGGGCTGCAGTTCTTCATGAACTGCTCCAGTGTCAGTCTCTCCAATGGGGTGCAGACCTTCAGGAACAGACTGCTCCAGCGTGGGNAAAGCCACCACTGTAGCCACCTCCCCCACCCCCCCCACTACCAAAACCTTGCAATGCAAACCCAACACACATATGTCTAGAAAATAAGAGTTTGCCAAGCTGACTTGTGTATGTGTGGTACATCTGGCACCTGATACACTTAGATTGCTCTGGGCTTGCACACATGGTACACAGCACATCAACTGTTTTCCTCTTGAAAAACTCAGTGCAGGACAGGGCTTTGTCACAAAAGCTGTAGCTGAATGAATTAATTCATTAATGAACTAATCCACCTAGAGGGTTCCCAGATTTCTAGATAGAACAGTTTATCCTAAAACAGTCCCCCATATTACTGTGGTTCTAAAGAGGACTCTTCTATTGAGGTGTGGCATTGACAGACCCTCACTGCCTCAAGGAATGGAATATGATCTTTGTAGATTTTTCAGTTACTTGTCAGTATGGATGGAATTTTTTCCAAAAGGAGACTTTAGAGATAGAAGAACAAAACTTCATTTTGAGAGGAGCTTGTTGTGTATAAATAAAATTATTTAAAAAAAAAAGTTTTTGATAATGGTATAAGACCTATGCATTTGATAAAATATGAGTATTGCACAGCTGGAGAAAATGCTTCTCTGACTTTCTCATACATGCAAGCAATCAAGTAACATGTTTTCACAGGTGTAGTAGGGGACGTAGTGAATTTCTAAGCATATTCGGAACGAAATAAAAGTATATTTATGTGGAATTCAAAGCAAAAAGGAAGAAAAATCTAAACTTTTTGAAAAACTTAAATTGTTTGCTGCTTGACTTTTTCACCTCTGATGGAGACAATTGCTTTTCACATTTAAATAAAATGCTTGTGCAGTTATCAGCATACTTTTAGACACTGATATGGTCCATCTTCTTACATAGAGGGAACCAAGTCCATACACTTCTCAGGATGTTGGAGAAATATTCAGAATACCTGAAATACAGATAAATTGCAATGTCACAAAGGGATGAGTTTGAAACAGTTTTAAGATTATATGCTAAGTAACCTGGCATAGCAGCAATTTGCAAATAACTAAGAAATATGTGGAGGTGAAATTGATGATCTTTAAGGTCCCTTCCAACTCAAACCATTCTATGATTCTATGTTTTTGTGAAGATGACCATTTGATTTTTCTTTGTCTGCTTCAGCATGATACCAGGAATATGAGAGGTAAGAAATTCCAGCCTAATCATTTGCCTCGTTTCAGTGCAAAAGAAGTCAAAATTGAATTGCTAAATTGTTACCTCCACAGAGGTAAGATGAAATTGGGAAAAGGGAATAATAATCAGAATATATTTTAAAACATAGAAATCCAAAGACAAATTTGCAAAGTTCTTAAACAGTTCATTTGAAGTGTGCAGATGTTACAGAAGTATGTAGGTCTTAATTAAGAAAAAGTGTTTAAATAAAAAAGTCACTCTTGGTATATACTGTTAGTATTTAATCTGTAGCTTTAGAAATATTTATTACAGAATTCTCCATTGAATTTGGAGCCTGTCAGCAAATGCCAACAACAGAAGGAAAAAAAAATCCAATAAATCTGTTCTCAACACATAGTTAGGTCTGCCCTTTAAAAATGTACTATAGCTATTGGGAGAGAAAGGAAATATAAAAAATTAATCTTTTTGAAGGGCATGTCTCATCACCATTCTTTTTTCTCTGAAGAAAGAGGAATGAAATTTTTGTTTAACATAGTCATCCACTCGCCAGACTTACTGTGGGACGTGTCTGGAGAACATTAGCAATAAAATATAGAAAACTTATTGTAGAGAAACATGCAGTTAAGGCATATACAAGTGTGTACAGGCTACAGTCTACGGTCTACCTATTGCAGCAGGGTAGACTTGGAAACAAAAATTTTATAATCAAAAAAAAGAACTCAATGCATTAAGTCAAATATGTAGACTCTTCAATTCTGAATCAGATTTCTTTATGTTAGAATGAATCTTACTTGAGTTTGTGCAGTGCAAAAGTGTAAATCTGATGACTTTTGTATATCATATAGAAATTTCTATTCAAATGTAATTCCATTTGACAGTATCACATGAGAATTGATCAACGAGCATAGACATACAAGGTTAGATTACAGCCATAGTTATAAATCATTTTGTTTCAGCCTTGTTGGAGAGCACCTCCTGCCTTGCAAATAAGTCTTGAACAGAGTCCTCAGAAAGAGAGCAGAAGCTGAAGATGGTCTGGCTAAGCTACGTGGTGGAACAAGTATTAATCTTCTGGGTTTCAAGGGCCCCTATGTGCAGAATAAGATTTTAACGCCTTTTGCCTATCATTTCTTCTGAATGGTTTGCTCTCAAGAATGCTCTACAGGTGCTGGAGTTCTGCAGAGCTTCATTATGTTTTCTGCTAAGCTGGAGGTTGTTTCTCAGATGATAATGATTGATTTCATGAAGTTCGGTGTGTGGCCACTGCAACTCTTTGTTTAAACTGAATAGCATGGGCTATTGTTTGCATGCTGGCATCTCCACAAAGTCTTTCTGGAATGACAGTTGAAGAATTCTGATTCCTCTGTAGTTGCATACTCAGTGTGATACTACAGGTCAATTGGGTTGTTTTTGCTCAACTATGATGGAATATGGAAGTGAGCATAAGACTGGTATGTTGGTGACAAGGCAGTTAGTAATAGGACCTAAACACTCAGGTGACAGAAATCCAAAAACTACTTGCCATTTCTGGATTTGGCTATACTTTATGTTGTAACACAGTCATACTATGTGACTATGCAGTCTACATTGTACAAAACTTGCCTTTGTCATATGTACTGGTCCTGGCATCATGTTAGGCATGTGTATTCTTGAATGCCTGGAGCTGCTCTGCACATCCCAAGAGAACAAGGGCTGGTGCACAGGAGTGTGAGAGAAATGCAGTCTTTGCTTCTCATTTGGTCTTGGATGCATTCAGTAACCATCTAGAGGTGACTCAGAAATTTCTTATCATTTTCCAGTTCACATATAACTATGCAATCAAGCTTTAGCAAATTTGTTGCAGTTTGTCATTTTAACAGCTACCCTGTGATTCAGCTTAGGCTCAGGAGCTCACTTGCACAAGCATGTTTTGGCCTGTTTGGAAGCTTAATTTAAGTGACTGCCTGTGGCTGCGAGAGATGTCCTTTAGAGGCCTGCTAGAAGACATCAGCCATGGAGAGCTTAATGCAGGCAAGGCCTAAACTAATCCCAGTGTTGACTTGTGTGAGACAAAAACTGTAGTTTTATGAAAGTGAAATGTTGGTGACTGGATTTTAGTTCCTGCGAAAACAAAAATTTTAAGCAATATGGTTTTTTTTTTCTGTTTTTTGACATTTGAGACTAACAGCACCTCTTTCGTTGTCAAAACTTAAGTTCTGCAGTTCAAATGTGAACTCAAAGCAGACCTTTACTTTGAAGGCCGTTTATGCCCTTATGCTTGTTGGCCCAGTGCTCTGCCCTGAAAAGGGAACCAGCATTCCTTGAAAGCACAGAAGGTGTCTTCTGCATTGCTCTACCTACTTCTTGTTACTTTTAAGTACTATGATATAACACTGCCTTAAGTGTTACTTAAGTGTTAAGATAGTTACTTTAAAAGCAGCTGGGTATTTTGCATGAAGTGGTTAGCAATTATTCTCCTCAGTTTCAGTCTAAATTTATTCATGGCCTTGTTTACCTATTTGTTCTTCTTTTGTTGTCAACCTTTAGATGAGATAAGATTTATCCTATTGGTGTTATTATTAAGTGACAGCTAGAAGTTAATCTAGCTCTAGTCTTCAAAGGTCTTTCTCCCTCAACAGCCCTTCTCTGTGCTTACTCTAAAAGAAGCAAAACTTTCTTCTTCTTTTTTTTTTTTTTTTTTCTTAACATAAATGGTTAAAGACTACAGATTACTGCTATAGAATTCCAAAATTACTTTCTTTCCTGTAAATATATTTTCTGATGCATCCTAGGACTTGGTGGCATATAGTCTTATCATCTAATCCCCCTTATCATTTAATATCTGTTGAGTGTATGATCTTGCCTTTTGTACTGTGAAATGATCTTTCTTCTGTTGGCTGACATTGATAAGTCATCCAGATATTTCTGTGTGTGACTGGTGCTTTCCAAAATTCTGTCATTGACAAATGTGACTGCTGTTACTGGAACAGGTTTGGGTTTTTTTATGTTAAGGCAACTAATGAAGCTGTGGAAAAAGACTGGCCTCCAGAATGATACCTGAGGAGATCTGCTGGTTATCTCCTTCATCTGATGCATTTTTATTCCAAACTGCCCTTTCATGTGGTTGTTTTGACTTTAGAAATTTCATTCTTCTGTAGCTTATCTAATCTCTTGCTATGTGACAGTGTATCAAATGTTTTACTACAATCAAAAGAGAGAAAATTATCTTTTTTCTTTTCCCCTTCATTCAGAAATCTGGCTCTTTGTATCTAAGGAGGCTCTTTGGTCCATCTGATATGCTTTGGTTTTGCCAAATTTCGTCAAATTTTTAGTCCTAAATGTAATGGAAACAAGTAGCTGTTTTTTCTGCACAACTGTATGAAAAAGGCTTTGTTTTTTTTTGTTTTTTTTTTTTTTTCCTTTTCTCTCTTGTTTTTGGGGAGGGGGGTTTGGGAGGTTCAGGAAAACAAATATATGGACTAATAAACTAACAGCTAACAGCACTACTGATGGAGTTTAGTCCTACACTTAACTGGATAAGAAGTGTACCTTTATTAAAGAAAAGAACCAGGGACACCGAAACAAGAATGAGGTATGGCATTTATGTTCTCCAGGCAGCCTTTTGATTGCCATTTGCATTAAAGTGTCTACAGACTCCCACATACGTGTATCTTTTCACTTAAATCTTCTGCTTGCACTGAAACAAGTTATAATTAAAAAATAGCCTTGAAACCTGACATATATTTGGCTTGAATAAACAGTGCCATTACATAAAATGCCAGACTTTCTGTAAAGGCAGACACTGTCATTTGTGATACAAGTTTGACAACTTAGTTGAATCTTCATACTGAAACAAAGGCAGTAAGTACTGAATACATTTGACAAGTAAATTCTCCTAGCAGAGGACAGCTTCCATCCTGTCTCCTGGGGAGATCTTGCTTTCTGTTCTCCTTTCTGTGTATGTGAGGGCTCCTGAAAGGATACCAGTGTCGTTCTGGTCATGGAGACAGAGAAAGAAGTTTGTAATGGGCACAGATCAAACAGCCCAAGATGGAAGAACTGAACCTTCTGTATGGCAAAGGAGGTCTACATGTGCACAAGGTAAGCAGAGGAGTCTTGCAAGAGGATTATAACAATACATGAATAACAGCAAATGTAAGTATGTGGCCAAGGCCTTGATATATCGATCTGGAACAACATGGACCCACCTTGAAATGAATTCTGTGATGTGATTTAGATGCTGCAGAGGACACTGTGTGATACTTTTGAAGGACCACTGCATATCCCTAAAGCCATTTCCACAGACCAGTCCGTCACACATGACAGTAATTTTTTTTGAAGTTTTAGTGCTAACCTGGACCCCTACTTACCAGAGGTGTGTAATTTGTTTCTTAACTCTGTGTCCTGGTAAGAAGCACAGACACATCAGAATTGTGTAGCCAAATGCAATTTGTTTTAGCCATGGTGCCTCTTCCTTACTGAAAAGCGATAACCATTTGAACGTATCTTATATTCTATTTTTATGCAATGTTTCAAAGTCTGCATAAAAAGGCAAAGAATGTCCAAATGACAAGTATAAAAATCAATTAGACTTTTTGTACTCCATATATAAGTGGGAAAGAGTATAATTTGCAGGTTTTGCCCTCTTTAAAATTACCTTGTATTGGCAGAGGAAAGAAAGCAAAGGAACCACCTCACTGCTGTTGGCTGGGCAGGATGTTGCACATATCCTTGTGGCTCTTACGACTGGTGGTAGGACCTTCAAGAATTTGCCTACTTGAGAGCTTGCTGAAGTTAAACCAAACTTTTTTCTAGGTTCTGTTCCCTAAGTGGAATATAATCTAGATGTCTGCTTCCTCATGGTCACCTCAGCCATGCAGATAACAGTCACAGATACAAGCTACAGTTTGTAAGATTCCATTATTTTCCCTGTTTCTTGCAAATGCTTGTCCTTTATGCGGCTCACTGTCATAAATTTCCTCCTTAGGAACAGTAACCAACATTTACCAACCAATAGAAACTAAACAACAGTACAGTAATAAATTTGACAACCATGTAGAAACACTTCTACAAAACTTCTACTGAGGATTTTTAAACTAAGCAGGCTTTAACAGAAAAGCTGACTGTGGTCCGAGGTTATTCTCTCTGGGTGTCTTTCTCACTGCATTGTTATCACTGTATTATTGGCAGAAGATGGGTGAGCAGGATTCGCTCAGAAAAATATCCAACCCAAACTATTTATCTTGCAAACTTTCTTCCACTTACATCTTTTCCTTAGTCTAGCACTTTGCTCTCCGCAGGGCATTTCATACTTTTAACAAAAGAGTAAATAGAATTGAACTCATTTAATGGATGGAATGGACAAAGGGCTGAAACAGTATGAATTAGTGCATGAAAGTGTAATCTCATCAAGCTGAGAAAAGTCTAAGATTCTTGTTTCAAAAGCTTCTATACTTACTAAAGGCCTACTTACTGTACAGGAGCTTTCAAAAATTTATATTACTCTTTTAATTGTGATCCATATGCATTGTGTTTTGTTATACACATCAAGCTACTGCATAATTTGGAGTAAAGATTTCAATGATTAGAGCACTCCTGATGTTTCTTAAGCTTCCTGTATGTATCTACTTACAGTCATAAAATGTCAATAAAAAATGGCTATATAATTAGTATTGTTTCATACTTAGCTTTAATATTTGTGCTGGAAGGTAAATCTGTTGCACAGTGTTTTGCATAAGAGTGGTTAGAAGCAGTGTTGCTAAACTGCTTATAAACATTAATACGGCACCACTGTTCTCCAGAGCAGAAGGTCCCTGCTGAGGGCTAATCACAAGGAAAAAGCTCATCAGCGCATTATGTGGTTTAATTTAACCGTCTGTATTACCTTGGCATTACAGGTAATATTTATCTGACTTTACAGCTGATTACAGGAAGCTCAGCTGCCAAGATGCAAAGTTTAAAGTAATCAGATAGTAGGAAGACAAAATATTCCTCTAGATAAGGAATGAAGAGCAAAAACTGGGAACACGTTCTTTCAATCCTGTCACTAAATAAAGCTGATGTTCCAACACTATAAAATATCAAAGGCAATTCAATTATTGTTTTTTAAAAATTATCTAGTTACTCCTACTACACAATCCGTTGAAAATAACCTCTGAAAACTAGTTGCACATGTGTATTTACAGGGAAAAAAAAACACAAACCAAAACGATGAAGAAAAGGTAGCTGAAGGTTAAAGCTGTAATATAGAAAGAAGTATAGATTAGGTCACCTTGCATGGGCGGTTTCTCCAAGCAGTGAAGTGCTGTAGTTATAACAATGTTGCGGTAATATTGCAGCTTTTTTGAAGAATATGGAGGAGGAGGTGGGGTTTTGTGATGTTTTCTTGTCTCACCCCTAATTATTAAATACCAGCTTTTGCTTTCTGGAGTACGAGAGTATGTATTATTTATGTAACAGAGTGGGCAAAAATTCAAGAGAAGATTTAAAATGCTGGCAGCCTTCCAGGAAAATATGAGAATCCTGACATGGAACAGATGCTTTGATTAATTTTTTTTGCTACAAAAGTGTAGACTCCATTGTTTGATGTTGTTTTTAAACCTTCTACAGTTTGACAATAGTGGTGATTTGGCATACATTACAGGTCTGTGGGTTTGTTTTTTTTCCAGGGTTTAATCTTTATGTATCTGTAAAGGGATATCAATAATGCACACATGTATCCACTCATTCAAAAAAAAATATTTTAGCAATGTATTCATAGTGTGCATATATAATATGGATTACTTAACCATATCAAAAACATTGGGAAGAGGCTTAGTTATTTGCATTTTTTGCTTTGTGCATTATTCCTTATGATTTCCTCAGCTGGAATCTGATCTGCTGGAGTCCTTGGGCCCATTAGACCTCCACCCAGCACATGGCAAGAGGGAAGTGACGGCATGAATTTTAGCGCTACAGCTCACAATCACAGATGTGTTTAGACAGTCCTGTCTGTCATTCGTACTGTACGTGAACAGATTGGGTCCCTGAAAAAGTTTCTGCATTTCATTCTGCAAACTGGTACTCCAAAACCAAACCCCTCTTCATAAACTGACATGCTGCTTCCCCCATGTGGGAGGATTACTCTGAGCTGTGCCGCAGTGACGTGTGCCTGAGCATGGGCTTCCTCTGCTGACGGCTTAGGGATCTCAGGGGCTGTTAAGGGAGATAACAGCCCTCTTTGTGCATTTTTGATGAACTCATTCTAATTATGGCATAATGAGATTCTGTTCCGGGTCTTTTCTGCTGTGTCATGTGTTAAACCACAGGATTCGCAATAAGGGCAGGGAAGACAGGTGTTGTTTTAGGCTAACACAACTAGACTAGGGCTGTTTTCTTGCCTGAAAAAGATGATCTCTGTTCAATTACTGCTTTTTATAGCTTTGGATTTTGAAAGCATTCCCTAGACTTGGTATGAGAAATTGCGTCATTTTAAAGAGAGAGTTTTTGATCTTGTGGGGTCTAGATAAACTCCTCGAATAAATTGGGCTGCTGTTGAGGCTCCAGTCAACTTTATTGTGACCTAATCTTTCACAATACTGAACTTTTCCTTCTATATGTTTCATAAGTAAGAGTTTGCAGCAGGACCCTCCAAAGACTTATCTGGAAACACTATATCAATTTATACCAGGTTAGCCTTTCTTACAATGTACGTGGGTATAAAATGGAGGAATCTCTTTCTACCCTCATATAAAATATAAAATTGGAGCTGACAGGTACCACCTTGTGCTTATTGTAGCTCTTGAATTTTAGTATTCTTACCGAATATTATGAGGCCAGCTTACTTTCGTAAGAAGTCAACATTTTCCTGGGCCAAAGTTTCGTCTTAGTCTAGAACTGTTTGACCAAATACAGCCCCTGTCTTAGTTTCTGATTCAGTTGATTCAGTGAAATGGTTAAGGAAACAATTTCGGTTACTTTTCATCAATAAGTAATGTGAAATGGTAGCAAAGTCACTGTGAGAGATCCGACAGCCACAGTGGTGTTGAGGCTGGTGTGCAGCTTTGGAGATTTCTCGGTCCAAACCCTGGCTCAGAGCAGGGTCAGCTGCAGGAGTTTGCTTAGAACTGTGTCCATTCAATTCTGAGTGTCTCCAAGGACGGACACACAACAGTACTTCTCTGGGCAAGTTGTGCCAGTACATTACCACCATCACGACTGAAATGATTTTTCTACCTTGTGGTGGGTTGACCCTGGCTGGAGACCACGTGCCCACCAAAGCCGCTCTATCACTGCCTCTCCTCAGCTGGACAGGGGAGAGAGAATATAATGGAAGGCTCATGGGTTGAGATAAGGGCAGGAAGAGATCACTCACCAGTTACCATCACGGGCAAAACAGACTCAACTTAGAAAAAAAAAAGTTCATCTAATTTATTGCCAAGCAAAACAGAGTAGAGTAATGAGAAATAAAACCAGATCTTAAAACACCTCCCCACACCCCTCCTTTCTTCCCAGCCTCAACTTCACTCCTGAATTCTTCACCTTCTCCACCCAGCGGCATGGGGATGGGGAATGAGGGTTGTGGTCAGTTCATCACACGTTGTCTCTACTGCTCCTTCCTCCTCAGGGGAAGAACTCCTCACATTCTTCCCCTGATCCAATGTGAGTCCCTCCCACGGGATACAGTTCTTCATGAACTGCTCCAGCATGGGTCCCTTCCACAGGGTGCAGTCCTTCAGGACAGACTGCTCCAGCATGGGTCCCCCGCAGGGTCACAAGTCCTGCCAGCAAACCTGCTCCAGTGTGGGTTCCTCTCTCTACGAGGCCACAGGTCCTGCCAGGAGCCTGCTCCAGCGTGGGCTTCCCATGGGGTCACAGCCTCCTTTGGGTGTCTCCACCTGCTCCAGAGTGGAGTCCTCCATGGGCTGCAGGTGGAAGCTGTGCTCCCCGTCATCCTCCATGAGCTGCATGGGGACAGCCTGCCTTACAATGGTCTTCACTACAGGCTGTAGGGGAATCTCTGCTCTGGTGCCTGGAGCACCTCCTCCCCTCCTTCTTCACTGACCNCCAGCTGGCATTGGCTCTGTTGGACACAGGGGAAGGTTCTAGCAACTTCTCGCAGAAGCCACCCCTGTAGCCCCCCCACTACCAAAACCTTGCTATGCAAACCCACAGCACACCTGTTTAAATGGAATTTCCTGTATTTCAATGTGTGCCTATTGCCTCTTGACCAGTAACTAGGAATCACCAAGAAAAGCCTCATTCCATCTTTTCTCTCCCCACCAGGTATTTATATACATGAATAAGATCCCCTTGAGCTTTCTCTCCTCCAGTTCCAACCCTCTCAACCTCTCCTCATATGACAGATGCTCCAAGCCCTTCACCATCTTCATGGCCGTTTTCTGGACTCTCTCCAGTGGCTCCATGTGTCTCTTGTAGTGGGGAGCTAAGAATTGCACACAGCATTCCAGATGTAGCCTCACCAGTCCTGAGTAGATGCAAAAGATCACCTCCCTCTATTTTCTGGCAATGGTCTTCCAAAAGCACCCAGGATGACGTTGGTCTTTGCTGCAATAGTGTGTTGCTGGCTATTATCAGCTTTGTTGTCCACCAGGGACCCCCCAGGGCCTTTTCTGACAAAACACATTCCATTCAGTCAGACCCCAGGTTGTGCTGGAGCCTGGTGTTATTCTTCCCCGGGACAGAACTTGGCATTTCCCTTTGTTGAACTGAATGAGGTTCCTGTCAGCCCATTTCTCCAGCCCATCAAGGTCCCTCTGAATGGCAGCACACCCATTTGGTCTGTCAGCCACTCTCCCCATGTTTATATCATCTGCAAATCTAATGACAAATAGATCTGTGCAGAAAAATCAAATTACCTTGCTGGAAATTACTGTATGAAGACAACTTTATTTCCTTTCTCAGAATGCTACAAAATTTTTGAATTTATGACATTGCTAATCTGATTCTGCGAATTGATTTTGTCAGTATCTAGAGCTCTGGCTGTTGGATGCTATTGCATTCCCAGCTGAGAAGGACAAATCCTTCTTCCACTGTCAACTCAGAAGTCTTTGAAATATAATTGAAATGGTCAATTAACATCTGAAATTGTTAATAGTATTCGGAGGCCCAGGAGACTGATCATCTTAATAGATGTGCCTGATATCAGATCTGACTGATAACTGAGCTCTCAGAGCCTGTAGATTACAGGTTAGGAGGAGGTCTGATCTCTGTGGTCAGTAGCATGCTAGTGCATTGTCTTCTTTCTGGGATTTGATTGCTTGTTAAACTATATCAGGCTTCATATAGCTAGGCTTGCTTTTTTTCTTGAAGCAGGTCTTCGTTCATAATTACTTAGAATGAAAATGTTTGATATGAATATGACTTGAATACTTTTTTTTTTTCAAGTAAACAGTGGAACAACCCTTAATTATCTGTAAGATGCACAATGAAAAAAAAAGAGGGAGGGAACATTTGCTTGTGGTAAACTTTAAATGTATTCAAATATCTGGTTTTGGACAAAGGATATTCAGGGGTTTTGTATTGCTCATGCAAGAGGAAACGAGGAAAACATATCTTGCAGTAATTTACACTAGAAGAGTACGTTGTTGTTCATTTTGAGAAGTTTTTAATAAAATGTTTCTTAGTGGCCTTTGTTTCTTCTTAGAACTCAAAGTCTGTACCTCTTCATTTCAAACAAGCAATTCTAAACCAATTCAACTAATTTGGAGTGAAACACTCATTGCAAATGCTTGAGATGTGCTTCAGGGATGTCTTTAGGTTACATCCTTCCTTTCTCTTCAAGATGAGAGCTATTGTATTATGAGATTTCATTCTTTGAAAATCAAAGTGAGATTCTAATACTTGGTGATTCTAATTCCTGGTGATGAAGAGAAAATAATTTACTAGGTTGAATAGCATTAATTTACACGAGTGTATATGAAATTAGTCTAGCAATTTTGAAATAAATCCTGCTATTTAAATTACCTTTTTATTGTGTTGATCTTTGATTGCAGGATTCTTTCAAAGCTAAATGAAAGTGCCTGAAAACCTCCAGCTACTTTTATACTCAGTGTTTGCCTGCCTGCATTGCATAGCAATATGGTTACAGACACGTTGCAAAGTCCATATAAAATGAAGTAGGTTTTTTTGTGTAACCAATGTTGCAGAAAAGACGTTAGCCTTCCAACAAAGCGGGCCAGTCTGGTGTCTGGCCGTCACCGCGTGCTGCAGCCAGCCTGCGGTGAAGGCTGGTTCTGATATTCATTTCCAGCCCAGCTGAAGGCCAGTGTACCTCTTCTGCGGGGTAACAGTACCCCCCTCCACCCCGACTCCCAAGCGACCGCCGCAGTCTCCGCTCCTTCCCTGTGTTCTCCTTCTCTTTGGACACCTTTGAGGAAACATTTCGACTCCGTAGGGAGCTTGCCTGTGCAACTCCTGAGGAATCTGGAGCCTACTTACATTGGCAAAGAATTGAGCCCTGGGCATGATTTTGTCACAGTGAGGGGCCAACATGTCTTTCAGCTGCTTCAAGTGCCTGATATGTTCAGCCTTCACACAAATAAGAAATGTAACTTCAAGTTTTTTTCTGATAAGATATTGAAACCTGCTGACTGGCAGGTCTGGAGGCCAAACACAGGTGGAAACTTCTGTTCAATCGACTTCTAACAGCTGCGATGAAAGGAGTATGCTGATGGCTAATGAAGAGAGAAAAAAAGAGCTAAAAACTCAGTTTGAAATGTAGAAAGCTAGAGAGAAAAGATTATGTGTCATGTTAACATGTACACCAGAGAGGAATGCAAAAATAAACAAAATGTCTTAATGAACCCAAACAAAATGTACTAAACTGCAAGCATTTCTTGAAACTTTCTGTGCATCAGCAGGTATTGGCAACTTCAAATATTTAGCCCTGTATTTAGCACATATTTAAGTATAGCTGTTTGACTTTGTTGACAGCTCTTCTATACACAGGGCAAAGACGGTGAACGCTTCCAGCTGTGAGTGCTGGAATAAAGGAAGGAGGAATACTGCAGTGCAAGCAGGGTGAAGGTTAGATCCTGTAACAGGCAGGGGCTTGTAGCCCAGCTGTATCCCCCGCTATAAGGCAGAGAGGAGGAACTGGGAAAAACAAAATTGTGGCTGTATGGAGTTGCAGGTAACAATTAGTGAGTGAAGGGAAGTTTCCGAAATTTGAAAATTACAATTGCAGATGTTGTTATTGTTGCAAATATTTTATTTTTATTGGGAAGGTCTGAGATATGCATGGATTCCATAGTCATGCATGATCCTGACTTGACATAAGTTGGAATCGCAAATGTAATTCCAAAATAATCATTGCAGTGCTCTTTCTATCTAGCAAAAGGGTCAAGATACTTGTATTATAATCCCCCAAAGGAACTTTATTGTCATGAAGTTAGTAATGAAATTACATCTCTGGCTTTAAAAGCAATATTCAGCATTACAAGCAATTCACTGGAATCTGTTGGGGAAAAAAGCATAACTTTCAAATCTGTTGCTGTTTTATGCAGCATATTTTTCATAAAACTAAAAGCAAATATTTTTCTAGTAGTGCTACAGTTGTACTATGAAGTTTAAGATAAATTTTTATACTCTGTAAACCAGATACACTTACCTTTAGGAGATACCTGTTTTATTCAGCTTTTATAAAGACATTATTGCAAGACAAAATTACAGTGTCGATGAAGATGTTACTAATTTTCATGAAATAAGCCTAGTGCTGCAGAACATGTAAATGAGTATGAAGTGGATGTAAGTTGGGAGAACCATTTTCAGCCTACCAAATTTTCTCTCAAAATTAAGCAAATGGGTCAGTGAAGATGATGAACTTGTTTTGCGTGCACTAATGAAGCAGGGAAAGTAAAAAGTAGCAAATGTATATGTTCTGTAATATAATAAAGTTGTCTGGTGCCATCTTCTGGAGGTGGCAGTGATGATTCAGAGCACCTAGGATTCTAGACTGAAAAACGCAGTCAGTTCAGGACGTCTCAAACAAACAAACAAAAAATGTATTTACTGCAAAGCACAGAGAGAAGACCTTGTGCAGCACAGTAGCACTTGCTCTGTCTGGGGCAGTTCCAGCATTTCCTGTGCTGTTTTTCAATTTTTGGCAGTCCTAACTCAAGAGAGCTAGAAGTATTAATCTCTTTTTCACATAAAATGATCTTGTGTAAGTTATCTAACACCCTACACTAAATGCCTGGGGTTATTAATTTTTACTCTGGGGGTATATCAGTGCTGTGGTGCCAGAGCAGAGGTCTAGGCTAGTTTTCCCAGGAGCAGCCTAGCCATAGAGCTGTCGGTGTGCCAAAGTGGGTGCGTGGAAAACCATGTGGGACCAGGTTCCTGCCTGCTCTCTGAGATCACCGGCGGGTTCTGTCCTTCCTGGCAAGTTCTGGTTTTGCTGCCGTTGGTCAGCCACACATTTGCTCAAGTGTATCTTTGCTCATTTGTGCAAGTGAACAGATGCCACATTTTCCTTTAAAAAAGAAAAAGTCCTGATCCATGTTTAAATGATGTAATTTATTCCTCTTTCTTCCATTCCTTCATCTCTTTGACAGCTCAGAGGGAGCTTGTCTTCACAGTACGGTTCTGAACCTTTTGTAACAGGGTCATGTAACTTCTGTAATTTGGGCCTTCTACTTGCATAAATGGGTTAGAAAACAAAACAAAACAAGACAACAGAGGGAGACTGCAGAGGTGTGGCTCTGAGTCTTGGGATTTTTTTTTTTTTCTAGTCTTATTTCATTCAGGCTTCACTGTTTAATTAAGCCTCATTTTTGAAAGTCACTGCTTTCTTAGAATTTATTGTTTCTATCTTTACTTCTCTCAGTGGTTTTGAGAGACAAACCTTAGTGTCTTGGTGAGGAAGCTACAGTGCTTGGCTTTTACAGGAGGTACAGAGTGACTGGGGACAATACAATTGCAGAACTTGGTAACTGGCAGATAATGTTTATTTTGGTTTATGTGCAAGTGCTGCACGGAAATGCACCCAGCCGTTAATACTGAGGTAAAATAATAGGTGGATGCTGGTTTGTTTTGTTTTTCTTTTTTCTAGAGAGCATAGGTTTCTAGATGCTTGTGTGGGTTTGAGGGGTTCTTTTCTATTTCAAATTAATATGTCTCAGAGAAAATCAATTATCTGCTTGCTGGCTTCCCTTCAGTGTTGCTGTAATAGGATACTGCTGTGCTATGTTGGTTACTATAAAGCTACCAAAATACGGGCCACTGTATCTTGTGCAAGTTGCAGCAGGGGTCCCACAATTAATTTTTGTAATACGCTAGTATCCGACTGGTAATGTGAAGATAGTTGTTGCTAAGTGCAGTAACATGTTTTTTGCCGCCTTACAAAGCTGTGTGGGTACCCTGTCCTTAATCCAGTCTTCCCAGCATATTAATGGTTACATAGAGCAGAATAGCTCAAAGCCCCCATGTTCATTGTTAATAAGTCCGGGTAACACAGCTCAACTATGCATAGCTTCGTAATACTGTATCTCCTATGGTGTGCGCTGATTCAGCTGCCAAATGAAAGTTAAATGCACCTAATATTATTTAATTCAAAACCAGGTTCTTACTTATTTCTCACTTTTTCAAAAGGTAATTTTTTCTTCGGGTGTCACTGTTGTTGAAAGATTGTATTCTGCAATGATGTAGAAATGAAGTAAGGCATTGGGTAAAAATACTTCCAATGTAAATACACAGGGGAAAAAAATTGCTCTTCTAATTCAAAACATGGAAAAGCAGAACATAAAACTTACTACTGGTATGCTGAATACGGAAAAGAAAAGTTCAGATGTCATCTATGGTTAAGCAAAATTCAGTGAAACTAGTAATTAAAAAAATCCCCCACCAACCCTCAGTTATAATTTAATATTCTCAAGAGAATACTAGGAGAGTTGAGGTCACTTTAAAAATATAAATTCTTTCACTTTGCAGAAGAAACATATCATTAGCTCAGAAAAATGACTCAATCTTGTAAAGTGCTGAGTACCTCCTGAGGTTTTCTTAGCATCAGCTTCAGTAAGAGGTGATATTGTGTATATATATACATATATATTTATATATCACTTTTGCAGTGTGAAGCTTATATGGAAAGGTATTTATAAGTCGCATTAAAGACACATAGGCTGAGGAATGTGGATGGAAGACCCTCCTGAGAAGTGCTGAGCATGTTCAACCTCCAGTGGGTAGATTTTGTAAAATTGGATTGCATTTTAATGTTTAATGCTACAGGTGAATATTGAGATGGTTGAAAACAGCATATCTTTTGGAATTTTAAGGGGAGGTTAAAAGACAGTTGTTGGGTTGTTTTTTTTGGGGGGGTTTGTTTGGGTTTTTTTGTTTGGTTGGTTTTTTGAGGGATGGGACCCCAAAATGCTCATTGACTGTAATGTCTATGTATGCTCAAATAGTGATGACTGTAAATTAATTTGTGTGACATTATGATATAATCAGAAATAATCACATACGATTCAATTACTATAGTATAATTGAAAGCTACTGAAAGCTCAATAGCATATGAGGAAAATATGAAAAATTACTTTGCTTAATGATTGCTTTCCTAGCTGCTACAAATGTTCTGTATGCAAGGTACTTTCACGTTAGATGACAAGTCAGGTTGCTTCATTGTCTGTTGATAAATATATAAGCACGGAGGAGTGTATCCTCTGTGCAGCCATACAAGATAATTGTTCTAATTACTCGCTGAACAATTTCCATTAAAAGACATCATTAATTATATAGTCAGAATATTCTGAAGTATTTTTCTACTAAATAGTGCTTGCATAATACAATGCAATTATCTAAAAACGTACATACATGCAGTATATATTTATTAGAAGCACACATTTTCTTGCATATTTAAATTGCTTAAGCTAGGTTTTTTCTTTTTATTTGCATCTTCAGAGAAAAATGTCACATTCTTCTGAAAATATATATTCAATTTAATTATAAATGTAGTAATAGTGCTCACTTCTCAGCAGCATTTGGTGTTTTATTTAAAAAACTGTAACAGGGAAATTGTTTCTACTGGTCATCAGTGAAAACTGTTCATTCTGTTTATTTGCCCCATTGCAGTTTGCTTAGGTTAAAATAACAGGTTAAGTCTTTACTGTGGCAATTTGACAGTCTGGGGAGGCTTTGTGCATGATGCCATCAGTTTGTTTCTCAGGTGTATAACATGAGAAGTTTATGTTGCTGCTCATGCTAATCCTGGTCATTTTCCTCAGAAATATTGCCAAAATTCCTTGCCTAGTTGTTGCTTTAAGCAGTTCATCTTCTGTCTTTTGTTATCGTCACACATTCTGACTTGCTCAGATTGCACACCATTCCCTTTTTTCTTTTCAAATGTAGTTTAACTCCTTAAACAGTTTTGTTTGACAGTATTTGTCACTATTCCTTTTTAAGTAAATGAAGCACCTTCAACATCATGCACAAATTTTTCTAACTTACTATCTCACCTGCTTACTTTTTAATCATCCTTGCCCAGGCCTCTTTACATCGTTAATGAGGCTTTGACAAGCTGCTTCTGTTTCACCCACAAAGGTGTCCCTGCTTCTGTCTGTGAGCAAAGTATGTTAAACGTTCTTCCTAAGTTAGTTTAGCAGGGCAGTCTTCAAGCGTTCAGACTTAACTGTAGGCTTTTCTCCATCTGGATCTTTATACGTACATTGACAGATCAATGCCTACTTTTATTTATTTAATTAAAGTGGCTCTTTTATTCTACCATTTCTTGGATTTTTCTCTGAGCATATGTTCTATGGGGAAGGACAAATTGGCCCTCTAGTATTTGTACAATATTTGGTATTCTGGTGTTTTAAAAATAAACATGTGCTTGGCAGTGCCTGCACATAAGAGAGAAATCTGGTGCCAAGCACCTGCAGTTTAATTAAATCCATTTTGTATTCTGCACTGAAGTATGCAGAGGCATGAGGCACGTAAAAATGAAAGTAATACAGTCAGGATATAATACTTGACAATCACTAAGTTAGTAATGCTGCCCTCAAACAAGTGTTGCAACATACGTGTAGTGTATTTAAAACCATACTTTTACAGACCAAGACTCATCATACAATTCTGGTTGAAAATCTTGAGTACATCCATTAAAGCCATGAGAGTAATCCATGGAGTTGCTATTGCTGTCTAACAGAGATCACTGTTGAATCAAAAAATCTGAAAAGGATTAATTTTGGTTTTAGCAGTCCTGATTTCACTTTCATATTGTTGTATTGTTGTAGACCATTACCATGGACTTCCGGAGGGTAGACTTTGGCCTGCTCAGGACACTGGTTAAGAGGGTACCTTGAGAGACAATCTTGAAAGGCAAAGAGGTCCAGGAAGGCTGGGCATTCTTCAAGAAGGAGGTCTTAAAGGCACAGGAGCAAGCTGTCCCCATGTGCTGTAAGACAAACTGGTGGGGAAGACGACCACCGGCCTGGCTGAACAGGGAGCTTTGGCTGAAACTCAGGGAAAAACTCTTGGAAGAGAGTCTAAAACTCTTGGAAGAAAGGGCAGACAACTCATGAAGAATACAGGAATCTTGTTAGGTCATGCAGAGATAAAATTAGAAAGGCAAAAGCCCAGCTAGAACTCAATCTGGCCACTTTTATAAGGGATAACAAAAATGTTTTTACAAATACATTAACAACAAAAAGAGAGCTAAGGAGAATCTTCATCCTTTATTGGGTGCAGAGGGGAACATGGCCACCAGGGATGGAGAAAAGGCTGAAGTACTTAATGCCTTCTTTGCCTCAGTCTTTAACAGTCAGACCAGTTGTCCCCAGGGCATTCAGCCCCCTGAGCTGGAAGGCAGGAACAGAGAGCAGAATAAACCTTCCATGCTTCAGGAGGAAGCAGTTAATGACCTGCTATGCCACCTGGACACTCACAAGTCCATGGGGCCAGATGGGATCCACCCAAGAGTACTGAGGGAGCTGCTGGAGGAGCTTACCAAGCCACTGTCTATCATTCACCAACAGTCCTGGTTAACAGGGGAGGTCCCAGACAACTGGAGGCTTGCTAATGTGATGCC
>VXBL01005560.1:234503-245868 GCA_013400195.1 Aramus guarauna
ATTAAAAAATAAGTAAAAAAAAAAAAAAAAAAAAAAAAAAAAAAAACCCCCAAAACAAATCCCCCCCCCCCCCAAAAAAAAACAAAAACCAAACAAAAACCCCCAAAGCTAAATGCTCTTTGCTTGGTTTCTAAATGTCTTCCTTTGTTTATCAGCATGATGGAGCTCCAGGTGAGAGCTGCTCTTAGGGCACTGAGTCCACACCTGGATATGGTTGTATACTAAAAGTTATTGTATACAGCATGCTAAAATGTGATTTAAAGAGGCTTACAAGTATCTTTTCTTCTACAAGTAGAACTGATGGAAGTACATTTTTAGTAAAGAAAGATATAAACTTGTATTTCTGTAAATACTGGAAATAATGGAAATATTCTCATAATATATGTTATTATGGAATTATATTAGGTTTATGTGAAATTCATTCTGTGTTTCTGTACCATCTAAACTTCAAAATCATAGGTCTTTTCCAAAGTTTAGTAGTGTTCTACACAGTCACGTTTTTTTCCCCAAAAGATTTGTCAAATGAAATATGACACCACTCGCTGATTCTGTGATCTTGCTAGGAGTCAAGAATGAGGCATTTTTTGAGCAGATAAATACTGTTTATTTAAAAGTACTAAGCCTAAAATGATTCACATCTGTGAAAAATCTTTTAACTGAGTAGTCTACCTGAATTTTATACTATGCAGAACATGCTGGGAGCTTATCACAGTAAGAGGCGATAGTGATAGCTTTTTAGAGGAAAAAAGCGTATTAAAAAGGAAAATGATAAAAAATAGTAAATTTACAGATACAAATTAGAACAGCAAACCTGCTGGTGATGGATGGTGAAGAAAGAGTTGCAGTATTTCCCTACATTTTGCATCCTGAAAATACTGTTCTAGCATATAGGGGTTTTTCTGCTTAAGAATTTTGATGAAAACAAGAGTTCAGAAGGAATGTTGTTAATGTCTTAATCACTGTATTATTTTTCTTACCAGACAGGTTTTAGAAAAAGCTCCAAACTTAGATTTTTCTGGGAGATGTCTCATGTCACAAATGTGTGGACTAAGAAATCTGTATTTCGCCACTTGCACACTTTCCTTATAACAAGGAGTTGAGCTTTATTCTATAGGATGCAGCTTACTTGAAAGAAAGGTGCCATGGCCTGACAATGCCTGCAGCTAGCACTGCTTGGCAGGAAGCACCCCTGTCTCTCCCAAGACCATCTGTATTTGTCTTAGGAATGCCTCTTAAGGTTTTCAACAAGTGTTGGCTGTTTCACTGCAGCTTTCGTGTTTACGTACCTTTCCCATCTTTTGTCATGAGGGTGACACGAGCAATTAAAAACATGGGGTTTAATTCCTCATCAGTAATTCTGTGGATTTCTAGGTGGAAGAAACTTGACTATGCAAGTCCCCAGGCAACATGATCTAGCCTTAAAACTAGCCTTGCTTTGAGCAGGAGGTTGGACTGAATGGCCACTGTCTTCAAACCTAAATGAAATACAGGTTACATCATTCCATAAGCCATGTAACTAAGTAATTTGGAGAAGAGCAGGCTGTCTACAATTGTGTCCTGCATACAGGAAGAGTTTGGATCTTAACAGCACTTTAGAATTTGTGTCTGAATTCACCAGAAGAAAGTGACATCTAGTCATCTCATATAAAGTTGCAAAGGAATTTTGTAAAAGCCCCCAGGTGGAGAAGTTCTCATGCAAAATGAGCTGGCAAGCAAGTGTGTGGTGTCTGCCTGCCTGCCTGTGTGCGTGTGTGTTCAGTTTCTAGCTCTAGAGCTACTTTCAGTATGCTCTTGCATTGTATGTATTTAAGACAAGAGTGAATTACTGGTACTGTATCATGCTAGTTTTGCTTATGTTGTCTAATGGCTTGCCCAGAGAGAGGAAACTCCTGCTGCTAATATTTGCCTGAGTTACAGTGACTTGGAGCAGTCATTGTTTATGTAAGTATGCATTAGTACTTTGATAGCTCTCTCTAATAGAATTTGGCTTATAAGAACATTATTTGTTTGGACAAAATGAGAGCTAGACTATTAACTCTTTGTAAATTTATGATTAAGTGCTTGATCAGTATTAAAAATTAACCATTAAGAGATGTATTTGGTTTATCATATTCTGATAATGATTTCAGCTATGGTCTATTCATCTAAATATCAATGTCCTGCCTAGAGACTGACTGTTCTGGAAGTTTGTATAGTCAAGTAGACAGATAGATACAATCTAATATCATCTGAAGAATTAAATTTGGATGGTTTTGGATTCTGAATGCATTTGCCATCAACTTATTCTATTAGCAGCAATTGCTGCAGCTAAATTTTCACATCATCTTTCTGGGATAAAATAGGATTTCTTCCCTCTGGGTACAGTTCATTATTTGTTCAATACTTGCCTTGCTTTCTTGTCTTAGTATTGTAGACATGTATGATAGTCATGTAGTAACTATTTCTATCAGTTCCATTTATAGACTCTGCTTCTTTCTTTTTTTTTTTTTTTTTTTTTTTTTTTTTTTTTTTTTTGGGGGGGGGGTTTNTTGAGATTAAGTTTATCGGCAGGTAGGTTTGTCTATAACTTTAGGTGGGATGGGAAAGAGAGTAGCTGAAGCTCAGGGAGTGTGTCAACAGGGAAAGAAATGTTTGAGGGCCTATCTATGGTGTGGACTTCACTCAAGTATGAAGACCAATGGATCTCCTTGACTTGACCTCCTCCTCCTGTTCCAGGTCGGAAGTCCTGAACTCCCTGTACTGGCATCTCGCTGGTCTATTGTTAGCTCTAGAGTATCATGACTACAACTTGTCACTTCTAACACCATTTTATGTGCTTCCCTTGTACTGTTTTCTAGCATGGACTCAACTGCTGAGCAGAACAGCAAGTGCAGTTGACCAGTGTGAACTTCCAGCAGACAGGAAGTATTTCTCCCATGTAGAGTACCTGCCTGCATGGGCACTATAAGTGCTGTTGGATAGAAACTGGTCTTAACCAACCAGCCAGCCAGCTTAACCAAACAACTTAATCTTAATACTGCCTCTGTCTTTCTTCTGTCAGAAAGGTGGTGGTCTTGGCATTTGTTGAAGCTTGTGTTTTATAGACAAATGCTGGGATATATGGGATCTTGAAACCTTCTATTCTAACTCTTTAGTTTGAGGTTCAAATTTACTGAACTGAGTGCTTGACATTAAATGCAAAAATAGGCTGTAATGATGATTTGTTTTAAAATCAGCTAATTTTTAGGTAGTTCAGAGTTTTCGTGTGTGTGTGTGTGTCTACATGGTATACTCTCCTGTTGTGTGTGTTATAAATTCTCACGTAAAAAGCAAAAAAGATTACTATAAACTCATTCAGATCTGAACAACAAGATGAAGTTCAATTGCTTTCAATGGTGCAAGTCAGCAAGTGAGCGAAAAACAAATCTCAAAGCCTTTATAAATAGAGATTGATGTACTTCACAGAGTCAAGCTGCTGTTCTGCCGTTTCTGGACAGGAGCTCTTGCCTGATGAAGGCCTCTTGGGCATGCTACTGGAATAAAGTAATTAAGTGGAAGTGCTAAATTATTATGAAAAACCCCAAACAATAATACTTGATTGATAAATATTTATTTTATATATATATATCTATCTCACAAAAATTATTCTTATAATTGCAAGAAATTACCACAACCAATTTCTTTATTCTGTCTTTTAAGATGCTTCTTGTGCTGTGCAGTGGAGAAAAGAGATGATATACAGGTGGAAGGGTTGGATACAGGGATGTCCTGTATGAACATTTGAAGTATCCACATTCTCCCATCCTAGAACAAGACAAAGGGATATGGATCTAATCCCAAATTCACACAGAATTTTGGGGAGAGATTTTGTGTATGGGATTTAGAGCAATTTAGCATCTGTTCCATATCAAAAAGCACCTTGTTCTTCTCAGGTCTCATTTTCATTTTGTTGTCTTTTTGACCTTCTTCCCACCCACTCCTATGTACAACCAACCGCTCTTGGAGTCCGGCACTTTCAGAGTAATTAACATTTAAAGCCCTGCCCCTTACTACTACCTGCTCTCCTTGTCCAGCTTTATGGTGTCTCTGTTCTGCCCATTCGGCCAGTCTTTCAGCCTTGTCAGCTGTCAGGCAGGTGTACAAGAAGCTCACCAGATGCATTGGCATGTGACTTACCCACAGCTTCATTGCCCTATCCACTGTTAATGAGCATGATTAAATATTCACCTTTTTTTTCTCTGCCTCTTCCTGCTATAAGTCAAGCTTCTAATACCCTTGCTCTCTCTTGATTATGCTGTTTTATACTTTATCCTGGGCCTTTAATTGACATTTGTATCCACCCACTTCCCTACTGTTGTCTGAGAAGCAACCACTACACGTATGTAGGTGCAAACATTTAGCCATCTTGCTTTTTCTTTCCTTCTGCTGCTTTTCCTCCTCTTCCCTCCCACCTTCTTACACAGCTAGGGATGTGTCTCAAGATGCAGTAGTTATACTCAGCATTCTGTTTATATGTGCTTGTTATTCTCTTTAAATACATCTAAACAGAATAATAAAAAGCACAGGTCTGATTCATCAGTTCCACAGTCCATCTATGCAGGTAAATAACCAAGTTCCCATGATGTTTAAAAACAAATCTTCTATAGATACGTACTGAAAAATCTTGGGATGTTGGAAGTTCTGTATCAGTTGATGCTATTTTGAAAGCAAGTGAGTGAATTTGAAAAGTGGAATTAGAAAATCCAGTTTTTAAAATGTTTTTACAAAATCTGTTAAAATTTCAAAGCAAAGTGCTAGCCCACAAATTTCATATGAACTGCATGGAAAATGAAGGCCTGCACCTGGAAGACTTTTCTGACTCCTTCTGGAGTTTCTAGAAGTCCTGCTCTAGTTTAGTGTAGACAGTGATGTCTGTGGGAGAAAGACAAACCAAATTAACTTACTTTATTATAGCAGAAGAATTGTTTGTCTGCAAAAGAGGCAATGAGGTCTTATGAATGATGAGACCGATCTGTTGACAGTAAAATCTTATTGTATTGGCTTATTCTAGGGCAGTCTGGCAGATTCATCTTTAAAAGAGTAACTTCACAATAAACTGTTGTTTTATTAGCTCAGATTCTGAGTAACATGCTGATAACCAGAAAAAAAAAATTATTTTGTGCAGTAAAAGAAACACTTTGTGCTGAAAGAAAAATGTGTCTGCGGTACTGAATTGAGTAGAGCTTTTCTTTTTGGTCTTTTTGGTTGTGTAGTGTAATGATTACTCTGAAGTCCAAAATGTTTTGTTTTCTGAATGACAGCTGTTTCTAGAGCAGCTGGTACTGATACTGTAAATGTTTTGTGCTAGATTTTCTGATGTAGATTCAGACATATATGCATAAATCCCCCCCTCAGCAGTTGATACCTTCATCAGAAATTTTCTATTTATGTATATGAGCCTACCCTGAATAATTTTATTCTGGGGGACATTCCTATAGATTGCAAATTAGGAAAATAAAAAGCTACAAGAGCATAAATTGTTTCAAATATAGCACAAAAATGAAAGACAAAATTCTACTTACATTGAGATATCTTTTGTTTTCTTATTTTACTTTGACCAGAATTTTATGTATATCATAGCATGCTTTGAATGGATGAATTTTGAGCTGATCTTTTAATTATTGATGTACATATTCCTCTATGTTACTGGGTGAGAGTAGACACAGTGTATTAAGATTTGTAGCTGAATTTCTGTCATATCATTAACATTATGTCTAGCATTGACCTCACACACACTCCACAGTAAGTTCACTTAAAATTAAATTTATCAATCATAATCTTAAATTATAGAAACACTTAATTCTGACAGCCTCTAAACATATTTTGTTTTCATATGTCTTTTAAAAAATATTACATAACCCCCCAAATGAAGGAAAATTTTTCATTTTGGGTTAAATTAAGCATTTCTAGTCAATGGAAAGCATACTATTTGTACTTCCCCACTGAAGTCTCAGGCAATTTAGGGGTCAATGGCAGACATGTTAAATTTGTCAGCTTCACCATGTTTTGTCTCATGCTTTGTCCTAAGTGGTCGCAAATGTAATCTATTATCTATCCATACTTACATGACTATATTCACTTCCTGCTGAATTCGCTTCCTTCTTTGCATTTTTTAACAGAAATTATGTAGTCCCATGATGTGCAAGTTAAGTCAGAGCAAAAGGTAAAATTTGTGTTCATTTGAAGTCAATAGTGAATAACAGAATTAGTATCTTGTGGGAAGTCAGTTGAGGAAGAGATACATGGTTACCTAAGCAGAGTTTTGAATTCTTTCTCCAGAATCTGTGTTTTGAGATGCAGGGTTAATTAGACCTACAGGAAAAGCATGTGGTGGGACATCCTGAAATCAAATAGTATTTTAGTAATGGGTTATGAAGCAGGAAATGTTAAAAATGGATGATTTTGACAGCTGTGAAGTGCCACAGAATGCAGAAGACTGAAGACAAATAATTCAAAAGTGGTCTGAAGAGCTGTGCAAATTAATGTGCCCACATAGTATATGCCCCTAGCATAGATGTAAGCCTTTAGGATATTCATTGCTGTGATGATAAGCATTCTAAAACATGCAAACCCCCAGTATTTCAGTTGTTTTTCAAAAAATGGAAAAGACCTAATTAACTGTCTGGGTTAAAATCAATATGCTGTATTTACAGTGAATTTGTATTGTTCATAGCTTGTGGCTGCTGAAGGGATGTCGTGAAATGAGATATTTTTTTACAGGGCTTTGGTTTAGCAGCAATTGAGGATTTATTAATATTTGAGATAGATCACAATATTAGGTTGTATAATTATTAACAGCACTTAATCATCAGCCAATTAACAGAATGATTCAATTAAATTTGTTACAATCAAAACAGCAACTTAGTTAAAGATTTGAAATCGGCAAGGGTCACCCGAAACTTACAGCCGAGTTCACACATAGATGGGGATTAAATCAAATTATACGTACAGACAGGCAAATAGTTCTGAACCAATTGCACACACGTACACACAGATAGACAAATAATGCTGAACCAATTGCATACACACATACAGAGGTTAGCCTATGATAAAAATTTCACTTTTCGTGAGTTCATAAATGACTCACCTTCATGTGCTGGCATTCATCAACAGATAGTGAACTTTGTGAAATCAAGCCTTTGAGTCCTCATTAAATCATCGATGGATGATCTTTGAATCCTTGTGAAATCTGCCCTGAGAGGTGACCCAGCTTAGGGGAGATACTGGGTCACACAGCCTGCTGTGGTCCTGGGCAGCTCAAAGGGTCTCACTTTTGGGATCACTATTTATAGGATCTCAAGATCATTGGTTTTGGAATGGAGACTACTGGCCACAGTTCGTGCTGAGTCATTCTGGTAGACAAGCCCCAAGCACAGTGAGGCTTATCCTGAGGTCTCAGAGTGGCCCGGGGGTGTCTGGGGCTGCACCACCACAAGGGATGATGTCTAGCTATGAAGACTAAATCAAGGATCCTGGGAACTATTTCAGTAAAATGGGTCTTTAACTGGGTCTTTAAATGGGAAGCACACCAGATTGCATTTTACTACCCTAGAGCCACTGAGGTGTCTAAGTTTATTTAAAAAGTGAATTTTTTGTAAAGTTTCATGTAGCTGCACAACCTTCAAACAAAACACTTCCTGATGGTAATTAATACTGAATTACAGAACATAAACAATCATGGAGGAACATTAACTCGAGGGTTATCATTTGCTATGAGTCTCCAATCTTTGTAAATAAGCAAATTGATCTTTCTTGAGAAACCTCATTTCTCTATCATCCATGTAAATTTTATATGCAAATATCTGCAAGCTAAGAGCAGCTGGAAAATTACCTTTTTAATCTAATACATAAATGTTTGATGTTGTACTACAGATGGTGCTTTTGTTGTCTGATAAATTAAAGCCAGTATGATTAGGGTCTTACAAACTTTAGAAAACTATTGTTTTGTGGTGCATATGCCAATAATGCTGTTAATTGTCTTTCTAGCTGCATTTAAAGTTAGGTCTGGGGTGGATCCCACTATATTGCTATATTCTGCAAGGTTGATAGAGTGAAATAAGTGCCCTTGGGTATGGTACCATGACACATTGCATGCTCCATCTTACAGCTGGAAAGAAGGGGACCCTTACTGCACTTGATGCAATGCTTAGGGTTGGGAATAGATTAGGGTTTAAGAAATCAAATTATTGAGAGCCAATGTATGGTTGGACTCTTGCTCACAGACTGGAATGGGGATTGATGTCATTCCAAACACTCTTTTACCTCTGTTTTACTGTAACTGGTGGATGGGTCCCAAAGTGAGAATAGTGTTAATGGGATAGGTTCTGAAGCTTAAAAGAAATGTTTTCAGATTTTTCCTGTATAATGTATTTCATATAGTTTTCAATACAGTTTTTCTGTCCTACCTGTACTCCACATACTTTTCTTTCCAGCTTCTGGTTTTGATTTTTCCTTACACTGCAGCAAAGAGATGATATGATGATCAGATAGAAGTGCTCAGGTAAGACAAAAGGACAACAATATCAATATTAATTGTATACATCAAGAAAAATAAAAGCAAAGATTTTAATTACATGTTTCAAATACATTTTTCCACAACAAAAAATTTTGAATGTGGGATTCCATTAATTTATTAGAAGTTCTTATTTAATATAATATTTATTCAGAAACCACACTTTTACTGCGTTTTGAGTTGGCTTCAATTTTTTTCTTCCTTAGTGTTTGCTCTCATGGTTGTTTTGGGGAATTAAATATTTTCAAAGGAGGAAGAGACTGATTTTCTAAGTATTTTATGATTTTAAAATCTCCCTTGACTCTAAGTTGAGTAATTCATACTGTTGCAAAGAAAATGAAATCCCTGCTCTAAAGGACTATCACCAAAAATTTAAATTTCTTGTAATAATAATTCTGTGATACAAATTTGAAACTAATGATTACATTGTGAAAAGTGCAAATCTGTGTGTCTCTTTGGTAAATTGCTACAAAATGTTAATGTGGAGAATTTGAATTTGTACTAATATAACTGAGGTGTGCCTTCATTACATTCATTGCCATTCTTGTGGATTTACATCCTTCTAATGCACTTAACAATCAGGCTTTGAATCACAAATTGCCAGTACTAGAGAAAGAGTACTTTTTACAATAATGCTTTTAGTAGTTTTAGCTGCAAACATTTAGCAGTAGCTCCAGTAGATACAATATTTTCACTGAAAAGCATCTTCTAGATAGAAGATTTCCCTTTTTAATCATTCTGGTGATATATTCCTTAGTTAATCTCTTTTACAATGCTTTGACAATATACATATATTTCATGGCTACCTGGCCTTATGGATGTAGACTGTTACAGTCCATAAATAAGCAACATGTGGGTGTGAGTGAAAAAACAGACAACCCTCCTACCACCAAAATAAACTTTCCTTATAGGCAGATTATCCATTCATAGGTTGACACAATTTATTTTCCTATGTAATATATACCGTTAAAGACATAGGTTTATATACATAATCCACATTCTAAGCAAATCCAAATTACTTGATCATTTTGCACTGAGAGTGCAATCTTCTAATTGTTATTTAGTTAGACGATTAGTGGGTGTAAATACAACTCAACAGTTTGGGATTTTGTATTACTCGTTTCTAGTATGGCTTCACGTTTAATCAAACTCAGTGCGTGAACTTCTGATGCACATGGGAGATGTATATACACACACCCTTAATAGTTGACAGTGGAAACATCAGCATTATTTGGCCTGACATCTGCTTGCTTTAGTTCATCATAATATTACTATGTTACCAACCTGAGAGTTTATACTGAAGTTAAATACCAAGGATTTAAATAGTAGAAAATGTCTCACCATGTGAAGGTGCACCAGGTTGTGTGGGAGCCAAATATTGTCATCCTGTGGATAAAGCTGGTTGGGTTAAAGATGCTGGCCTTTCCTGGCACATATATTGCAGATTCACAGATTCACAGATTGGTAGGGGTTGGAAGGGACCTCTGGAGATCATCTAGTCCAACCCTGCTGCTAACACAGGATCTCCTAGAGCAGGTTGCACAGGATCATGTCCAGGCAGGTTTTGAGTATTTCCAGAGAAGGAGATTCCACAATCTCAATGGGCAGCCTCTTCCAGTGCTCAGTCACCCTCAGAGTAAAGAAGTTTTTCCTCATGTTCAGATGGAACTTCCTGTGTTACAGTTTGTGCCTGTTGTCCCTTGTCCTGTCACTGGGCACCACTGAGAAGAGTCTGGGCCCTTCCTATAGACATCCACCCTTTATTATCACCACTATAAGCTGTCAGCTAAAGCAATTGTATTTCTAAGCTATGCTTTCCTATCCCCACAACAATTTTAACAAGAAATAGTCAAAAAAGAGATTGTGCTAATTCTTCTCTTTTTTACAGAATATTTCATTCTGGTTAATTTTCTATATATGCAATCCTCAGAAAAGTTCTGCACACTGAAACTGAAAGGTTGGATGAAGTGCCACCACATCGTATCTATTGCTGATGTCCAAATGGATTGAGTCAAGGGATATTCTGTCATCCTGATACTGAGTGTCCCTACAAATGGTTACTCAGAACAGAGATTACTGTTTACATATGTCTTCTATTATGGACCTATGCTGACCTCAACTAAATTATACATGAAATTATACATACAAATGTCTAATGTATCTGAGGAAAAAGTGAAACACTTTCATGCATTGGTGACTTACACAGAGCTGGTTTGTGTTTACACACAGAGGAACCACAACTGTCTTTCTCTCAGTTAAGAGTATGTGGCTGAGGGAGGCCCTCCCATTGAGTCAGGAGGTTCAGAAAGGACCCCCCTGGTTTCTAAACTCCTTCTCAGAGAGGAGCCTAGGTGCAGCTAGGTCCAGTCTTAGTCCCAGACTTGGCCAATGCTTTATGTCTAAAGAATTATGTGTGTAGCCACTTGTCAGAGTGAACATTTGTCTGCCAGAACTCTCTCAAGGACTTTCACTGAGACAGTTTCACAAAGTTGAAAAGATAGATAATTTATTAAGGCAACAGGTATAACAAGTTCAGAATTACCATTGATAAATACATTTCTCAAAGTCTCTTTGTGCTAATATTTTGCTTTCTTTAATAAGACCTGTTGTCTTCCTTGAATGGTGTGTACTGCTTTAAAATTAGAAGTTCATCAACATATTTTTTTGTGGTGCTGTAATTCAGTTTATAAGTCTTTGCAAAAAACTTTAGATTTCAGGATGTTTGCAATATAACCCTTTCCAAAATCTTTGTAGTCAACTTCCTTATGTCTAGTATATTTTTATGCAAGTGGTAAAAACTTAAATGATTGAATGCTAATAATTTGGTAGGAATGA
>VXBL01005561.1:8266-49168 GCA_013400195.1 Aramus guarauna
TTTCCCTGGGCAGTGACCCAGGGTGGGCCCCCCCCCACGGGGACCAGGCTGCCACATACTTGTGCAGAGCACGGGGGGGCTCCCGCCTCACTGCTGCTTGCAGGTGGAGAGCTTGCGGATCTTGCTGCTGGCGGAGCAGGCCTTGCGGGAAGGGTTGGAAGAAGCGCTCGCCCGCCGCTCTGCCTTCGATTTGGTGCTCAGCTGTCCCGTCTCCGTCCCGTTCATGCACACGGCCTTGGGCAGCCCTTTGCCGCGGCTCTGCCCGTTCTGCCCTGCCTCCTCCTCAGGCACCTGTCCTGCAAGGGAAGGGAGACGGTGAGGCGGAGCGAGGGCAGCAGCGCGGGAGCATTGCCTCCAAAGAGCAACCCTTCCATTGCCCGCAACGCGTGCTGCTCAGGAAAAAAAAAATAAAAAAAAATCAGAGCCTGTTCCTATGGCTTAGGGACCACAGGAGAAGCAGGCAGGGAGCCTGAGACCGCATCTCTCTCCCCGCTCCCTCCAAGGACTGTTTTTACCCCCGTTTCTCCAGCACACAGCAGCTGGTGGTCCCCAAGCACCCAAGAGGAAAGAAAACCCGAGGCAGTGAGTGAGAACATGGGCACAGCCGGTGCAGACCTGGAGAACTGCACACCCCCACCTCCCCAGGCAGCCGCCGTGCCCACCCTGCACCCCAGGCAGCACCTCAGCTCCCAGCCGGGGAGCGGAAGGGCAGCAGTGGAGGAAGTCTCTCCTCCTCCTGCCTTCTCTGGAGGAGGATGCAAGTCCCAGCCCCGTCCACCGACCTGCAGAGTATTCAGGGGTTCGATGTGTTTGCAGAGCAAAAGCCCACCCGCCTCGGCGGCGCAGGGGGAAGCTCTGCTTCACCTGCGGCAGCGCAGCCACGTCTGGCAGGGGCCGGGACGCTGCCCATTTCGGCAGCGATGCGGCAGCTCAGGCATGCCACCGTTCCCCAACGGGGACACCCAGATGGGAGAGCGGTTGCAGATCAGCCCCTCTCCCCTCCTCTCCAGCCTTGGCGTGACTCAGCACAGCAGATAAAGAGCCATTTCCAGAGGCATCTGCCTGCTGCCACGGCTGGACGAGGCCAGGCTCGCAGCCCTTCACCCGGGGAGCGACAAAGGGTGAAGCGCAGCCCGGAGCAGGAGGGGACACCATGGCAGCCGCTCCCGCGGGTAACGCGGCACAGCCCCCGGCCAGACACAGGGCTGGTGAGAGGATGCATCAGGTTCCCGGCTCCCCCCCACCGGATCCAGCTGAGGCAATTTCCTTCCAGCAGGAACGTCACGCTCCAGGGCCCTTCAGTTATGACTCAGAGGTTTGAGTGGAAGCGAAGGCTGTAAGACGATTATGTATAATTTTCTTTAAAGGATGCTCAATCCTTTCTCCGCCAAGGCCGAACAGCATGTCATCTCTCTGTACTTGCGCCAACGATCACCCCACTGCCGAGCTCGGGGAGGAGGGGGGACACACACAGGGATGGGGGCGGTGGGAGAGCCACTTCTCTGGGGAACAACGGGGGGGCTGCCTTGGAGCCCTGCGCTCTCCTCTGCCTCGCTGCATCCCTCCCGGGTACCACCGCGGCAGCGGGACTACGGGGGTTCCTGTCTGCTCCGCTCCCGTCCTCCATCCCCACGTGGCTCTTACAGGTACCCTGGCAGCTACGAACGGCACGTGGTCCTCCAGTCCTCCACAGGCGAAGAGTCATTTGGGAAACAAAAGCTGCAAGGGGACACTGAGGTCACATTGTTCAGACAAAGTCACCTTCAGCAAGCACCTTCCTCTCCCCGGAGAGCTCGTGCTGGAAAGACGGATCAGAGACTCGAAGCAGCAAATGCAGCAGGAGCCCGGCCCCAGCCCAGACCCTGGCCCCTCTGCCTGGTGGGGTTCGGTAAAGCCTCACCGGCGCAGAGAGGGGGACCCCAGGCACAGGCTGCAGCAGGGCAATACCCAGCAGGCTGGAGAAAAAACGCATCTTTGGAAATAAGGTGGCAGATCGAGCGTTTCCATGGCCAGCCTGGCCTGGCGCAGGCTGTGGGCACCAGAGAACCAGGGTGCTCACCGGGGAGGGGATTCCCCCCCCTAAAAGCGGGCTTAGCTGCTGCGTTGGGCTCAGGCAGGAACTACCTTGAGAAATTACCCTGGGATTGATCAGTAGATCAAAGCAGACAGTTCTTCGAGCTGCTCAGCTGCGGCCCCGGCTTGCTGAGGAGCACCTTCGCGGTGCTGTGGTTTGGACATCGCAGCATGCCAGAGCCAGGCCTCCGGCTGTGCAAAATGGGGTGAGGGACGGGGCCTGGGAACAGCGAGAGGGGGGCAGGATGAGTCCACTCGCTGCAGGGCAACCAGGTTACAAGTGCAAGTGAGTTGGTGAGCTGCCCCTTGCACCCTTCTCTGATGGCTCCGCTAAGTCCTGACACAGCTCCCAGTTCTGGCTCGTTGCCGCTTACCTGAGTGGCTTCTGCCTTGCCACGGGAAGGATGGACTCACCAAGGATGGCTGCTGGCTGCGTGCACCTGTACCTATCGCTGCCAGAGCGGATGGCACCCGCTGCACTCCTCGGGGAGGTGTCCAGCCTCGTAACTCCCGAGAAACACAGCCCCAGCCCCATGCGGAGCTTGGGACGCAGAACGGAGGTACCCTGGAGATCTGGCCTTACCTCAAACACCCTGAAAATGACTGGCCAGGGGAGAGGCTCAAGGAGCACAAAGCTCTGCCCAGCCCTGTACCTACGGACCTGCTATCGACCTGATCGGCTTCCAGCTTTGACCCCTTTGGAGGGGGAGACTTGCTAGGAAGGGCCGAAGGGCCTGAGCTCTGGGACCCCAGAGATGGGGCTCTCCTGGGGAGCAGGGCAGCCCAGCCATAGTCCATCCCAGAGCTCAGGGTTTTTTCCTCTTCTCCCCACGTCCCAACTGCATGGCTGCAGAACCTCAGATAACCCCATTCAGACCAAAAGCTGAACACTTATCCTTTCCCCTCCCTCAGCTGAACTCGGGCCAAACCCATTAACATTTCTGACTGGGGAGGGGAAAAAAAAAATAATAAAAAAAAATATCCAAACAGTTCATTTGTCTTTTGTATGACTCTTCCCTCCTCCCCCTCCCACCCCGCTTCCAAAGCGCAGTCCCAGGAGTCTATTATGGATACCAAGGAGGGAGGGTGAATTGCAAGCTAATTTTACCTCCTTCACCAATGACAGTTGCTGACGTTCAAATTAATGAAAATAAAAATCCAACATGGGATGAAGTCTTGGCAACTGTCTGCCCACGCGGAAGCCAGTGACCCAGTGCTGTGTCTGTTCGAACAGCTATATCCTACCTTACCATTACCGGCTGAACAGCACTAAAAATAAAATAAATGAAAAGGAGGGCTGAGAGAGGCATTGAGAACGTGCGTGTTCGTCCTTGCCACCTCTCACATTTCTTAATGGCTCCATCCAGCTCATTCAGGCACAAAAAAGGTTTCAAAATAAAACCATGAAGAGCTTTTGAATTGCTGTGTTTGTCAGACACAAACACGCATACATTATTTGTGGCTAGAAAACGCACCTTTTCAAGCGCCAGGCATTACTTAAAGACTCCAGCCCTGGCTCTGTTTTCCAGCCTCAGACTGAATGCTAAGGGAGCAAAACAAAAAAAAAAAATAAATCCCACAACCCAGAATCAAGCTACACAGCCATTTGCCTCTGCAGGATGACTGGGCTGCAGCAGAGGAAGGGGTTAATGGTAAACGAGAAAAAAAAAAAAAAAAAAAGCAGAGCGCAGCCTTCTAAATCTGAAACGCAGCACAAAAGCGACAAGCAAGATGCTTACATTCATCTATTGCATATGCTGCCTCTCTCCAAAGGAGAAAGCAGCCGCTTCTGGAGAGGATGCTTCGTCACGTGTTCGATGCCACAGCTACTCTCCTCAGCGCTTCCCTCGGATGAGATGTTTAACACCGATTGAACCAGGGGCATGTAACATTTCAAGCTCTCTAGAGCTGCATAAATCTTTAAATAACCCTTTAAAAATAAAAGCACATTCTCAAAGCCCCTTCTCCCTCTGAAGAAGGCGAGATTTAATGAGGTTCCCTCTTTTCCTCTCCCAAATTGAACACCCACTCCCACCTATGAGTCACTTGTACTCCTGCTCTCGCTGCCCAGCAGAACCACAACTGAATCGATCAGTCATTTATAAGGTTGTTTTTTTTTAAATTTTATTTTAATATGGTGTCACTGTTAGAAACGTAACACTCGCATGGAGCTCAGCAAGTTCAAAAGGATCCTGCAGGAAGACTCGGGTATAAGAAGATTACCATTTTATTCTCTGTGCAAGCTGCCCCCCTGCCTTTGCAAATACCACGTAAACCCCAGGGCACGCTGTACCCATGCTGGGCTCCCTCCTCGCCCCACTCCTCCCACCAGCTTGTTATGAGTGTCACACTTCTGGTGAGGGCATTTCTGTCCATCCCAAGCACTAAACCTGTAAACTGCACCTTCATCTCCCATCTCACTGGCCCCTCTTAGCCAGTTTTTCCCTTGTTTGTTAACAGCCTTATTTTAAGGGATCTCTGCAAGTGCTGTGAACAGCTTGACCTCCGTCACAGCCTGATCTGAACTTGTAGGGTAAAGAGAATGATCCCCACAGTGGACCAGTTCTCAGCTGTTCGGTGCTTAAGTCCACATCAGATCTGTTCCTGCTGGGTCTGGGGGCTCACTGTCCTTTCTAGGGCAAGCCAAGCCAGAGGCAATTTGTCTGAAGGAGAAGAATTTGTTCCATGCTCAAATATGTTCCCAAATCACAAGTGGTAAAGAGCCACACGTGTTCAGGCTCAACGACCTACCTAAGCCAGGGCCCTGCTGACAGCGACGGCTGCTTGGGAGCAGCACGAGAACATCCAGTACAGAAAAATCCTCCTCCTGCTCCGGATGGTTCCCTGGGGACTTCCTGGGCTCAGGCCCACATCTGGACTGCTGTGTCCGACAGCCCCCAAAAGCGTCCACCCTTCACAGACAAGGCTGACTCAGTCACCCACACTACAAAAGCCTAACACCCAAGTGCTGGGAAGAGGATGCTCAGATCGGCTGGAATCAGCGCTTTATTTCACTATCAGCAATTTATTTTGCTAATCTAAGCAATTAAGCAACAACTCTTGAAATAACCGAGAAGTTAAAACCTGTCACCATTCACCAGTTAAGTTAAACCAGAGTCATGTCCAGCCCACCCACCCTGGCTAACCGTAACACAGGAAGCACTGGTCTGTAGGGCAACAATTAACCTTTAGGTCTAATCCCTCCGAAACAGCACAAATTACACACAAGAACTTAAAAAAAAAAAATCTTCCAGTAATTTGCCTGTCATCTTCTGACATGACAGCTCTTATTTGGGTTTAAATACTGCTGTTTGCATTAGGAGTGTATAATAGCTGATATTACCGCTCTGGAGATGATCTCCCACTGTCACAGTCACCTGCCTGTGCGTGTGGGTACATCCAGCTCAGCTGGCAGAAACACGGCTACTGGAGGAGCACCAGTACGGCCAGGCTCCGGGGTGGGCACGGGGCAGCAACGCTACCTGTGGGACGTGGTCACGGTCACCCACGGCTGGAGGAGGTGCGGGAGCGGAAACCGACGGCTGACCGGCAGGAAGATGCGCACGAGCGGGCACGATGCTTCGCCCACTCAGTGCGGAGGGCTCGGCGGCAACCCTCGCCCAACCGAGAGAATCTCACACGTTCTGCTGTTCTTCAGAGCAAGGGCAGAGCACGGTGTTTTTCCAAATACAGACTGTAACGTGCAACACGCAGCTGCAGTGCTGCAGGCCAGAGACCCTCAACAGCAACCGGGACAGACAGCTCTGCCCTGGCCTGCTGGACACACCACCACACACTCCTGTTGGAAGCCTAAGCTTCCAGTTTTTAATCACCCTGAAGTGCATAAACCAGACAGGAACACAGGCTAATCACCACTGGAAAAGTTAAAAAGAAACAAAAGCATTTTAAAGAGAGTGAGCACAGACAGGAACGCATCTTCTGTACAACATCATTCGTGGGGCAGGTCTGCAGGAACGGGCTGGATTTCATGAGTTGAGTAACCCACTCTGAAAGGGGTCACAAACCTTCATCCTCTGCAGCATGCTGAATCCCTACAGCTACCCTTTGCTTAAAAAAAAAAAAAAAGCCAAAACCTAAAGAAATATTCCCTTGCAGAACAGAGTTATCTGCTTTTGAACTAATACAACTGTCCTGGAAACAGGCAGGATCCTGCTGAAGCTCGGGGGAAGCAAGGAGATGATCCTACGCTCTCCAGCCACTGCCATTAGCTCAGGCCATGGGAAGCCCAAGTGGGCAGTGGCTTTGGGGCCTTAGGGTAAGCTTCACACTCCTCTTCTGTGCCCGTGGCTGATGGGAGCACGGCTTCCTCTCCAAACTGCTTGTCGCGACTGCTCAGTGCTCTGCTCTGTCCTCTAAGCCCTGCCTCAGCTTCCTCCTCTGCAGCTGGGAACGCACAGGGAAGCAACACAGCACCGTTAGAGACATGCACACGCTTTTTCTCCCAACCGGCACCAAAAGAGCAGTAACAGACCGTCCTGCGGCCGCCTGGGTTGGCTGCAAGAAAGTCAAGTGCTACGAGCAACCGACTTACTCTCACAGAGGTTATCAGCTTGGAAGGCTGGCCCTCCAAGGAGGTTACGGGCACACAGACCTTCTGCCTCTCGAAGGCAGCGTGGAAAGGAAACTAAAATGAGGAAGGGATGTAAGCGATGCTTGCTATGGATTTCCAAGCCTGGCAGCCTCATCCCTGTACTCAGGCTCCACTGTCTGTGACGGGGCTTCCAGCCCCAGATCTTCTGCAGAATTACATCTCACGCACTTAACGCACGCACCGTTCCTAGCGAGAGCTCTTGCAGAGGAAAACTGAACTTCGACAACAGGGAAAGCATCCGGCAGGTCCTTCTTTCCCCTGCTTCTGTACTCAGAATGGCCCTAGCAATCAGTTATGTGCTTCAGTGAGCCTGCTGTGGTTTTAAGAGGATCCCTCCTCTCGAAAAGGCTGCACTAAGCTGTGAGGAAAGACCCAGCCCCGGTCAGATTCTAGCACAAAAGCCTGTGGTATGTAAGGAGAGAGCAAAGGACAGAGCACTGCGGGTCACCCAGCTGGCACAGGGACATCAGTTCTATTAGAAAAGGTTATAAATTACCCGACCATCGCCAGTGAATCAGCACTTGGAAATAGATGTCTCACTTTGATGAGACTCCCTTCATCTTGGCAGGCTCCACCTCCGACCCACCTACATATCCGTTTGGCTGAACATCTGAGCAGCCACCCTGTTGGGGACTGTCACCCAGGACGTCACATGGCGTGGAGCAACACGTTGGCTTAGCAAGTCGGGCTCAAAGCAGCCTCTCCCCCTCTCCCCTCAGAGGGCACTGCCTGGGAAGCCAATCTTCCTTCAATTTGTTGCCCGAAGAAATTTTGGGCATTGAGTACAATTTGAGGCTTATTACAATTCAAGGCCTGACACTTTATTCTTCCATGATAGTGCTTCAAAAAAGCAGTTTCTGCCCAACCAGGAAACCAAAGAGAAAAACAAGGTCTTCAGTTGCAAGATTTGGTAAAACCAGACCTTGCTTTGACTTGGGTCCACAGAAGCCCACCAGGCCATCAGTAAGGAAACAACAAAGCAGTTTGGTTAAGTCTTGAACTAAGTCTTGAAACCAGGACCTTCCTCATCGCAAAGCAGGGTCAGTCACAAGTACTGTAATCACACTGTGGTAGAGTACACCAGCATCCCTACAAAAACAGCACTTGAAACCTTCCCTCCAAAACAATTAAACTAGGCCGGAGCAATTAATCTAGAAAGTCATGGTGGTGAGAACACAGGCAGCAAGACAAAGATTAACTGCTGCCTTGATCATCCAGTACTGCTGCTGCCATGGCTGTAAAGCCGAGTGGCTGTCATCTTTGGTCTCCCCACAGACATGCCCTTCAGCCTTCCGCTCACAACCAACGTGGCTTACAGGTTCAGAGAGGCCAGAGAAGGAAAGCCACTCGGTTGTTACCACCACTCTGGAAGAACTGCATGGTTAAACCACACACGCCCCTGTACTTACGGGTTGGCTTACCTTAAAACAACAGGAAATCCCTAATAAAGAAACTATTCTGTAACCAGACATTTACCAAGACCAGAGCAGAAAAAAGGTCTTGGTGCAAGGCTACCAGCACCCTTCTTCCCCAGATGTGCCATCTACACTGAACACTGAGTCATTTTAGGGCTCTGGTCCAGAATAACTCAGCCTAGCAGAAGTGGCCAAAAGAATTAAATGTGCTAACCAGAGTCCAGCCAGAGCACGCTGTTCCTGGATGCAGGGAGGAAGTTGGCATGTTGGTAACACAGGAAGGGGCACCCTTGCTCATCAAATCAAGGACCAAGGCATCCGGAGCATTGTGGCTCACTCGCTATGCGTCACTCGCACCACTTAATAATCAATCCTCTCATTGAAAGGATTATTCAGACCTTGAGGCCTTTCCTAAAAAGCTTTAAACAGACAAAAAGAACTCTACTTCTACCCTACCCATCCCAACATCATTCTCTCCTACCTGGTACTGTGAAGTCCTGAGTGTAGATGATATCATCTTCAATGTCATACAAATCATCATCTTCTTCCTCATTGTAGCCATGCAGATCTTCCAGATAAGGCACCGCCGTCATACTTCTCCACCTGTCCTTTGTTTCTGGGCTGGGAGGTATGGGCACCAGAGCCTCTGCCTGAGCGTGTTTCTTACGAAACCAACTGAAAAGAGTCCAAGAGCAGAATTTCATCAGTACAGCTTCCCTTGTCAGAAGGCACAGAGAAATCCTCGACACTAAGACGAGGTCCCCTTCCACCCCAGTATTCAAAGGCACATGCAATCTGTTTGTGGAAAACTTCCTAGCCAGTTTTATGCCACTGCAGGTTTTTTAATGTACAATAAACCAAGAGAGACAAGTGTCAAGAAAGGCCGGTCTGGCTGACAACGCTGCAGGGACACCAGCAGCTGGGTACACTGTTCCACGAGGAGCTTGGTCAGCTAAGGAGAAATGAACAGGTCTGCCCAGCTGTTAGCACATTGATGTCTGCTGCCAAGACACACTGGAGTGCAGGACATCTACAGAAGGGCAGCTCAGGGCCTGGAAACACAGGGCAGGAACATTTTCTCCATCACCAACTCAAGCCTAAACTACCTACCTATAAATCAGAACACGTTATTGGAGCTGCTAGAGCTCCTGAGTTGTAGTGCCAAAGCAAGCAGAAGAGGAGAAACTTCTCCTGTCCTTAAGCTGAGGCTAATCCAGTACAAGACAACAAAGACAGTTTGCAGAATGTAAGCCTGAGGAGAGCGGTATTTACTTGCAAGCTCCTTTAATGGGCAGTTTTCAACAAGACCCCAGCAAAATTGCTCATACTTTATCTTTTTATCCCACCTCTGTCTGAAGGGACTTCTGTTACCATTAAAACCAGTAGCCATAGTGCTACCATCTGCCCAGTAAAGGGTATCAGCTCCAAAAGCTTATCTTAATCAGATCAGGAATCCAACAGGCTTGTGCCACAGCAACATCTCAGAAGCCATATGGGTGGCCTCTTTAATTTTTATCATACTTTCATCGCAGTCTCTGGCACACCTCTGAGTGCTGCACATGGGAACCAAAAGTTCCCCAGAAGTCCCGCTAGAGCCTTCGCACCCCTCGGGATCCTCTCCAGTGCAGGCGTGAACAGAAGTTCCTCTGCAGCCAGGTCACCACATCAACTGCACTCTTGTGCTCACCTTGCTAAGTATTACGTAGCTGTCACTTACCCGCACAAAGGGACATTCAGAGTCTTTTACAGCAGGAGGCAGCCTAGAAAGGCTAAGCTTTTTTTTACCCCTTCCCAAGTTTACTTTAGGCTACAAAAGGCTGCTGCTTTAGGAAGCAAGTAAAAGTCTCTCTGAAAACACACCTCAAAAGCAGAGTAAGATGGAAACTGATCTCTTCAAAGCATATTTACTTCTTGGCCTGATGAGACAAGTGCTTCCCCCTCCCCAGTTTGCAGGGACACCCAGTAACTTCTGGCTTATCACCACCGACGGGGGCCTGAGGCCACTCAAAGAGCTCTTACAAACCTGAGCTGCCATCTAGTTTTTATCACTCCTGCTCCAAAATCATTTTAGGAAGTAAAGGTTGGATGAACCTCCTGCACAGAAGAGCTGTAATTACAATTTTGTTCTAGTCCTACATTGCTTTGATAGTAGGCCTATAAAAAGTGGCATTCTAACAAAACTACCCAGCAAAAGCAAGGAGTTTGGAGATAAACAACTGAAAATGTACCTACTGAGACATATCAGCTAGGATTCAAAGGAAGAAGTGGCGTTACAAAAGTTAAATAAAATGCCATCCCAGCCACTGGACTAGCAGGAAGCGAGCAGGTCCGACGTAACTAGATTTTCACCAAGTTTTAGCAAAGCCTGTGGATGGCTTCCTCGGCGATGCGCATGGCACACAGCGCTCCCGATCCGATCATTTGATTTCCTTTCCTTGGGAGACCATTTCATCAGGGAAATGACTGCCAAGACAACAAGTGCAGCTGAAGCTGATCCAGCCTGGTGGGAGCATCTAGCCCAGGAATGGAAGACCCAGCACAGGCACCAGCTACTTTTGCCAGGGGCACTGCGCTAGAGGAGTCCAAAATAAAAGCCAGGGACCTAAGGAGAATGGAACATGCAGGACAGATGGGATCAGACTGACTGTCATTAAAAGGGGTATCCTTAAAGGAAGAAAGTCTATAGCAGCTAGTGTTTTTATTTTGCTGTATTTCAGCTCTGCCTCTTTTTTTCCTTCTGTCCTACTTAGCAGGAGAGTAAAAATAGGTTTTTATTAACAGCAGAAACCTGAATCACTGTACTCTAGTCATAATGATTCCATCCTCTGGGAGGTGATTTCAAATACTTGCATATGCATATATGGTAATGAGGACACAGAGTGAGAAGAGAAATTCATTGAAGTTCTAAGAAAATCAAAGACCTCTTGGAAGGAGCCTCAAGCAATTCTGTATGGAGTAGCAGAGTATTTCCTGGCAAGCAATTTTCCATCAGGGACAGAGATTCTGCCTTCTGCACTGGTGCTAAGTGTTATTAGTGAAGATTTGCTCTTCACCTGAGGACCGCTGGCTCCATCAAATGCCCAAAATATGGCTCAAGAAGCTACTGGCCACTAAGGCAGCAAGCAGGTACCCTCCCACAGTGGAACTCTGCTGTCGGGCTGCGATGCAGATGAGATAAAGTCCCTCCACACTGACCCTAGCACACAGGCTGGAGAGAGTGCCCTACTTCACCATTTACTCCCAGTTTCACCCATGTTTTCCAAGCCAACTGCCCTGGCACAAACATAGCCGTTCACCTGGTGCTCACAGACTGCTGCTTTAACAGCTAAGGGAAGAGAAAAGCTTTTCCAGATCTCCAAAGCACCCCTGGCCCAGAATGTTGCCTGGAAGAGGCAGATTCCTCTCTGGTCTATGAAACAGTTCTTGGCCACTCCCAGCGAGTGAAGGGAGCAGTAAGGAGATCATTTCTCAGTACTTTGCAAGCTTGTTGAGAATGCCTGTGAAGCACAGGAACTCCAGACAGCAGTGGCACAAGTATTAATTGTGATCCTGCCAGTTAAGAAGTGGTGTCCAGATGCGTTGCTATAATCTTCAGGGAGATAAGACAGCAAGGGTCAAGGACTGAATGAAAAAGAGAATCTGGGTCAACCAATGCTTAATGAGCCTGTCTGGTTTGCAGTTTCCAAGCTCGAATTTTACATCAGAAGTCATCATTCTGCTCTTTTCAAGTTCGGGTATAAGCAAGGTTAAAATAAGAATCAGTAAGCACAGCTGCAGCTTCCAAATACTTACAGCTAATTCACTTCCAAATTCTAGGTCTTGTTTTGTATATGGACAGTTTTCTCTGAAACCAGACACCAAGCTGCAGATCGCCACCCTGCCAGCACGAATCGGTTATGAATGATTCTCCACCTCCCATGATACCATGTAAGGGCTTCAAGCTTACTGGAAGGTCTCTGTCACCACTAGAAGCAGCTAACAACATTCCAAGCTTCATTCAGTCCTCTCGCAGACAAACGTGGAAGGCACACAACAGTGTGCCTCAGGGAAAGGCAACACACGCTAGCAATAAATACGAAGGGCATCCCTGCAATCGCTGCTCCAACTTCCGTGACATCAAGAGATGCCCACTTAAATCAGGTTCATGTAAAAATAGAAGTGAGTAAGAAAGAGAAGTGGTTTTCCCCCAGCTGATGCTAGGGCCAAAGGTTGCAGCTCTGACTCCTACAAGGAGAGGTGTTCCGTGCAGAGATGGAGACTCACATTCCTTTAGCACGCCACGCACAGACACATTATGAAACCAATTTGCAGAACACTGGTAGAACCACCAAAGGTTCCTTCCCCGGGCCTGCCAAAGGGAAGGGAAGCAGACCCAGGTGCCTCAGCAAGAAAGGAAGGGAGAAGAGCTTTTGTGCGTGTCCCATCGAGGGGAGATTACTGCGTGACCCCACAGACAAGAGATGGGAAAAACCCATGAGTATATGTGCTGCAGCAGAGGTAAAGGGAAATCCCTCTTATTCTCGCAAATTCAGGCACAGAAGTCAAGGAGCACACTCAGCACCTGCAAAGGAATCTACAGTGGCAACGCACATAGATTTCGAAGGGCTCCATGGCAGGGTATCCAGCAGCTTCCCTCTGACCCTCGTGGAGGATGCTGGGGTGAGCAAAAGCACCCGGGAAGGTGGCACAGCAGCTTCCAGGAAGCCAGGAGGAGACACTAGCCCAGCAGGTTAATTTGCACCTCCACTAATAAAACGTGGAAGTGCCTTCCCTTTCTTGCTATAAACTCTTGCAATCATATCTATGACTGAACAAATTAAGTGTGACACTTCTGGAGAAGGAAGGCAAGATGGTTGCCTTGGAAACAGGGGACAGAGGTAGAATTCTGCATCCACTTCATCACTTTAAGTGCTGCAGCAGGGTCAGGGAATTAGTTACAAAATGCAGCGTACGAGCACTGAGCCCTTCAGCAAAAGCATGGGGTAGAGAGGAGATGGCAAATAATCTCTAGGGAGCAGGTTGCTAACTCCCTGGCTCTTAGCAGCTTTTCTTCGCTGCCCCACGCCCCTGCCCCAGGAGTACAAAATATACACAGAAGTGAACTAAAAGTGTCAGTTTTCCACCAAACATCATCCTAGCCAGATCCTTCTGGGAAGAGCAGGTTTCAAGACTCTTTCATTGTTATTCAGGGGTCAGCTTCTGGCAGTTCATAAACTTAGATGACAGGCTGAGAGAGTTTTAATTCATTTCAATTTACAACTTGCAGGTCTGCACTGCACAGATTGACTAGGTTTGAAAAGCCTCTGAAAGCAAAGAAGAGGATTTAGCTTGGTCCTGCTGAATGACAACAAAGTGCAGAAACATGAGTTTGATGCAGGGGTTCAGCTACAGCGATGAGGAGGGGAGGAAGGCAGCTGGCAGCTATAAAACCATGCAGACTCTTCCTACAGAATTCTTTCAGACAGGGCTGCCACTATAGGGGGGAAAAGCATTTGGAGTAGCTGACAAGAATAAAAGGGAAGAATGGCAGAATTACCATCACTGGGCAGTAAACACATGCCTGGCCGCTTTCTCTGCCCCCTGCAGCTCTGCTGCTTCACAGAGCGGTACTCAGTACTTCCTCAGTGTCTCCCTGGACCCGTTGATCAAACCTTTTATCCTTGATCCCACTACAAGAGCAAGAAGCGTCGCTCTGTGGAAGGTGAAATGCGAGTTGTTTATCCAGCTCCGGATGGATCCTGCGCGCCCAGCTCCACGGCCGTGGGACGCCTGCTCTGTGATGCTTCCCTTGGGATCACCCTTTCCCGCAGGACAGGAACGCAGCCCCTTCCCTTCGTGCTGACACAAGCCTGTTCTAGCAGCGTTTGGCTCCAACACCAAATCCACTGCCCAGGACATGGGAGCTACTCCCGTTGATTTTCAGTGCACTGTGATGATCTCGACTGTCTGAATGAGCAAGTCACCAGTAACATCAGCTCAAAGACATAAGAGGAGACTTCCAGCAGCACGGAACGGGACCAGGTAATTCTGGTCTGAGCCAGCATCCATCTCAGCAGGGCAGCCCAGGTAAGTCCTTGATGTTTCTCTAGAGTAGTTTCTGTGCCTTAACACATGCTTTTGTGGGAGGAGTATATAGAAACCCAAAATCATTAATGACTATTACTCCCACACACACTACAAATCTAAGGATTCTAGAAATCAAGTCCTTTCTTACTAAAATGCTGTCCAAAAACCCTCTGACAATATCTGAATGGCTACCTGCTGTCCTTCCGATTGCTTTGGTCAATTTAAAAAAAAAAAAAAAGAAAAAAAATCAGGGTCAGGTTTGGCATAAGGGCTAAGCTTCTCTTCTATTTAAAGAAAAGCCAGGAGAACCAAGCACTGGATTCTTTTGCACAATGCTACTCCATAAAAAGGAGATGGACAGACACATCCAAAGCCCAAGGCTGCAAGCTCTGCTGTGCTTGATGTAATTATTAGGATGCCACAGCAGGAGGAAGGAGGCAATTACTAATAGGGGAGAAAAGCCTGTTAAGAAGCACTGGCTAAGCTCACAGAAAACTAATAAGAGACTAAGCCTTGGAAATGCTCCTGTGTGTGCAGGTAGAGTCTTTTTTCCAGCCCCTCTCGGTGCTGGGAGATGAAAAGCCTCAGCACCAGCAGCCCTGCACAATTAGAGGGCAGGCTGTGCCTGCAGAGCAGGGAGATCTGCGGCCGCCCTCCATGCCAGAACCATGCTCCAGTTTCTCCTGCTTTCTAACGGCAGGCAGGGTCTCTAGAGAAACCTCTTTGCTTCCAGTTGGGCGAAGCTGACACAAAAACCTCACTGCCACATGGGAGAAGTAGAAAAATCATGTACACAGAGCTGGATAACTAGCTCAAATACTTAGCAGATAGTGACACACGAGAACCGACTACGCTTCCCCGAGGTAGCTGTGGGGCAGCTCACCGCAGCCTTCGGGCCCCCAGCATCAGTAGGAAAAAATGCTTTCCCTGCTTTTCTCAACACCTACTGGTGTACTCCATAGAGATAATTCGTGCCACGCTTCTTTACAGTGCTTACTGACAAAGCATTGGTTTGACTGTGCGGCAAGCTGAGCAGCACCCTAGAACTAGCCGTAATGAACAGACCTACTTCATTACAGAGCACAAAAGCACACAGTACTTTGCTGTCTAGCTTGAAGCGCTCTACTCCTCAGCGGTAGATAGAGGACAGTCAGTAACAGCAGGAGCTATTGTTTCGAAGACCAGCTCTACATGGTGCTTTAAATGCCACGTTGCCCGGGAGAGGCCAGCCCCAACCAGCCTCTTTTATGGCCCACGATTACTGGGAGGCATGTGCGTGGGGAAAGGCAGTCTTGAAAAGCAAATGCCTGCTCCCATCATCTCCCAGAGCCAGTGAAACAACCAATGCACGGTGCTTGGCTACTATTGAAAAGAGTCAGCCCGACTGCTTAATTAATTGAGCAGGCAGCTACATACGACCTGCCTCCCCGGCCTCTTTGATCTTCACCAGGGGGAGGTGGCAGTTGCTCCTCTGCAGAACGCCAGCGCGGGTCAAGCCTGCCCGCCTCTGTCCCGTGGCTCCCACAGATGCCTCCCATGCCGTAACATCTACCAGGCACCATCGGCTGACAGCACATGGCTACCACTGCTGGTTTCTTTCCAGAGACACAACAAGAAAGTAGTGCTCTTCCTGCCTGCAGGCAGCACAAAAAACAGGCCCATCACCTTCCAGGATCAGAGCCTTGTTTTTACAAGGTTCCCAAAAGCTTTCTGGGCAAGCTTGTAGGCAGGACCTCTGCCGAGCAGCTGCAGTCCAGCAGGCAGCTCTGTGTGTCCTCAGAAGCACTTCCTATTCAAATAGGAGATAAGCTAATGCAGCCTCCGCGATGAAGCATCCTTATGATGCTTTTTGTTCTTGTACTTTTATCCGCCCAGGAAATCTCTGCTCAGAGGCAGCATGTTCAAACAGATCCTTTAAAAAAAAAAAATCCCCTCAGAGATAACGGGGCCTTTCCCCCCGCAGACAATGGCAAGGATAAAGGGGGAGGATATGGGGGAGGGAGGAGTATGACATTAAAGAGAAAGAAAAAAAAATTTCCTATTGTCCTGGAATGCTTCTCCACATACTGATTCCATATGGAGCAAACATGGATATTTCTGTCACCAGACTGTCCAGAAAAGCAGAACTAACACACATTACTAAACAGACCTAGTTCAGTAACCTGGCTTTAAGGAACCCCTGTTCTTCTGCTCCATTAGTACTAGCTGACCTCTGAAAAAAATAATCCAGAACCCTTAATTATCAAGAACCAGTCACGCTAGAAACATTTTCAACATATTCATTATTTACTGGTTAGCAATTCAAATGCTTTAACCGGATGCTCTAATAGGAGGAAAAGAAGCCAAGTAGAGGTTGCCAGAGCTCCAGCAGAGCTGGAGGAAGGATATCTAGTGACTTCCATGTGTCTGCTGTCAAAAGGAAAAATGAGTTGAGAGCAATAGCACAGGTACATTAACATAAGAAGCAGAAAGAGAATGACTAATAGGAAGAAGCTGAACACTCACTTGTGCTGCCTTATCTGCTGTATTGAAAATCTCTTGGCTGGGTCGTATTCAAGCATCCCTGAAAAGAAGGAAAAAAAGTCCAGGTGTGATCACAGATGCTCTCAGCCAAGTTGAAGACAGGAAGCATAAAGCTCTACCCTTCCCTCCCACCTCCCTCCCCCAACAGCGACCAGTGTGTCCAGTCCTCCTGGCAGCGCAGGGAGCCTTTATCTCCAGCAAGAACCTGCTGCAGCAGGCACAGGAAGTTCAGCACAAAATCCCGACTCCATTGCTGACTACCTGATCAACTCTGTTCCTCAGTTTCCCCACCTGCAGAGTAAATATGACTTTTCCCTCCCTCACGCTGCAGTGACAGAGGCTTGTACAGCCCTGGATCGTATGTCCAAGCATGTCTCCAGGCAATGAACATCAAGACTTTGCATTTCAACAGATAATGCTATTGAATTTTCTCCATGGAAGAGCCAAAGCCTTAGGCATAGCATATATCCAGTTGCTTAGCATCCCAGAAACTCTAGACGAGATAAATTCTATTCTGGAAGTACAGCTGGGGAGAACCGACAAAAAAAATAAATCCTACCGTCCATCCTTTTGCCCTAGCCAGGAGTTCGATTTCTGGCATCATCTGCTAAGATAACTGGGGTGGGGGTGAGAAGAGGGGGGAGAGGAAGAGTAGCTTATCTGTATTCTCTCTAGGAGAGAGGGAGGAAGATTCCTTAAACAGACTCGTGCGATGCCCACTCTGCTCCGCTGTCTTTAAAAAGCTTCACAATGCAACTGAAGGGAAGTAGCAAATTTTGCCATATTCTTCAGAAACCAGCCAATGGGGCCTAACAAATCACATTCAACAGCATACGAGATATTCTCCAGTGAAGGTTCCAAGAACAGATTCATCTAATGAACGGTAACAAAGCCTCACCGCTGCGCATTACAAGGCATTTTGTTTTTACTGGATGATATGACCTTGTTGCTCTTGCATCACTGGCACTGTTGAGTCTTGCACGGGTCGTATGAAGAGTAAGGTTTTGGAAAGAGGTGAGAGAACGGGAGGACCCTGTCTCCAGCAACCAGAAGAGGAGACAGGCTGGGAAGCAGAACAGATGGCCAAACAGGAGTTAAGGAAGTCAGGACAAGGAGCAAACAGTGCAGAGTGCTGGGGAAAGCCAGCACAAGGACACAGTGAAGGAACGAGGACAGGAGATACATTTGGATGGACATTTAGGGAGGGAGGGCTAGAAAGGGACAGTGCAGTTCGAGAAAGAAGTTGCAAGGGCTTTGCAGATGAATTTCTGCAATACTGTTGAACAAAGGCAGTGAAAGAGAGAAATCACCACCAGCACATGTGGTAATCAAAGCTGATCCAGAACATCTTCCTTGTCAGTTCAGTTTGGATCACATTACTAACAGTAATGAACGTGGGCAAAGGTACAGCGTGGAAGGACCAAAGTCATTTTCCTCCCAGAAACAAAAATACAGTTTGCCAGGGCGATTTACAAAGGTTTATCAGTGCTGATGACAGCACTAATAGCTTTAGGGGAGATGGGGTCACTACTGATCCACATTACATCACTGTGAAGTAGGTTAAAGCAACATGGGAAGACCTCTCCAGGCTAGAGAAGGTCAAGTGCATCACAAAGCATCTGGCCTCGTGAACTCAAGGCAGTAGAGTCTTCAGAGCCCTGTAGATGGAGCATACCAGCAATTTATACTTGCCTTGCCAAGACCATAAACCCCACCATCTGGCTATACTGGAGTTACATGGCTGAGCTTGACGGGAGCTGAAGGAACAGCTCTCTGCTCAAGAGCTCTCAACCTTGACAGCAGTCCCTTACCTCCGGTATCTTCTCCCCTGAACAGGCTAAAGCCCTAAAATGAAGCAACCGGCAGTCCAGGCTGCAGCTACAGACCAAATCCGCATGTGGCAGGAGGTGATTGATGCCAGCGGCGGTGCCAAAAGCTGGACAGCTTGGCTGCTAGGGCTGCTACTGAGAAACACGCTGAAAGTGCATTTTGAGATGGTCTCACAGATACATGTGAGCCACCTTCGGCAGAGAAGGGATTTGATTCTGCTGTCCTGCAAAGTGCTGCAACGCTCGTCATACATGTAGGTGCTTTCACAGGGCTACTTCTAAGTTGCTTCCTCACCTTAGCTGTTGTTAATGAAATGATGCTAGAGAAAGCCCTCCTTTCTTCAGTGAGTACTACAAAACAAACTCCCTTACAGTTAAAAAAAACCCAAAATTATCAGCTTAACACTGAACACAGCCTTTATCAGGGACTTTCTCCACAACAAGGGGCCTTGCAGTGTGCATTCCTGCTTTTTACTGTACTCCAGCACATGTCTGTGCAGTCCCTGCAGCCTTCTTGGAAGCCCAGAGCAGCTGAGGTTGGAAGGGGCCTCTGGAGATCACCCAGTGCAAGACCCTGCTCCCAGTGGGGCCAATTCGCCCAGGACTGTCCACCTGGGTTTCGAACGTCTCTAAGGATGGAAACTCTACAACATTCCCCCCCCACAACCTGTCCCAGAGCTCAGCCACCCCCGCAGTAAAGGACTTCTCACGTTCAGATGTAATTTCTACCCACCTTACAAGAAAAGAAATAATAATTGGCAAGCAAGATTACAAGGTGATTCAGAGAAAAAATCCCACACCTAATTAAATGACCTATTAATAAGATTATTAGACAGTTGCTTCACAGCTGAGCTACCCAAATGTGTTGTTGGGGTTTTTTGTTTTGTTTTGTTTTTTTAAAAAAGAAACAGGACTGCAGAGATCTTACACGAAGTCTAGGGAACACCAAAGCAAGTACTGGCTAGGTTATCTTATTAATGTAACCAGAAACAGGTAAGTCAGGACACCACCCCTCCCCTCCAATTTATTAATTTAAAGACCAAATTTCCAGCTGTTTCTGGAATCCAGGTTGTCTTCAAGTTCAGGATAAACCTCTGCACACCCAAGCAGATACAACTAGAAACTTTCCAGCGGGACTGTCTCAAGGCTCTTGCACTTTCAGGTTGGGATTAAGTTCACTGGGGTGCTGCAGAAGAAGAGCTGGAGCACCCTCATAAGCAGCTCACGTTGACCAAAGGAAGACAATAAACATGCAGCAATTCAAGCACTGTTTCAGGAATGACAGGGCAAAAAGAAATTTAAAGCATTTACCAGATGGGACTGGTACCAGCAGAGAATGAAGTTCTGAGGTAAGTTATTCCAAGAGGCCTAACAGGTACAAATAGCTGCTGTGCAGAGCGCTGTATCATTCTAAAGCAATTAAGAAGGCATAAAGAAGATAACTGAGCAAAAAAAAAGAATATTTACTTTAATGAAAGAGGACCGTATTTTGGGCAGTGTTTGAAAGAAAATGGAAAAGCCAATCACCGAAAACATACATTCATGCATTCAGCTCTGACTCACTCATGGCAGCTCTGTGGCTGAAGCCCTGTACTGAAGAGAGACTTCGTCAAGACAAAACATCATGTACTATTCACCAGTCAAGTCATCCGAGGGTGGCGTGCCCACAGTAACCACACATACTCTCTACCATTTACGGTAAAGATTTCCATGCAGTTTATCTGCGAGCAGAGATGAAACACGCTGTAACAGGGCGACTCTTCAGGAGGACGCCTAGCTCGCAAACCTCTGCTCCCCTGCTATTTCAGAAGGATTCACTGTGCCCATACATGGGATATCGTGCTCATTTCAGCACGCCGCGGCAGCCTCAAACCCCCTTTCAAATCACATCAAGTGGCAATCCAGAAACTGGAGACCACGAACCTGTCTTGAGCTCCTTACAGACTCCAGCCCACACACTTCAGTAATCCTGAACAAGCACAGCATTAGATCATGCGGCAGAAGATCCAGTTTTTAGCAGACAGCACAATCTGAGGTATGTCATTTGAGGAGCAGGAAGAAATTTAACAGCAAGAACGAATGAACTCAGCCTGAATTTCACTTCAGAGTCTCCAACTCAGATCAACATTTAAAGCAACCAGTATAAAAGCAGTCAAAGTCCAATCTGTAGAACAAGACAGGACTTTTTCCTCCTTCTTCATCCTCCGTAGGCACAGCCAGGCATTCTGACCAGAAAGTCCCTCTGCAGGCAAACCCCGAGTCTTTGATCACACTCGCCTCTGCACGGGTTAGAGACGCCAGCCTGACTGTTGGCTCGGGTCTCCCTGCTACTACAGAATTAAAACGTCCCCCTGTCCTCAGGATACACATCCTCTCACCATCCTGTAATGAAAGGTCACAGCAGTTACACAGAAGTGAGAAAACGAAGCGCTGAGAAACGAACCAACTTGTATCTGGTCACAAAGTCTGCAGCAAGGCCTGGAACTAAAGCCAGGTGTTTAATGCAGAGGCTGCAGTTTCAGAGCTTTCTCTTTCAGTACAAGTTTATTGGAAGAGGAGGAAGGAAAGCTGACCTCGTGCATTTTTCTTGTCTAGAAACAAACTGCATACTAGTGAATAAGTCATGTACAGATGGTGACAGAAGAACCTTAAGGCTATTTATAAATGCTTCCACTCTGGCACATCTTTACTGACTGTACACACAGAAGTCAGAACAGTACTAGCCCTTCTCTTTTCCAGAGAAGAGTATAAATAAAGCTTCATCCCTGATTAGGGAGACAAAAAGAGGAGCAGCATCCCAACTAATCTGCTGAAATACACTGTCATGCAAGACTCTTTACAAGTCAAATACCACAGAAAGCTTTAAGTCCTCTAAATTCTGCTTCGTCTGGAAAAAGGAACAAGAAAAAAACCAAGCTCAAGGTGAGGGGGAAGTGAAAAACCAGTAAAAAAAAAAGCAGTCAACCGAAGAACAGAAAGAAACTTTAAAAGCGTATCCTAGTGCTCACTGCACAGCCAGACCAACGCTATGGTCACACAGCATTTATAGCCAGAGAGGAAACAAGCACTTTGCAGCACACCGAGTTCTTCCTTACAATAAAACCAGAACAAATGCTTGCAGCACTGCAGAGTGCTTTAAGTCTTTTAAAAGCAATGCAAAGGCGCAGAGTCTCCAGTGAGACAGAGCCGAGCTGTGGGTGTCTGCTGCTCATCCAAAGCATCAGCCAGCCATTGACAATATCTGATCTGCAGGCTTCTGATTCACTTTCAGCCTGCTGCAGAAGTAGCAGGCACCTACCAGGAAATGCAGATGATCTGGAGGAAAAGCATGAACTAAAGAAAGCATTCTGGTTTTGTCACCATAGCTACGTAGTATCACCACTGCAAGGCTCGGCCATCGCCTGTGCTGGGATGTAGGATGCTCAGGCCTCACAGCACGGAGTTCAGTCACCTCAGGTCCACCGCGTACTCGAATCACAGGAAAAAGTGTGTCAAACCAAACAAGGAGAACAAAGAGGTTTGGACAGCTTTTACTGTGTAACAGGCACATAGGACAAAATGAGGGGTGGGAGAGTGTTGTCAGGTGGGATGGAAGGAGACAGTCAGAGGAATCCTTAGGGCTTCCCACCGCCCTGGAAGAAAAGGTCAAGTTGATGGAAAGACCCAGACATCTCCCCCCAGCAAGCTCCTCTGCCTACCAAATGCACTGGACTTGCATGTCTGTAGTGTCCAAACACAGAAGGGATACAGACAGACAGACAGCTGCTGGGACGAAGGAGGCAACTCAGCCTGGAAGAGACGGACAGCTTGAGACAGAGGACATTGAGTGCAAGGCTCTTCATTTAAAATGAGGCAGAAGAAAGAGTAGGAAATTCTGACTCCAGGTCTCATACAAGGGATGGAAAGAGAACTAAAGAGGGAGTTATTCTGCTAATGAAGCATAAGATTTGAAGCTATCAATATCCTCAGGACAAGAAAAGAGAAAGCTGCCACGCTCATTTTCCCTGGGGGACAACGCTAAGTGCAGCTGAGAGGCTTATCACAACCCCCAAACGATTTCTGCGGGGTGCTTTAGAAGACTGGCTGCCAGTCTAGATGGACCGCTGGATTTACTCCACTTGGGCAATTCCCCAACTCGTAAGAAAGGCTGTGTTTTAAGGCAGCATTCACGAATCAAACACCACATGTAGATCAGGACATCGTTCCCCAAGGCACGCGGCTACGACATGAAACACATCAGAAGCGCTGGGCTGTAAGCAGCAGCCACGTTAGTCTCAGCAGAGCAGCCAAGACACCAGCTGCGCCGAGCGCAATCTGAAGCTACGCCGTATGTAATGCTTTCCGAAAGCTGTTAAAGCTAGTTAAGGCTTTTGGAAACACATAGAAATAACTCCTTTCATAATCGGCATGGGGCCAGATAAGCTAAAATAGTCTCCCATGAGCAGGGTTGCGGGGGGACTGCGAGGGGAGCCCCGCCGGAGGCAGCAGCGGGCAGAGCTCGGACAGACAGCACCACCTGCCGCCACCGCCCGGCACGCAGCCGGCACCGAGCGAGGCCGCCGGCATCCCCAGCACCGCACCAGGCCCGCACCTGCGGCGGAGAAGACCCTGCGGCCAGGAAAGCGAGGCCAGGCTGGGGCTGCAGCTCCTCACAGCCATCCACGCAGGAGCCGGGAGCCCACAGGGCCAAGGCAGCCTTTCCTGTGGAGACACAACAGCTGCCATTTGCAGCGTGAAGCGCAGCTGCAAAATGCTTCGAAATTGTTAACCTTTTGGCTAGCCACAAACTGCAACAGCACTGTGGCCACACAGAGGACACAGCACAGTACGCAAGCCCCCGATTTAGCGCTAACACCCACGTTACAAAAAGGCCTGACAACAGTGCTGACGGGAGGAAGGGAAGCTGACTGTTTGCTCAGCGCTCCACAGCCCTTCACCCACACTAACCTCCTAACCCTGCGCAGCACAAGAACCAGAAAAATAAATTTGAAACAAGAGAGCGTCATTTTGTATTTGAGGTCTGATCTGTCACAAGCAGCTGAAGACAAAGAGGGAGAGAGCAAGCCCATGGGGCAGCCAGGCAGCACTACCTCACCGGGCTGCTGCGCTGCCAAGGAACTCCGGTCAGGATCTCCCGTCTGCTGGAATCGCATCCTGCCCGCTGCCAAGTGGGCGCCAGCAAGCTGACTGCTACGCACAGCCTAACTGCTGCCCTGACTGTTGAGCTTTCAAAAGAAGCAGAGACCATTCATCACTAAACCTCAAACTACTGCAATAAGCAACAGGAACAAAAGCAAACCCTAACAAAACCCACAACCCTGTCCTCCCGCCCAGAAAGCGCTGCTCCTGTTTCTTCTACAGCCCTGTTGTGACAGTGGGCACCAGTCACTTTGCTCCAATATCCTCGCAACTCTGAATTTGGGAGGAAGGAGGTGTCGGCAGGGACTGAAGCAAATACATTCAGAGCAGAGGCTGATGAGGAAGGACAGCAGAACCTGAGCACTCTGTATTTCACATTACGGAAAGCTTGGGCAAGGAATTTGAGTGTTCTCACTTACAAAACCTGCATCAATGCTATGGTGTCATTTTAAGTGTAACCTCTTGTGGGCTTTGTCTTTTGATTTAAAAACTTCTCAGGGCGCAAGAAACACAATGCAAGAACTAACTCTATAAAAAGCAGTGACTGCAAGCCATGCAGGGTTTAGTGTATCTCAGGAAAACACCAGTGTTAACGATCTTCCAAAATCTTATGAAGTTCATCAGTACACCCTCCCTTTCTAACAGGAGCCTCTACCTTCATGGGATACTTGGAATGAAGCTTTCCCCTGCACTATGCAAGCTGAGCACTTGTTGCATCTATACACTTTACCCTTTTAGAGTCAGTTGGGAGACTCACCTCTCAGTAAGTCCGAGAGTGGAGGACCACAATCCTCTGGAATTGTGTAGTCACCTTTCCCGATGTTTTCAAATAATTTATAGATATTATCCCCTTCAAAAGGGTATAGACCCGTTGTAATGTTGTATCTGTAAAGGCAGAAGGAGAAGCTATATGAGAAAAAGCACACAGGTGTTCAGTTCTTATGTGGCTGCATAACCAAAATGAAGCCAAGAGGAAGCTAAAAGATGAATATTTGACAGTATTTGGAATGCTTCTTTAAACTTCGCCTTCCTTTATCACAGGCTCTTCATTCACATGAGTCAAAACCACCAAGACGTCTCCCTGACAGGCTGGGATGGAAGAATCTTAAAAATAAATACTAGAGGTATTTGTGGTTTCTATTATTACAGTAGCTGTGCATCACAGATGCTGAGAAGTGGCTGGCAGAGTTACTCACTGAGAGTAAAGATTACTTTCTTCAGAATTACAAGCACTCTGCAGAACACACTCCCACCCAAAGGGGGGATCAACACACATACACCTTCCCAGCTCCCCCAACAGCATACAGAGCAGCAATGATAGCAGGTAGCACAGGACTGAGCCATTTGGGGGCTTGTAATTTTTTTGTTGTGATTCCTGGATGCTGCACAGGCACTTACAGTGTGACCCCTGCGGACCAGATGTCTACTTTAAAGCCTGAAAAGGTGTCAAGGCCATTGGCAATTTCTGGTGGCTGGAATGCTGGCGACCCTTGGCTCGTTCTGCACGTGTCATCCTCTGCAAATGGATGCAAGGCCTGCAGCAGAAGAGACAGATTAGGTTCAAACTTTCAAGGTAGACAAACTGTAACTGTTAGAAAAGCTTCTCCTGGGGGGGAGGAAAAAAAAAAAAAGGGAAACTCTGCCACTGAATATCTTGTGCATCATAAGCACATGCCACTACAATTGCTATGTGCCATCAGTGACAATTCTTGCACCACTCCTACCGAGCTAAGACAGTCTTCATGTAATAAGAAGGACGAGGTTATGTAGCTTATCACCATTTCACCATGCTTTTGGGTTTGTCTAAGTCTTCCTCTCTACACTTCCCAGATGGATGGCTTGTGCTATTATCAACAAAAGTGTTTTGTAAATTACAATAAATATTCAGAGTCACCCTAGAGCACTCTGCAAGTTTAACCAAACTAAGCCTAAATGCACAATAAATCAACCGACACCACAAAGGTGACCTAAATCTAGGATGTCACGCTTTCCACATTCCTGACTTTGCCGCAGTTGTCACATACCTCTGCTACACCTAAATCAGATATTTTTAGCGTCCCATTGGTTGTTAGCAGAAGGTTCCCTGGTTTTATATCCTTGTGGACAATCCCTTGGCTGTGCAAGTATTCTAGGCCGTCTATAAGCTGACAAAAGTACCTGCAGAAAGAGTTAGAGGAAAAAAGTCAAGCACTTCCATAGACAAAGACTATGTGAACTACTGATAATACATAAAGCAAAGTGCTGTTATTGGAAACAAGTTGGAAATACATTTACCTTTGATGCTTAGGAACTTAAGCTTGAACTGTAGTCTATAAGAAATGGTACTTTACCTTCCGACAGAGTTGGAAGTTACCTGCTAGAGCCACGTCAGACTTGGGGCTCCTCCACAAGCCTGCCTGTCCTGTAAGCGCTGAGCACTACGCTGGCACAGATCTGATGGTTAATTCCAATACCTGCTTTAGCCTAGCCTATGGTAAGCTACCAAAAGATGCTCTTTCAGTGGCGTAGCTTGCTCTAACAGGGAGTGGGAAAAACGTTTCCTTTAGCCAGTAGAAAGGAGTCTTACTGGTACAGCTTACTGGCCGAGCAGAGGTAACGTGATAAGGTCAGAGACTATGGGCAGGCCGTTACTGTAACGTAGCAAGCACTGCACACCGACAGCCTGGCAACCATTGTGCACACAAGTTTTTTACCTCCTAACATCCAGAAATAATACGTGACTTGATATGCCCATCCTTCACTTAGGCTATCTGTAATCTCAAACACCTTTTTTAAACAAAGTGAAAACATGTAGTTACCACAGATCTGCTGGTCTGCACTGATTGGATATACATGACAATCTTCCTGTATCTACTTCCAGAATTCTAAGGTTTCTTTACTTGCAGAGTGAAAGGGGCTTCAGATTATCCTGTCTACTACCTAAACACACTAACAGATCATGCTGGATATTGCCAATCCTTAATCCAAAGACCTTTAATCCTTTTTCTATGCTGAACTGTACGGCTTGCCTACATTTGGGCAGGACGAGTCCTTATGGATCCCTCCACCGCACTGAACAGCGGAGCTGCAGGAAAAGGGCCAGGAAGGGTTGTCATGCGTCTTGCGAGGCAAAACAAAAGTAACAGAAAACTCAATAGAAAGATAGTTTTCCTTCCAAGAATTGAAGGGCTGTCCCTGCCACCACCTCCTTAGTTTTTCATTTTTTCCACGGATGTGAGAGATGCAGTTACTACACCAAGCCAGTTTTACTTTAAAGTGCAGCCAGCAGTCTGAGCAAGAGTAGAACGTGCTCTTGAATTCAAGAGAGCACAGTGGTAAGAGGCTAACGCAGCCTATGGAACACAACTGTACTTACCCGTGAGCCTGAAAAACTGGAAACCTCTTTTCCGGGACACTGTCCAGCATTTCCTGCATCCCACACACACAGTACTCCATCACCATATACGTGAAGGCAGAGTTAAGGAAGCTTCAAGGTTAAACATTTCAGGCAAACGCCGTGCGAGGACTGCGACCCCGTTCCAGTGTGATGGGAGAGCTGCCGCACAGGCAGCCCCGTCACCTGGTACACACAGATTCGGGAGGCAGAGCCTGAGCTGTGCCTCCCAGGTAGCTGCCTTCCCCAACTAACAAGAGCAGGCAAAGAATCCATGAGAAAATTCTTCTGCTTAATGACCAGCTGCAACTCCGTGATCAGACCTGAAACAGGATGCGAACTCCATAGAAATTAAGCTGAAGGTCTCACAAGAACGACAGGTATAGGATAAAATTCTACAGAAAGCCCTGGCAGAAGAGCCGTAGGCTGCGGTGTGCTCTCCCAATACCCCGACTGTTCCACACCTGACACAGCAGTGAGCTCCCATCACCTTCCTCAAATTTAGTTATTCTTCATCTCCTGTTTCAAAACAATACAGCTGTATGCAGTACTTAACAGCTGCTGCTTACCCCATGCCCATGGTAGCAATTCAGAGAGCGGAGAAAGGATCCCTGGAGAGCTGGGAACCTTTTTTGAAACTGCACGGATAAAAAAAGTCACAACAGAATGCCAAGAACCGGTGGCACTTTTTAGCAATTGTTCCCTTGCAGCATATTCTAGTTTTCATCTCCTTCAGCTTTAATGTTGGAGCCAAACAACGGAACCTACACCACTGCCTAAAGCAACAATTGCCTCCGTTTTCCTCCTCCCTCTCCGCGGGGTTTCAGAGGCAGCCTGTGCACTGAGAGGGGCTGCAAGAACAGACCCTGAGACATCTGGTGGCTTTGCCAAGGGAGTGCACCTTCAAGATAGAGAAAGGCATGACTGTCAGGCAGCCCATTTCTCTGGTAACACAAAGCCTTTCTTCGGTCACTCTAATTATTCCTGGCAGATGCCTTCTTAACTTAAGCCTAAAATAAGTTGCTTATGTCCCAGGATGCCAACTTAACTCCCAGGATGCCATCTTAACTCTTGAGACAGGAAAGGCTGAAGAGATGACCTGTGCTTTCAGCAGGATCTGTGTTCTAAAGATTGTGTTGCCCTTTTGCAGCTCATTCTATCTAGGAGCTCAAAACAATGTGCACACTCATTACATTTGTGCGACATTCCCCATGTGAGCTGCTCCTCAGAGGGACATTTAAGTACCATAAGATTTTATGACGGGCACAATGCCACCCAGGAAATCAGCAGAAGCCAGAATAGCAGAAAGAACTTTTTTTAGTGTTTGTTACCGTTTCTTACTCTGGAAGTAATCCGTGAACTACTTGTATCAGAGCGATGTGGAAGACGTCAACTCTCTCACCTTCAAGAGAACATTACTAACAGTGGATTATGCAGACTAGCTCCTGGGAAGCAAACCCCAGCTCTCGTTCCCATCTACGAAGGACAGCCTGGGTTTGGTTTCATTAGCTGCCAGGCTGCTTTCACCCCTCTCTTGTCACTGAGCCATCTCTGGTCGATCAGCCAGATTAGAGTACAAACTTTCAGGCTGCAGCAGATCTATTACAGGTGCCCCACGAAGACTGAGGCTCTCAATTCTTCTAATCAATAGGGTTCTGCTCCCACGCACAACTGCACAAACTGGTAACAGGAGCTGCCAAAGGGTGCCAGCTGGGATGCTGCTTATTGAACCGGGTTTATGTTCTGCCTTCACCACCAGCTCTGCATTCCCAGCCGCAGCAGGTCATCAAAGCAGCCCATTAAATACGAAATATAGTTGATATTTTTTATCCAGTCATCGCACGTTTCTCTTTACCAAAGAAAATCATTGAAGGCTTTGACTAAATAGGCAAGTTGTTAGAATACAATCTTCTCAAGCTGAGGCCTGCAGTTCACTCCTATCAGGAACAGAGCACTCAGGTGAGAACAGAATCCTTCCTCCTTCTACAGACCCAGTTTCAAACGCCACAGTGGTCATTCCGGAAATGAGGACTTTTTTTTTTTTTTTTTTTTAGTGAGGGAGAAGTTGCCATCCCTCCTCTGTACCCCAATCAACCTTCACTTGTATTGTTTCCTGCAAGGCACCAACATCGACACATGCACGGCCGCACAGCGACATGGGCAAGGGAACTGACCTCTGGAAAAGCCAGCCGGAAGAGAGAGTTACCTCTCAGCTGGATCTGTTCCCAAACCCATGGCGCCGGTACGCCACGTCCTAGGACACGCTGCACAGCACCAGCAGTGCCAACAAGAAGCTGGAGAAAAGTTAAGCAAGAACATGATCACGGATGAATTCCCAGTCCCAGCCCCAGAGAAAACAAAACTTACCGAGGTACTGCCACTGGCATACACTGAACGCGCGGGTGTAGAAACAAGCTCTCCAGAGTGTAGAAGCAGGTAAAGATAAAAATAGTTTAGTCTTTCCCCTGGACTTGCCAGGGGAAAGTACTGAAAACCAATTTGTTCTTTTTCAGACGCTGCTGTTCAGAAAGTAAAGCGAGGAACGTGCCTCCTGGTGAGGTCAGGGTTCTGAATGACCATCCGGGTTGTCATCACCGGTTACCAACACACGAGGTCTCTCTCGGGCTCTTTTTCCCATGCTTCTCCTTTAGCATCCCAGCTCCTTATTAATTAAGCAGTATCTTTCTATAGACAGTAATTGAATTACAGTCCCTTCGGTCTGTTAAAGCCACAAAACACAAGCAAAAGTTGTCATGCTTTTTTTATACTAATGATTTGGTGGAAGAGTATTTGATCTAATTAAAGCACACAATTAAATTACCCATTTTATGAAGTACTGTAATTGGGAGACAGTATTTAGAAAACACTGTCAAAAATAAAAGCAACCATTTATAACATGTACTACAACAGATCAGCTCACTGGGCTTACAAACTGGTTCAAGTCAAAGTGCACCCAGAGTGGCAGACTCATTAGAAACCATCCGGCTACTCATGTGGAAATTCAGGCATGTAATTACATTGATTAGCGTCTCTGCATACGCGGGGGGACAGTGCACTGGAACAGCAGGTTAGAGTTTGAAAGATGCACTGAGATCACGACCCACAGATTTGATTCAAGAGCTGAACAGTTTAGTCTCAAAAAGCCAAGCCGTAGGTCTCACAGGAGCTATATGCTTTCAGTCTCTCCTGCCCGTTAGGAGCTTTTGGTCACTTACAGCACTATGCAAGGGACTTTCACACAAACAACAAAACAGAGGAGGCTTGGGCAGGCTCAGGCCCTCATCTTATCTTGCTAAGGAGAACCAAAGCACAGCGACTGCCCACAAAAGGCAGCACTGCAGCAGTACAGACCTCCGAAGGGAAGGAGAGTTGTAGGCATCTGCATGCCTGCCAACGAGAGATTTTTCTTCTTCTTTTGAGGGGGGAAAAAAAACAACCCTAAATCATTGCCAAGGACTTAAAGGAAAAAGCATTACAAAAATTGATTTCACATAGCATAGACAATAAGCGGTCCATCTTCAGGGAGAAAAAGCACTAACGTATACCACTGCTAGGACAGGAGGTTAGAAGTGATGGATCCACAGCTCTTTTTTGGTCTCTGAGTTGTTGAAGGTCACACAGTAAAACAATATTTGAGGGCCAGTTCTCCTCTTAGCCCAGCCCTGCATCTGTAACCTGAGGACAACGTTTTCTTTCCTAACTGGGAAGCCGGAAAACTGAAGAAAACGTACTTGTGTGGAAAGTATTCCAGACATGCAGTGTGTTTAATACCAGGGAATTTTTAAGCTTAAGAAACATTCAAAGGGGCCTTAACAAAAGCAGAACTATAATGATTCAGCACTACAGCAGAGAACAACAGGAATTCAAACCTTATTAACAGCTGCCTGAAAAAAAAAGGATATATTTTCTGCTTCTCTTCATTGTATAACACATCTACCAACTGGATAACATTTTTGTGCCGCAATCGTCGCAGGAGTTGAATTTCCCTGCAGGAAGACAAAAGGAAAAAAATTATGGTTAAAAAACCTATTTCCTTACTACGGAATGAAACTAACGTTTTCGAAATCACAGGGATTTTAAAGACACTTCAAACTGTATTAGTCCCCACTGCTTCAGCTAAGACTCGCTATACACGCTGCTCGACAGACGCTTTGCTCCAACTAAAGCTTTTCTAACAACGCTGGACCGTTGGGACCGTTGCTCACCACCACTCTCCTCAGTTAACCTCCTAATGATGCACTACATTTGTGTTTACCATCATATTGAGGACAGCCACTTCCAAGACAAAGCTTTTATGTTAGCACTTCGTGTTTCTTTATATCAAAGTGTAATCTGTAGTTACAAGAGCAGAAATAAATTCACCTGGGCTTCCAGCCTTCCTCCTTCAGGGTATGTTTTTAAATCGGCATCGTGACCGGGAATGACACCCGCAGAAGTCAGCGTAAGGCAGTGTCAGGCAGTTAGGTGTGTGCTTGTGTCACAGGCAGTGCCCGGTGCCAAGTGTGGCAGAAGCGTTAACACACTACACAGCCAGTTTCAGCACAAGCTCTGTTATTTAGCTAGGAAGTAACTGGAATATTAGTCACTTGACAAAAAAAGAAATAGAAAGTTTCTATACCTAGCAAGCAATTCCTTCTGACAGTTGTATTGTGAATGGATACAAGTCATTTAAACAAATATAAAACCATCAAAAACTGGCTAATCTACTAAAGACATGAACAAATGAAACTAAATTGATTTTGTATTATGAAAAATGAAATTCCACATGAAATTCTTCTGAAGGGGGGGGGGAGGGCTGCTCAGCACAACCTGATTTTCTACAGAACTTCTAAACCACAGAAAAACCAGGAGAGGTACCTCACTAGTCAAGAGACTAGTGCATCACCAGCAGCACAGCATCTGGCACGCAGTCTGCAGCCAGAAGAGGGAAGACAGTCAAGGTGCTGAGGCTGCCGAAGGGCAGCAAGTCCCAGTGCTCCCGACCAAAGAAGCCCAGCACCAAAAGCTGCCTGTGGCCAGGAGACGAGCACAAGGGGTGTCTGAGCTGAGGGATGGAAGAACTCCAGAGAAGTCCAGAGGTTGGAGATGACAATGGCCTCCCAGCAGCCCCAAACACCGCCGCAGCACCCCTCCAGCTCACCTCTGAGCTCTCCAGAGAAAAAAAATCGCAACAGTGGGGGCTAGTCAGGCAGCTTCACGGTGGCCTTTATCAAAGCGACAACAGGATCCAAACTGAGCTAGAAATCTGCACAGCCTCACAAAGCAGTTGGCAAGACGTACTGGTGTCACCAAGATGCAATACTAAATCCCAATTTCAGTTTAAAGTCAAACAAAGCAGATTGTTTCAGTCCAAACCTTTCTTGTCAAGTAGCCACTCTCGTGTGGTTTTAGCCCACCCAGAGCTACTGCCCAAGGATGCAACAGACTGATCAGCAGAAGCGAGGTGCGACAAACGGAGCCCCAGTTTGTTTAGGTTGCTTACTAACCGCCAATATTCATCCATTACATGGGTTGCCCTCACTCTGCTAGGACCCGTCCGCTCTTCAAACATATCCTCCAAGAGGGGCTTGGCTTCCAACAGAATTCAGAAATTAAGTGACCAATGGAAGAATTCTAACATTTTGTCCCAAGAATGAGTCCAAAACAGGAGTTCCAGCTAATAACTCCATTTCTTCCAAACTTTAGTCCTAACTTGACTGACCGGTTCAGAGATCTGAACTGAATCCTCTGTTCGCAGAGGACAAATAATGTAAAACTGAGTGAGGAGACCTCTTCCCTTGGCCATGAAAACAGACCCTCGTATATCATCTCATACCAGTCCTTTTGGTCTTTGTCCCTTGGGATTTCAAACTGTGCTTCAAACTACATCTTAGTATCTTTTGCATTAAACTCAGCCTGCAGGATCCCACTGGCTGTCAGCTGCGGAGCAGAGAAACAGGAGGATCAGGACAGTCAGGTCAGGGTGGTTCTGTCAGTGCCTGAAATGCAGGGACTGGTCTTCACTTGGCTCTGCTGCTGCTCCACACGGGGCTTGCACCAAGCTGTATGTGAACTCTTCCTCCCAGATTCTTTCCCTTGGTGTTTGCTAAGATGCTTTAAGAAACACGGTTACATTTCAACAGTTAGGACTCTTGAAAGCAGCAGTACAAGGAATTCAGAGCACAGCTTGGGAAGCAAGAGCCTCTGCCCAAACACATTACACGCCGAGCTCAGAAAGCCACTCGTCCCTCATCTGCACAATTAGCCAGCTTCTAATAACAAGCTGTGGCCAGTACAAAGGCTTGTTGATGCATCACATCTGATTAACAAACCAGTAACTGCTCCTTCGAAAGGCTCCTAAGGTGCAGGAATGCAAACAGGTTTTTAAAATCTTTTAAGGATCCCTGTGCAGTAGTATTAATTACTTCACTACCAAGGTTTAGGCCAGGCACTCTTCCTTTATCATACGGGGCTTTAAAAAAAAAATAAAAAAAAAAAATCACAATAGCTAAACAGAAACCTAGGATAACAAGGCAAAGCTCAGAAGAGTGTTTCGTTTAATGGCAGACAGATTTGCAAAGTGATGCAGCCGCTCTAATTATAGTAATGACCAAAAGGCTGAAGTGGATTAAATTAGCATAGAAACTGCAGCCAGCATTAGTGTAGGTCTAAGAAGTTTCTGCATAATGAAGGGAGACGGGCTGAGTGCTCAGACCAAGCCGGCAAGAGAGGGAGCGAACGCACATACTTATTTAAATAAAACTACTTTGCTGTGAAGGCAAAGCAAGCTTCCACTATTAGGAATACATTTAAAATCCTGATCCCGACAGCTCATTGCCCGTAATACAGCTTGAGAGCACAAATACCAATTCCTTCCACCTTTAACAGACTCATAAATATTTCGTATTTCCGTAATGATTTTTCTTCCAGGAGGACTTTGTGAACCAATCTAAAACGCCAGTGAAGTGCACCCACCTCCAGGGCAGAGGCCAAGCAGCCCATTTCCCAGAGGGAAGATTACTTCTATTTTTAGCTACTCTTGCATTCTAAAAGGACTGAGGAACAGAGACAGCCAGACCAGTCACCTCCAATTCCATTTCAGTTTTCAAACTTCACCGAGTAAGTGAACAGAGGTGCTCGCCTCAGCAGAAGGTGCCTAAATTTACTTTTTTTTTTTCTCCAAAATTAACAACAAAATCACCCCAGCCCATCGCTTTCTTTGCAATTTGCCTGCACAAGTGTTTAATTCGACAGACCTGGGAAAGGGATTTCGTGCCTACAGTTTGCTGCCTTTCCTCTCCACCAAGGCAAGGTGGCTTCCTGCCGTCCCCACACCAGCCTAGTGAATCCGCTCAGATCTTCGGGATACCTTTTCAGCTGCTGCAACTTTCCCTCCTTTCTCCTGTCTACCTCTAAATTTTAACATGAAATTTAAATCACTACAGTTGCTTTTGAGATCAGCCCTGTCCCTAAGACAGAGGGAAAGGGAGAAGCCCAGCGAGGGGTCCAGGCTGTGCTCTCAGCAGCACAGCAGTCCCCTCTATCCCCATCCTATTTAACACCATGATTATGTGGCCAGAATAGTCTCCGTTATGGAATTCTGTTCCTAGTTTTCCAGACTAGAAAGCCCTCAAGTGTACAACAAGACAGACTGCCAGAGTACAGGGCCTGCTTCAAAGTATAACCATCTTGGAGGAAAGAGAGGAAAAAAAAATAAATCTCCGAACTCAAAGGTCTCTGTGGTTCTGTCAGACCCGTTAAGCTCATCCTGGTAGATTACAACTTATCCCCAGCGAGGTGCCTTGCTTTGGCAAATAACAGGGTGGTGGAGCTGCTGCTCAGAACTGTATAGAGCAAAGCTGCCTACTTGTACCTTGTGCTGCATGATTTTGGAAGATGCCAAGGACAGCCTGGAAAGAAGACGTTCTTTCCTGGACCATCCTAGTAAGAGCACGTCTTCACCGTAAGATTTAGCATGCTTTCTACAGCTTGCTTCAAGCCTCAGTTTCACCAAAGCCGTTCCTACTTAAAAAAAAGCGAGCAATGCAGCCAAAAGAGTAATTTCTTCCATTGGTTGACAAGGTTCCTCCGCAGGTCTAAGCTTTCGGGATTTTATCGCAGACACAGGATGGTGAATCTTTTCCATAGTACCTACCGGGGTCAGGTCCCACATCAGAAATGAGGGTTTGCAGGTCTGCAGTGAGAGCCTTCGGCCCGGGAGCAGCTCACTCTCACTCCTCAACACGCAGCCGCAGCCCACGTCAACCTCTCCGCGTAAAGGACGCGGTAGCAAGGCCCCGACACGAGGCCCTGGCACACCTCCACCGCAGCACCGGTGCCACAGCAAAGGGCCGGGAGACGTGCACGGGGAACAGCTCCATATGCCAGTTCTGGCACGTACCCTGAATCCACTAACACCCGTCTCGCTAACTGCCACAAAGGACTCAAGAATCATTCTTCTGGACTTTATGCAACTGAACGAGGACATAATGTATTTAGATTTTGTAATCCTGTATAGCCAAAGCAAATTGTAATAACGAGTTAGTATCCTCAATATGCCACAAAGCAGATTAACGTATTTAAGGTCTACCTAGCGAACAGCCTCTTTTGGTGTATTTCACCTAAAAAATAGCTCTCCACTTGCAAGGATGGAGCTGGTCATTTCCATCCCTGCGAGAAGCTGCACTTCTTTGTGAGCACAAGCAATACGTCAGATAAGAGACTGAGCAGAGAGCACTTCACCATTTCCTCCTTCAAACCAAACTTTACACAGCTGAACACACATCTGACATGGGAGGGGCTGACATCATTGCGTGTGGATGAACCCAGCGCTGACCTACATCTTTCAAGTTTTAGTACCCAAACGGTTCTTCTCCAGCCATTACCCAAAATAATTGCGAACATTACAGCATCTCCACCATGCTCCCACTGCCTCGCCCTCCCCTGCAGACGCAGCCTGTGAGATACAGAACCACGTTTCCTGTCCCTTTTCGGTTGGGAGTGCAGGACAGGAAATCAGATGAGTCAGTTTTAGTCCATCTTCCTCTAAAGCACATGCCCCCGCGGCTCGCAACAAGTCCTTCCTTCGGCAGAACCACCCCTGTTTTCAGGTGCAAGACTTGTCATTTGCAGATCCAAGGAGCAAATTCTCAAAGTACAGGCCTACTACACATTTTAAACCTCCGAGGAATTCTAATGAGCATATATTCAAATCTCAGTAATCGTTGAGCATGGTAAGTACAGTACAAGACACTTGGGATACGCACAGAAAGTCCCAAACACTTAATTAAAATGTGAGGCTATTAGCACACGGGTTTATTAAACTTGTGCTGCTAGAGACAAATAGTCTTCCAAATTTTCTTTAATCTTTTTTGCAATCCATCTAAAGTAATTTTTTGTATTAACTGGAAGCAGCAATTAGCCATGGCACTGTCTGGTCACCTAAGCCACCTCAACCTTTCTCTAAAGTGACTGAAGAGAAATGCAGATTCCCTAGATTGACTCAGGGAAATGTGTCTTTTATAAGTTTAAACCTTCAACATCCTCACTGGGATTCACAGATCCCTTAAGGGCTCATTTTTCAGGGGAAGAACCGGAGTATTTTAAGGCAGAGAAGAATCATTCGATTTTATAAATCTCAAACGTTTTTCGGTCATAATTTCTAGGTCTCCAGACCTCTTTCCTGCACCATGAGACAGAGCTGGGGCAACCAGCACCCGCAGGATGAGGCTGCAGTCCCAACCGTTAGTAAGGAGTAACACAAAGATGGCATCAATGCTCAGAGCTCCCCCAGTTGTAACCCCAGCCCTGCGGCAGGGACCTGTACGATTCTCCGTGGCTCATCGCTCTCGTGCTCTCCCTCGCTGTCATTACTGCCTGTGTGTTACTTGCTCATGTAATTACCCAAGGGCCAACAGTCTAAGAACTGTTTTCTAGGGAATTTCTTTGACACACTATCAATGCAAGCTTCATCTTCAGCACACAGCAGCAATACTGAGGCATCCCATGATAATGGCTGAGGCACGAGCCCGCTGCAGTAATTCCATTACAACTCTGTCAAACGAACCGAATCACATATGTAGCTTTTTCCTGTGTGGTCAGAAATGCTGGAGATCACTTTAGTAGGAACTTTGCAGTTAAGAAAAAAATGTACAACAAGGTATTTTGAGATTGAAATAGCAGAGGGGCACTTCCAAGAGATAATTCCTTTTAAACCAGACCTGAACGAATGCCCTGCCTGCTCGGACCCTCTGGCAGTGCACTTAACACGTCCGCAGCACTGTATGAAGAAATTACAGTTTAACTAACAGTTAAGATGTCATGCAGTGATTCTTCAGCAGAGAGAGCACTTCGTGAGGGATTCGGAAGACTCTCACTCCTGACCATTTCCTTTGCAATGAGAGCAAACGCTTTGGAAGAGCCTTCTGCTCAGCCATCCCTCCAGGGGCACAGCAGGGAGCACCAAGCAGTGGTCTTGTTCTGGTGGCAGACAAAGAGATTTTTAATCTCGGCACCAAGTGAAGTCAGGATGTTTACAAAGATTGGACAACGACTCGCAATCACCTCTCACACCTATGGAGCTGCAGACATCCTCGTCCAGATAAGGACACAAGTGGAGTGGGAAGCAGGCCTCACTAACACAGGAATCACACGTTTACTCATTATTGCATTTAGTAGCTTCCAAGAAACTATAACCTAATGGTGCAATTCAGTTTACAATCTCATTTTCTGCTCTTCTATTACATGTGAGCAGTTGGCTGGGTATAAACCACTCCACAAAGCTGCTCAAATGCAGTTGTAGAAAGAGAAAGTTTAATGGAGTCTGGCCAAGCAGCGTGACATTAAAAAACACCAAACACAATGTTAGCAGAATATCTTCCAGTGCTACCCGGAAATACAGCAACGGCTTGCTCCCCCCATCCATACTGACCAGTCAAACCATACAGGTTCGATGACTTATCTCACCACAACAGGTTTACTCAGAGCGGAAACAGCTTTCATTGCCTGTTGCAGAAGTGCCAAAGGGTTTCTACAAGGTCAGGTTTCTGTGGGTACCCCAAAATGTGACATTTTGCCTTAAAAAAAGTTCATCACTGAAGTAGATAAATAGGTGGACAAAGAGAAAAGGACAAGGTGACAAAAATAGGAACTTGAACTAAAGTAAACCCTCATTACAAGACAACATCTAAAATCTGCCTTGGTGTTTTCAAGCGGGTGCGGCTGAGCCAGAAAAACATCCACAGCAAAACAGAGTGGTGCTTGACTAGTCTGCGTTAATAACTAACCTTAACGAAACCAAACGAGACATTCACAGACAGGCTCTGTGCGTGAATAAAACTTTACGGAGTGCGCTCCAGGACACAGGACCATTGCTGTGGTTCTGATATCAGGAAACTCTCCTGGTATCTGGCAAATCCTTTTTCACGACAGGGGAGAAAAAAATTTCAATTTTAAAAGTTTCACTAAGGAGGAAACAATCTCCCCCTTCTTCAGGGGAAGCTCTCGATGTAACTGAAGGAGGGGGCGCAAGGGTGGAAAGGGGCACTCATGCCTTTACCAGAAAAACATTTTATTACATATTAACCAACAGTTTACTCTGATTCTGAACTTGAGCCAGCAAAGGAGAGAAAGGGAGGTCCTGGCATTAGGGTTTGTGACTGTTCCATAGCTAAGTCTGTCACTGAAGGTTAGATGGCAAACTTAAAGAGCTCACTGACACAAGTGTCAGTACAGGATGTGAAATATCTCGCAACTGAGCTCAGAAACTCAAACCAAACCGAGAAACAGAAACAAGACTCTGCTGGGTCAGGGCTCCACGCTCAGCACGCCACAGCCAAAGACGCAATACAAGAGTCTTCTAAACATCTCCCGAGTTCACCCTCCCACTACGAGATAAACCCTGGCAAATAGTTTGTTTTGGCTGCAGAAGGCTCCCCTCCACAGCAGATAAACAACCATCTCGCAGGGCTGTGACAAACAGCTGGCTGCGGGAAGCACAGCTGGCTGCGAGGCCCTTCAAGCTGAGCACAGCCCCAAGGAAAGGGAAAGTTTCTTCCACCCAGCCTGGATGGAGCATAACACCAGGCTTGTCCCACAGTTCGTTTTAATTAGTTACTTGTGCCCTGACTAATCAGTATGTAACTGGCACTTCGAAAGCTTCCAAGCACAGCTCTTGAGTCATCGAAATAAAAAAGGTTGACAACCTTTGTCCCCATTTTACAGCTGCAGAAATCAACCGAAAAGAGCCCTGAATGACTTTCCAAACGCATCAGTCAGAATCAAAACCAAGGAAAACACCAAGACTTCCTACCCTGTTGGGTGCACGATCCACTGGATCACATTCCAGGCACCTGTACACGGGTGGGAGCTGTAACTGTCACCCCGAAGCACCGCGCACCCCTGGATGGGTACACAAACAAGGCAGGATGCATGGACACAAAGTGTGTTTCTCCTCTCAACTACACCACCACTCACCTTTCCTAGCTGGCAGCAGCATAGTTTATCTCTTCAAGGTGAAATCTTAAAGAGGAATTTCTTTAAGAAATACTATTTTTTTCTTTGAACAATACTTTAAAAAGAAAAAAATGGCGCGTGTTACGGGCTGCCTGCTCAGACAGACAGACCTGCCTCCCCAGCCCTGGGGAACCAGGTCCCTTCCCAACCTTCGCAAGAGCACTGGCAGCAGTTCAACAGTAAAGAGATTCCTGAATACCTTCAGTTTAGGAAGCACTTCCACAGCAGAGAGCCACATTTAGTTAAAATGCTAAAGAACTTCAGCTGGAAAATAATGACAAAGTTTAACCCCTCGGTTCCCAGCTACCGGAAATATGTACTCACTTTTTCACATTTGCCTCCCCATTGGGAATTCTGCGTAGCTTCTTCTTCTTCAGTATTTTCACAGCTCTCCTGCAGAGGGTTTCAGAGTCCAACATCTCCTTGACTTTGCCGTAAGACCCTTCTCCGAGTAAGTCTCCCATCAGGTATTTGCCAATGAGCTTGGCCCTTTTCCGCCGTGGCTGGTAGATGACCTCCGTGGAGTCAATGCGATGGATAAAAGTGTCCATCCCCACAGACATCAGCTCGCTCTCCGCAAACATACCCAGCTGCTGTGGCTCCTGCATATCCATCCTGGATTAAGTTCCTTAACCTGTTTTTCTTAAGCGCTCGGGGGTTTAATCCTGTTTGTGAGTTTCCAACACTCCCTTTTACTCCTTCTTGAAAAAAAATATCCAGAAGATTGTACAAACATGAATTAAAAAAAAAAACAAAACAAAAAACAAAACCAAAACAAACTTATGAGCTCCTTCCAGCTCAATTGGATGCTAAAAGATCCAGGCCTGTCTCCAGTAACACAATGTCTTTTAAAAAGAATAAGTATCTTTGAGCAGATACACTCAGTTTGGGACTTGCTTTGCTTCCGGCCTGGTCCCACTCCTAGGGTTCTTTCAAGTCAACTTGGCCTTTAAGTTGGCCCAGTTTGGTTCTTAAGTGCTAGGTCATCCTCTGGGACTTTAGGCCACCGTGTAAAAACAGACGCTTGCCGAGTCTCTTTCGTGACTTTCCATTCCTAGCAGATCATAGTCACCGACTCCAAACCGGATGGCAGGGGAATTGCTTCTGCCCTGCTGTCCTCACCGCCCAGGCACGAGCACAGACGGGGGGTTTTCAGCCGTTTGGAAGCTGGAACCAAGTTTCTTTGAAGGAGTTTTCAGAAACAATTCTAATGTCTTCACTTTGCACGCCTACAAAAGTTTGAGGCCTTCGGTACCTATCGAGATCTCCCAGGGGCATCCTTCAACCGCTTGGATTCCGCCTGGCACATGATGTGTCACCCCCACCGGTCCGGGTGTCAGCCGGTGTTGGACAACCCACCCCCAATGCGGCTCTAACCCC
>VXBL01005574.1:0-22559 GCA_013400195.1 Aramus guarauna
GCCCCCTGTGTATGATTTCTCTTCATTGCATGTTTTAAGGGTGAACGTTGCGATTAATTATTAAAAGAGCGGACCGAAAATTATTTTCTGAAGCTACAGCTATTACCTTTCAGGGCCAGATAGGGAGTGGACCCTGCAGAGTTAACAAGAGCAGGGCAAATAATCAGAGTTAAGCAACCTCTGCACAGAGGGGTGTGTGAGGTGTGGTAGAGACCACAGCAAAGGAGGTGGGACTCTGGCACCTTTCTGGGCTGATGAGCAGAGCTGGTTGATTGTGGAAGGAAATGCACATATCAGCATCTTCAAGGNGAGCCATCCTCTGCTGTCTTCTTTGGGATTGTCTAGTCCCTGGGAAACACCCGAAGGTCCAGTACTAGTCAGACCAACTTGTGAGTGCAACAGTATGTGAGTGGACAAAAATCATCTCGGTTTGTCGAAAGCTGTACATAGGAACAGGGTCAGTTAAAGACTGATGGTGCAGACTGCATCACTGAAACTTTCTGATGATGATCTTTTGTTCTTTTTTTTCTTAAACAAAGTGGCACCTTTTTGAAGCTGCTTTTGAAAGTGTTTTTAAATGTGCTATCCTAGGAGATCATTATTAATTATCTGAAAAAAAAAAATATTTGGGGTTGTAGACAGTGGAGGGCTCTTAATCTCAGCATGCAAAGTGCCACTGCTACTGTGTGTCCCACTGAAGCCGTTTTAGAGGCATTTGTAACTGTAAAACAAAATATCTTGAATCAACTTTTTGAGGAAGAAAAGGTTACATTAAACTGAAAAGTCGTCTTTGTCCTTGGAACTTCTTAATTGGATTTTAGAGTGAAAAGTTAAACAAGATAGCCAGGTCCCTTTAGGCTTCTACATCTGTAGTATGTGTTATAAAATGCTGGATTCATGACACTAATTATTTTATTTCATTTCAGTACTTGATAGTTTGGCTTTGAAATCAATATGCAACCAGGTAAAACATGGGTACTCTAACAGTATATGAGAAGGTAATGTTTGATATAACCATTTGATTTTGTATGGGTAGCTGAAATTAGGTCAGTCCTTGCTAATGCAACACCTTTGAACAGTTGTGTAGTCTATGATAGTGCACTTAGCAGACATATATTGCACATATAGTTATTGAATATGTGATGCACAAGTGACCATACTGTGTATCATAACAGGTATTTGTCACATCCTGACAGGAAGGGGCTACCCTGAAAAAATATTTTTCTTTCCAAACCAGATGTATGGCTACTGGGAGGTACATTGTGAGCAGCTCCAAAGAACAGAAGATAAAACTTAGATTGCTGAAAAATCAAAATCTGTCTAATACAGAGCAAATCAGACAGCGGTGTTGATTCTCTTTGNATAATCAGAGTTAAGCAACCTCTGCACAGAGGGGTGTGTGAGGTGTGGTAGAGACCACAGCAAAGGAGGTGGGACTCTGGCACCTTTCTGGGCTGATGAGCAGAGCTGGTTGATTGTGGAAGGAAATGCACATATCAGCATCTTCAAGGCTCCTAATCAGCTTGAAATTTTGCTTCCAACATATACTTAGCTTTGTCTTTTGTTATTTAACATGTTCAAAGCAAGTGATTCACATAAGAGCAGGGCCCCATTTCCTAATTCCCCAAAAGATACAATAACCAACCTGAAGGAATTCTCCTGTCCTGAAGTGCTATTAAGGAAGGTGTGTGATAAGAGCAGCATTAAATTACCAGATGAGCAGCATAAATATCTTCCTGTTTTTCCTCAGGGAATTTGAGAATTTTTGTGTATACAAATTCACTCATCAGAAGGGTGTCTGTGTTCTTTTCTGGCTTGCGCCTTTCTCAAAACAATAAAGAAGAACCCCCTTTTTTTTTTGCCCCTAAATGAAAGGTGCTCCTATAAAACTAAAAACATTGGAAAGGTAAGTGCAATAATCGAACCTCAATTTTTAATTGCTCAGTTTCAAAATGAATTAAGTGGTCTTAAGGACTAATGCAATATTGTTTCTCAGTAGACAACCAGTAGACCCTTTTTTATACAGCCTTTCTCTGCAGAGAATGCCCTCAATAACAGAATAAAGTTTGCAAAAGCTGATATATAATGTCACATTTTTATTATTATCTACTGTATTTATGGTAGCCAAACTCTATTTCAATTTATTAAGAGTAAGAGAATATAACATATCATTGTGTCTGTCATTACCATGCTTTATTTTAGTCTACCAGAATAAAACAACCAAATGACATCATTAAGTTCAAGGGTACACCTTTGCCTGACCTTATAAGAAAGAGAGATAGCAGAGATTTGCTGTTTTAAGTGTGGCATCAGTGCTTTCACACTGATGGATATAAACACTGGAATCTAGGACTTGCATGGACACCACTCACTTCGTATTACTCACTAACAAATCTATAGGATTGTCTTGAAATGACTGGTTTTAAATAAATAATAAAAGGGGTTATTCAACAGGTAGGCTATGCTTTTATTCTGTTCTGTTGAAGTGGTGCGCAGTGCTCGGTTGCCAGAACCGAGATTTCATATGGCTCTGGCCACAGTGGCCTCATTCGATTTAGGTAAAGTAGGATCATTTGCAGATGCTGTCCAGCTTTGTTCCCTCTGCTTTTCTTCCAGGCATGTGTGCCTGTTCTAACCCACTTCACTAATACCCTCATGTTTAGGTATGGTTTTATAATCCTATTTTCTCAGTTTTTCATTTTCTAACAGGCACAGAAAGTACTAGGAACTGTATTTGAAGTACAGATTGAAAGAAATTATTGGAGAACATTTCTATGGCTTGTGCAATCAGCTCATCCTTCATTGCTCCCATTTTTTCCCCTAATATTTCCTGTAGCACGTTCCATCCTGGTACTTTTTGTAGTTGTTTCAATATGCTTAAACACATGCTAACGCACCGTCTAATGCCTTCCCATCTGAAGTAAGAGGATTAAGAAGTGCCCTGAGCACATGTGCAGAAAGGGTGGCTTTGTGCAGAGAGGGGACTCTCTAAGACTACTAAAATTTTTTTTAATGAATTTGAATTCCACGTCAGTAAGTAGACTTGGAAGGCAGGAATTTTGGAAGGCCCAGAGGAAAGGAAACAGAGTGAATCAGAAGAAACACTGGAGAAAATGTTTAGGCTAATTTTGCCCAGCACACGGCTCAGTAAACATGCCCTGTTCAGCTCTACCAAATAAATACAAAGAACATTTACCTAACCTGGGCAGCAGCCTAATCTAGCTCCAGGAACTGCTGGAAGCTTAAAGAGATCAGATACTAAATTTCTTACCAAATGAGGAACTAAATCTTATTTTTATTAATTATTTCTATTTGATTGCCCTACCAAGAATTTATAAGGTAACCCAAGAGAAAACTAAAAAGCTAAAAAATCATTCATTAGAATGAGACACAGTGTCTTTAAGTGTGACAATATATACATAAGAAATTCTGGCTGGACTAAAATATGTGAAGTAGAAGTGTGGACAGTATCTCTCCTGCTACAGTGAGTTTCATTATGTCCATAAAGAAGGTATCTACTGGAACAAAGACTGGGAAACACGTGGCAGGCTTTATTGAGGTACATGATGAAATACCACACTGTTGAACAGTTCAAATCAGCTAGAATCTCATTACTATTTGATTACCAAGTACAACTTTATTTCAGGATACTTTTAAAAAATCTGATTTGGTAAACTGAATGAAAAGTTTCCTTCTCCAGAATAGTGCAAGAGCTAAGTATGTTCTTTATAAAACAGTAAATATTTATGCTTCTGAACCCTCTACTGTGAGAAATAGTGACTGTAAGTGAGGAGAAAGCTACGGCTCTTGGAGCTGAGTTTGTTCCTCATGTGGATTTGGAAAAAAAAAAAGTTTATTGGACTGATAGAATAGTCCTATAACTCAGGGAAGATGCTTTTGATAAATAATTTTTAACATTATTTTTAAGTGGATTTGTGTGCTATAATCATGAGACAGTAATGTTAGATTGTGTTATGGTCTTCAGAAACAGAAGTGTAAGCTTTTTGTACTATTTTATTCACTATCAATGAGAATATGAACAGAAATCTAGACACAAAGGTAATCCAAATGTGTAGATTTTTTTCTCTTAGCTAGTCTTCTGATGTCTGGTTGGCAGTGCTGTGTTCTGGTTTATCACTGCTTAATAGCCAAGAATTTATTCTGATTCTTATTTTAGTTAATTTACCATATCCACCTTTCAAACTGCAACAAAATGAGAGGGCAGGTTTACTAAGTCCTGACTGAAAAACTGAGATACTTGGAACAAATCCTAATGCATACTGTTATCATTAGTGATCTGGCACACTAAATGTTTCTGAAAGTAAGTGATATGCACATTACCGACAGTAAAATGAGGGTAGTAATTTACCTGTGTCTGCACTCAGCTGCTTACTGACTTAAATTGTAATAACGAATGAGCCACCACTCTGCTTCCTGCTGGAGGATTTGATGCATTCTGGGAAATAATGACAGTTCAGCCCTTAGGATTAGACTGCTTAAAGCACAGGCATGTAGAAAATATCAGTCAATGTCACAATTTTCTTGTAAATTCGCTAGTAGAATAACTAGTCACACCTCTCAGTATAGTGGGATGCTGTATACAGTATGAAAGATAGATGAGTTTTAACAGTGCATATAAGTTCTGTTCAGAAAGAAATTATTTGATAAACAAACTTCTATTTTCCTGCCAGAAGGATCAGTTGTAATAGATGTTGCATGTTTTTGACTCTAATTCACAGATTTTCTGGGGTGCAGTATTTGGCCTTAGAAGCCCAAAAGCCATGTTACCAGCAAAGAGAAAGATTCTGCTTTCTGTTGTGTTTTCTGCTCCTGTACCATCAGTTCATCATTTAAGAATGGCAGGAAAGTGAGCTGGCTTGGGCATTGCGGTGTCTTTGCGGTCTCCTGCTTCATCATCAAGATGTTCGTTTAACACCCCAAAACAGGGGAGCAGTGGGTGCTGCTGTGTAGCTTTGTGGCACCTTGTTACAGGTATGCTTGCATTGCTACTGCTCAACCGTTAGCTGCACGTCTAGTACTTCACATTTTATAACCAACTAATGACAGCACTGTGAAGACACTTTACAGCTGGGGTTGAAGAACTGATAATACGCCTTTTAAGGTGCGCATTCCCAAAAACTGCTTATTTTTTCAGTCATGCTTCTCACCAACAGTGAGATGAGCTGATCCTTCTCATGTGGCCACTGGGCATGTTCATGTGTAAGGAGTTTCTGGTAGATTGTTAGTTCATTCCTTCAGAAAGGGAAGGAAATGTGGAAGCTGATGATGATTTTTCCTTTTTTTTTTTTTTTTTTTTATACAGAAGTAGTCACTTCATGTGGTTAATTCTTTTTGGTACAGTGTACATATTTTTATGTGATCTAAAGTGAATCAGAGCTTGTTAGCAGTTTGCCTTATTGCCTGAATCTTTTCCGTGAATATGACTCAGTTTAGTGACCACTGACTTGGAAGTGATGTAGCAGCAAATCAGTTTCCACAACACGAAATATTATCCCAATTAAGAAAAAAGAAAGGGAGAGATCAAAACAAAAGCTTAGCACTAGAATTCATGTTTCCATGGGATAGCCTACATGTTAAAGAGGTAGACACATCAGTGCCATTTTGAAGGAGACTGTAGTCTACTAATTTCATGCAGAGGGAAAAATGGTTTTGATTTTCAGGTTGGAAAAGGCTGTGTGAATGCAAAGTTTCTTCTTTGAAACCAGAGAATTTTAGAAAAAACATGGCTTTTCTTTCTAGGTATGTCACCACCATGTGAGTGCTTTTCAAAAAGAAGCAATAGAAAAGGTAATACTAAATTTTCAGTCTCGATGCAGCAGCTAAGGTACAAAAATGCCTGGCTGTTTTGAAGTAAGAATCCTGCAACAGCTACAGGTTTTTATCCTCTTGCATGTCAACATTATTTTACTTTCCCTAAATCCAGCTGTTTCATTAGTGTCTTTACCTTCATCTTTGAAAATACCATGGGGTTTTTTATCTTCATGCCACATGGCCAGCAGGCTACAGTGATGGAGGTGAAGTATCAGAGAAGTCATTCAGGGTTGTCCATGTTTCCTGCATGCAGAAGGACTTGGCTTATAAATGATCTCTGCTTCCCATGAGGCTCAGTCTTTTCAGACTTGAATACTTACAGGAGGTGGCAAGTGGCCTCAATTCCCACTGGCCTTTGCAAGAATTGATAATGTATGAAACACTGCAATAAACTTGCCTATCAGAAAGTAAATGCAAATTTCCTGATTCGTGACTGCATAAGAGATGCTTTATGGTCTTGTTTCCGGAGACATAAATAAATAAATAACAGTAGCAAATTTTATGTGTATAAACAGAATGGGGAAAAATTAAGGCTTGTTCTGAACAGACACTATTGTTTTTAAAATAATTGTAAAATGCCACTAACTTCAGAAGTCATACAAGCAAGAGGCTCCAAATACAATGCTGCTTAACGTGTTAGTGGAATCCTGTATTAACAACATAAGATTTTAATGTTGTTCTGCAATACTGTTACTTACATTTGAAAGAGTGCCATGTGAAAAATTCAGGGCACAAAACCATAAAGTGAAGCTGAGTGGTTTTATTCCACCTGAATTGCTAACAAGACTATGCTACAGTGTAAAAAGACGTGCCCTTGGGGCTCTCTGGAAATTTATGTCAAAGCTGGTAATAAAGCATGAAATAAAATCACTTCATCAAAAATATCTTTCATCCCCCAAATAATATGATGACATGAAACAGTCTGACAAAGTGCTTTTAGCAGTGTCAAAGAAGTTACTGAAGAAAATATCAGGATTCTGATAATGTAATTAAAAGAATCATCAGGCTGATTTTACATTAGGGAGGTGATTGAGTGAAAACAGCTTTCAGCTGCCTTTTTCTTCACCTGTTGTTTGTAAATGCAGAGGGCAGATGTAGTAACTTACTGAGCCATAACTAAGAATTTAAGGATGATGTATTGCATGGTTTTGATAGGGAAGGATGCCATATTTTGACCTTTGTGGCTTACTGAATTGGCATGGCGTGCTGCTGCTGGGTCTGTTGTAATGCAGTATCACACCTCAGTTTCCCGGTGTGATGGTTTAATGTGCATCTTTGCATACAGCTGGAAAGAGACACCAAAACTACAACTGGACTGGTTGAACTAATTATAGGATACCCTGAGGACCTTCCAGACTGACTTTTCTATGATTGTATGTAGAATTTTCTAAGTTTTCTGAATCACAGAAGGTATTTTACAAATAAATTCTTGTTCAAATTTTGGGTTCAGGACTTCAAATTACTAGGTGGGGTCTTTTGCAGGAGGCCACATTTTATGAACAGTGGGTTTTTTTCCTAGCTGCAAATTCTGGTTTATCGCATTAAAACTGTGAAGATCTGTACAACCTAGCCATAATACTACTGCTTTTCTCAGATTTCTTCCTACATTTCTGCCCACCTCCCCACTGGCCCTTTTCCTGAACTGCATCACTGAAAGCAGTTTTCCAACATTCACTTTCTTCTGTGAGAACAGGGTAAATTTGGATATATCGTGACAAGAGATCCCCAAAAGTTGCTTGGTCTATCTTGCCGCTAGCAGGACTACTTCAATATGCATAATTTCTTACAGGTGTTTGTCAAAGTTCTTAAAGCTGTAACCCTGATAGGCAGTCTTTTACAGAGAGCCTATCTACACCATCAGAAATATTTTTCTGTGGTGTCTGTCTGGATCTTCCTTGCTGTGGTTAGAGTCTATGATTTCTTGTTTGGGTCTCTATGAGCAGAGGGGACAGATGTGGCAGCCTTTTGTGCTAAAAAATTCTTGTGTTGTGTTTGGAAATTGGATAGTTTAATAGATCCACTCATGACATATGGCTCTTTGTCATCTTCCAGTGTAGATTATTAGATTATTTATTCCGCTATTTCCTCCAAGGAAGTTAGACTGAGATTCCCTTGCTGCTTGCTTTTTTCTCTCTTTCTCTAGTCTTCCAGGGAATTATTGGAAAGGCCAGCTGGGACATGAGGGACTCCTGCTCAATCTTCCAAGCTAATCCTAGCTCTGTAAACTGGGGAAGGCTTGGTAAGGAAACAGAAGGTATCACAACCCTCCTTCGTTTCTGTCTCCTGAAAAGACCAAATAACATTTCTGTTAAATTGCCTACAAAGTCTTTCCGATTTAACTGACTTTACAAGAACGTGAGGTGACTAACAACTGTCAGTCTTCAGGGAGGGCTTGGGGGGGGGAGGGGGGCACAATCACTTTCTATTTCCATGGTAGAAATATTCTTTTTGTTTCTTTGCATAGTAATAAAACAAGTGCTTTTTAATGGTCGCATTAGCAAATTTTAAAACTCAATGTGGGGTACAATCAGCAGCACAGTACTTATTAAGACATTGAACTTCAAGCATATGTGCTACCTTTATTACATACAAATGAGGAAATTTAACGTTTTTGTGCATTTCTCTGGAATAAAAAGGTGATTTTGAGTCTTCTAACACAAATTTGGAGGGGGAGGAAAAAACAAAAAAGGTTTTCAGAGATATCCTAGTGGGAAATTAAATGTGATCAAGTTTTTTTATCTTGATACATGTGATTATTTAAGAATAATTTAAAGATAAAGATCTGATATATCAAGCCAAAAAATATCCTGTGCAGTTTCTTATTAATGATAACTGTGGGAGCTTTAGCTTATTCAAGATGGGAATAGTAAATTGTTCAGAGGATTGCTTTCCGTTAGAATCTGCTGATTACTATTACTAACATCCAAGGACAAGGTTGTTCTTTTTTTTCTTTTAGTTACTTTTATACTTAAGTAGTGCAAATTTCCAGTTTTATTTAATGTTCAAAAATTCTCAAGCATTACTAAAACACCCCATGATAAAATGAATGTCTGTAGAGTTAGAACAAATGAGAAGAACTACTTGTTCACCCAGTACTGCAGTCTGCCACAGATGTGACTACAATAGGAAGTTTTTAAGTACTGAAACTGAGTGAATTGTTTGCATCAAATTATCTGACAATTTTAACATCTCAATGCCATGAAATATGTTAGCACAAATAGTTTCCATTAATTTATTTAGGACTTATCTGAAATCCAATTGAATCAATGGAGACACTTTCACTGATTTTTAGGGGGTTTGACCCTGACAGATAGCAGAACTTGAAGCAGAAACACTGCAATAGTCCAGGATATGTATAATGTACATTGTTTAATTTGGATTCAAGGCTGGGCACATGCTCAGGTATGTCTGCTGCAAATAGTTGTGTGCATAACTAATGCTGTAAATTTTTTTCCATTTCAAATCCCAAGTGTACTCTCCCCTTAAAGTAAATGAGGAAGGCAAAAAGTTGAAGAAAACTACTTAATATTATTAAATAAGTATGAGTAGCTGCAGAGAAATATGTGGAACATTTATTAATTAAACTGATTAGCAGCATAGCATAGGAAAAAAATGCTTTTTCATTTTCTTCGAGCAATGAGGATATGCTCACTATCCATGGCAGTTCTAGCCCTTGTTTGCATTGATGCAATCACAAAATGAAATTTCATTACAGTTAAACCACATTAATGGTGGAGTGTTTGCTTCTAGTACTTTAAAATTGCATAGTGAAGTATGCTACTTTAGCTCATTTTGTGGAATACACTTTAGTTCAGTATCGATGCGATCACTTAATATGACATTACTTCAGGTCTTGATAACTAGATTCTTTGTGACAGTCATCCCAATGCTAATTCTACTCTCAGCACTTGCTAGTAAATGTTCATTTGAAAGTCAGAGGTCATTTCATGTCAGCAAGGTTTTCTCCCCAGTGGCAGTTTAAGCTTGGCTGATGTGGCAGTTGGACCCCAGTTCTGGGACACACTCTTCGTTGGCCTTAGCCAAAGCAAGGTTAATACTGCAACACCATCTGAACCAAGCTGGCATCTGTCCCATCTTCCTCGTTACAAAATACTATTGCATACACTGGATGTGTATGTATAGTCTAGAAAAAAAGTCTCTTGCAGATTGAAAATCCCAGTTTGGAAGCACCTATTATGTATCATCGTGAGTAAAACTAGCATTAACATCCTTAATGTTTTTTCAGTGCCTTATTTTTGTGTGCTCAGAATTAATATCCCTTGACTCTAGATTGATTTTTCAGAAACGGCTGAGGCAGCATTCTCTGGGAACAATAGTCCCAATACAACCATACGATCCCGTTATTTTATTTCCTGAAGCTGGAGATCTCAAAATCACTAAGATGAGGGACTTACAATGTGTATAATGTGTCTGTATCAAAACTGCTCCATTAAAAATTTAGATCTTTCTGGATTTCCGGTTCTGTGCTTCAATGATGCAATAGGCTATGACTCTGAATTTCAGATTTGAGGTCTTTCTCAGATACTCAAATTAGCTGTCATTAAAACACTTGCTTCCTGCTGTGGGAGCTTTCAGCTTTTCACTGGGAGGCCACAGGCAGCATAACATAATGCACTTGTTTCAGTGCAAAAAAGAAAGATTCAGTAAGGAATAAGATACCCATAATTAATTCAGGTAGTTGATATGTGATCTGAATACTCTGAATACATAAATGCTAAAACATATTATGCTTAAAGCAGCAATTATTATTATATCCCACTTGTTTGGATTATATACATACTAGTAGGTCTCTGCTTGTACTAGATTTTTTTTTTCAAATTCCATTCATAAGAGTAGGTTATTTAAAAATAAAAAATTGAAGTAGGTTAGCAACAGAAATATTGACAAGATACTATAAGTAAAATAAAGGAGATGAAAATAGAAACGTTAACTAATGCAATGTCTTTGAAATTCACACACGGAATAAAATACAAATACATTTTAGAATGTTGTATTACTAATATCAATTTGTTGCAGAAAGATTATCTAATCAAGTTAATCCTTTCACTAGCTGCTGTTTGCTTCCTGATCTCATTCTGGAGATAGCAGATTACTAGTCCTAGATCTGAGCTAAAATTAGTTAGCACATCCATGTATACTTAGAATCAGAGAATCATAGAATATCTTGAGTTGGAAGGGACCCAAAAGGATCATCAAGTCCAACTCCCTGCTCCTCACAGGACTACGTAAAACAAAACCATAAAGACTAAGAGCATCATCCATATACTTGTTGAACTCTGACAGGCTTGGTGCCATGACCACTTCCCTGGGGAGCCTGTTCCAGTGACCAACCACCCTCTCAGTGAAGAACCTTTTCCTAATGTCAAGTCTGAACTTCCCCTGATGCAGCTTCATTCCATTTCCTCGTGTCCTATTGCTGGTCACCAGAGAGGAGATCAGCAGCTCCCTCTCTGCTGACTCCCTTGGGGAAGCTGTAGACTGCGATGAAGTCAGCCTTCTCTTCTCCAAGCTGAGCAAACCAGGTGACCTCAGCCACTCCTCATAAGTCTTGCCCTTGAGGCCTTTCATGATCTGGGTCACCCTCTGGACACACTCTAACAGTCTGATGTCCTTCTTATACCGAGGTGCCCAGAACTGCGCACAGTACTCGAGGTGGGGCCACACCAGTGCAGTGTAGAGTGGGACAATCACCTCCCTTAACCAGCTGGCAATGCTGGGCTTGTTGCACCTGAGGACGTGGTTGGCCCTTTTGACTGCCACTATTGACTCACATTCAACTTGCCACCAGCCCAAACCTCCAGATGTCTTTCTGTGGGGCTGCTCTCCAGCATCTCATCCACCAACTTGTATGTATAACCAGGATTGCCCCATCCCAGGTGCAGAATCTGGCACTTGCTCTTGTTAAATTTCATATGGTTGATGATTGCCCAACTCTCTAGTCTATCCAGATCTCTCTGTAAGGCCTTTCTGCCCTCAAGGAAGTCCACAGCTTTTCCTAGTTTAGTATCATTGGCAAACTTACTTAATTTGACTCCTGCATGCAGATCATTTATAAAAATATTAAAACATTACTTGACTTCCCATTTGCTATTTTACTCTCAATACTAGAAGTAGTGCTGGAAACTGGAGTTCATGGTGGACAAAGTTAAACATGAGGCAGCAATGTGTTTTTTCACCAAAGAGGGCCCGCTGCATCCTGCACTGCGTTAGGACTACAACCAGCAGGGGTCAAGGGAAGTGATCCTTCCCCTCTATTTTTGAGACCACATCTGAGAGCTGTGTCCAGTTCTGGGCTCTCCAGAACAAGAAACACATGGACATGTTGGAGTGAGTGTGGTGGAAGCCACTAAACTGATAAGGGAGTTTTGCACATGACATGCAAGAAAGAGCTGGGCTTCTTTAACCATAGGAAGGGAAGGTGGAGGGGAAATCCTATTTCTGGCTTTCTATACCTAAAAGCAGGGTCCAGAGGAGATGAAGCCAGTGGTTTTTTAGCAATGCAGAGTGTCAGGACAAGAGTAATGGAAACAAGTCATCATAAGGGTGTTTAAGCACTGAACCAGGTTGTTTGGAGAGGCTGTAGACTTTCCATTCTTGGAGATGCTGAAAACTGAGCTGTATGGGGCCTGAGCAGCCTGCTCTAACTGCAGCTGTCTGGCAAATTGTGTTTTGCAAAATGGAGCAAAGACTGTTAATCTTCAAAGAAAATGTCCTTGGTGTTGCAGGCGTCTCTTCTGTTTTACATGTGGGCAGAGATATATTTTTAAACACTTTCCTAAGCAGTGCAGAACAGCACTGCAACTGCTAGGCTGTTATCACAGGAGCTTCTTGAATTCAGGAGTTGTCAGAAGAGTCTGCTGAAGTTACTCTCAATGCTTGGTGGCAGTGGATGAATCAAGGGTGAAAGGTGACAAACTTTGTATATGTTCTGTGGAAGTGAAGCAGAGTGGTTTCTAGGTACACATTACATTACTATTAGTTTCTGGAGTTGTTTTTGCTGTAGCAGCTTCGCAGCTGAGGGTCTCACAAATTTGTTTGGATGGCTGATTGTATCACGATTGTAGAAACAGATTTACACCAACAGGCAGCTTTCAGAAAGTTCAGACAGCCATTGTGTCTCTGACTCTTTAGCATGCTAGTGGTTGAGCTAGCAATTTATATCAGCTACATGCTGTCAAGCTGTTTGTTATCTGTGACCTACTTCATTTCAAATTGAATATTTACTTGGTTTATGCACAGTTACGCACAGTGGGCTATCAGTCATTTCTTTGGCAGGACTCGTTTTGATAAGTCTTTACGAATACGGCTAGGCACGGCTGGTAGCTATGGTGGAGGAAGTATCCCAGAAGATCCTGAGGCAGGGTTTTGTCTTCCGGCTCTGTCTACCTCCTTCCCAGAGAGAAGCACAAAGATCCTGATTGTCAATTAACAGCGAGGTTGTGCTGCTGCAGCCATGCCAAGGATGATAGGAAAATGCTGTGCAGGACGAGGAAGGACAAAGTGTCTGGAGTCTCATGTGTTATGAGTCCCCTTTGGATGATCCTGGTATCTACAGCAAAGGCAGTGATTGATGTGGGGCATGACTGGATAGAAACTGGGGTCTTCTGGGCAAATTGAGAGGCCACAAAACTATGTGAGCCAGGTCTGACAGAGACCCCTGCCCCTGCCAGAGCTGCCCTTGAGTCCAGCCAGCCAAACCCCTAGGAGTCAGAGAAAAGAGGTTGCAAAGAAGGATTTCACAGAAAGATGGTTTCAGACTGGTCAGGGAAATCAGAGCTCAAGGTCTTGGACAAACACTTGCATGGGGATGCAATAGTGATCAAAATTATTTTTTTAATTTTTTTTTGGAGGGTAAAACAGAGCACTGAGAGGGGCTGTGGAAGACTTTCCAGTCTCACTTGAATCAGTGTGTCATTCTGAGTGTTTGCTTCGTAAAAGAACTTAAAGCAATCTAGTAAACTGAATGTTTCATTAATTCCTCATTTTTTTTAGATAGGCAATTTAAACCGCTGTTTGTACAGGGGTATTGTACATATATACTGAGTCGAAGCATATTTTGGAAAAAAAAAAAGCTTTTTAAAATCTGAATCATATTTTACAAAGAATTTTCAGTTAAGATAAAGATAAGGTAGAATATTTTTATGAATAATTGCAGAGTGTACCGATATGACCAAATTTCCAGCGTAAACCACTAAGCAGCCATTAGATTATGACTTTTTCTCAAGAAGCTGCACTGTATTTGAAGCATTGATCAAGGTATTAATATGCAAAATACAAGCAGAAGTTTTTCTACTTTAGTGAAAATACAAATTCAGTATTTTCCCTGCACTGTCAACCTCACTGTTCCTTTTTCAAAGGAAAACACGTATGGTATCTTTCCAAAAGCTTAAGAATTGTTCCTTCAGTATTGGTATTGGGGCTCATACCCATCAGTTGCTGTTTGTTTGTAGGGCAGGCCTTTTCTTTTCTAATTGTTACACATTCCATCACCTGAAGTAGTTTTCTCTTAAGCCTACTATGTATTAATAAACCAATGCTGTGGAGGAATCACTCCACTTTAGCTGAGCTGGGTGTATTCACATATGCACTCACACATCTCCTCATAGTCATAGAGCTAGCTATGACATTGCACCTTAGAATGATTGTGGGCACAGTTTGAAGAAGGCTGTATAATGTAAGAGAACATAAGTATAGCTATTAGTCTTCTCTCATAAGGATAAGAAAAATAAAATCTGTATCTGCCAAAGGAACGTGCACAGCAAGGGGAACAAGAAGTGTTCAGAAGTCTCCACTCTGCTTATAGCTCTATACTGAGATACTGAAACTCAAACCTTCTGACTCAAAATGGTTTCAGATGCTCTGGAAGAATTATCCACCCTTCCTCTTCCCAGGAATTGTCCAGAGGCCGTTTTCCTTTTCTTCACCTTGAAAGATGAGCTAGTGACTGTACCTGGAAGCAAAGTGTTGACTCATAGTTAGCACTGAAGGATCCTGGAGTATCCTTTCTGAAGTAACTGTAGTAGCAACACCTGTATTTCTTTCCAAAGCTAGAACATCTAGTCATGTAATTGCACTTCTGAAGCATGGAAGAATAATCATCTGTTAAGGTTATGCAGCTATATCCAGCCAGATGACATATAAGTTATTCACCAGTTATTCACTGGGCCTTGGGCATCAAGCTCTGCTGTTTCTTCCCTTTGGCATATGACAAAGCGTGTTGTAAGGATTGAAAATGTTTTAATTACAACTAATTATAGAGATTGACAATATACTCAAGATCAAATCATATGATTACTTTGCCGAATGGCTTTAAATTCTTTAAAAATATTAGAAATGGATCTCATTTTTCTTTTTAAAACATTTTCTCAGCAGGAGGTGGAAACAAAAACTCATTGCAGTGATTTAGAAGGATGATTTCCTCCTCCATATTTGAAGGAAAACAGAGATAAAGAAATACTATTTTTCTTTGTAAATATATGGTCTGATGTATGACAGAATATAGCAGTTCTGATACAATTCAGGTAAAATAATTTTTGGATTCTTAATTGTGTTACTGTTTATATCATTCAGTGTGTTTAAATATGATGTGCTCTGTCAGTAGTCATTATTCCCATTAACAATTAGATGCCTAAGAAACATCGTATTCACCTCTCAGTATTTTACAAACACGTTGGGACTTGTACTCAGGAAAAGTAGTAGGACCCCAGAAAAGTACCTTCTCAGTTTGTGATGCTTTCATATTGTACGACCCAACAAATTTAAGACTGGTTAGTTGATGAAGAAATCTCCAAAGAGAAGAAAGAGGGTAGCATTGATGATTCCATAAGTGATTCTTTAAGTTGTGAGCCAGTGAGATGAACCAATACTTCAATATAGTGTTAGGTGGACTGTATAGCTTTTTCTGATGGAATGTAAAAAATAAGGTTCACCTCATTCACGTAATCACTAAATACCCACAGTTATGGCTTGGACAAATTTACTGTTTTGCACATTACCTATATAATTTGGGATGAGTATATACTTGTCAACTTTGAATGATCTGTATTTCATTGGTAAAAAAGTTTACCTAATCATCTGCATATTCCAGCCCAGACATAATGATTTCTTGTGACAGAATACATGGTTACCACAGATAGTTTGTTCTTTATTTTTTTTTTTAAATTTTTTTTTAATCTTCACAGTGAAAGATGATAAATGTAAGTTACTGTCTCCAAAGCTATGCTGAATGAAGATATAAATAAACTATTTATGAGGTATGAATCTCTAGCTAAAAAAATGAAAAGGTTTTGATATAGTTACATGAGAATTTTTTTCAAATGTGAAAATTAGATACATACTTATGAGACCTTGATTAAATTAAAATTGTCATCAGAATATAAGAGCAATAATAGTAATAATATGCCTATTCTTAATCTTTGCACTAATTGCACAATGATACATGTAACAGCTGAATAAAGTAATATGCCATGTTTTCCATACCTTGTATCTGTGCATAAACAAGCAAATTAAAGGTGGTCTAAACAAAATGAGCTTAACCTAAACTCTAATGTTTTTCTAATCTCGTAATTGCTGCAAGCAACTACCTGTTAAAGGAAAAAGAATTAAGAGAAAACCTTGTAATTCTCTTCAGGATGACCTTTCATTTAGAAATGGTTATGCTGCCCCAGTAAACATGTTAATAACCTGATATTGAATACTTGCCTCTTTGTCTTAGCTCCAAGTCCTGAACGACTTCACTGAAGTACATACAGGGACAGCATGGAGACCTATTGTGTCAGAGAACATGCATTGTCTTAAGTTGGCTAGTTTTGGCTCAAGTGGTAGCACGTCAGCTTTTTCTGGTTTATGGTCCTTGCAGCTTTCTTGACTGAAACCATTGCAAAACAGAGGTTAGGGGAAATTAAGCCCAGAATTCTGCTTCTATCCTTTTGTAGACTCTGGGTTGCCTCTACCTATGACACAAACGTTTTGCTATGGTGCTGGGATATGAAGCTGTAAAATTAATTATGTTGTAAAAAAAATGAATGATGATTTGAAAATAAAATCCAAGGATAGTTTCTGGGCTAACAGCAAAGTAGGTAATTTTTTTTTAAAAAATAGATAATGCAATGAATAACAAGTGGTATATTTACTGCTTTTCTTTGTGCCTGTATACATAAGGCAAATGATGGCATTTACTCAAAAATTTGAAACAACGCATCTCTTAAAAGCAGATAGTGATAACAACAGAATAAAAAAACAAACCAAAACACCTGATAGTACCTAAGTGTGGCACATATTTGAATTCTTTTCATTAATTCATGCACTTTAAAAGATTTTTCTCCAAATTAAGAATACCCCATCTTTTCCTATAATGATAATGTCTGCTTCAGGAAGCTGAAGTAGGATTGCAGACTAAAATTAAGGTAAAATGGTAAGCCTGCAAGAGAAAAGATTAGAATGGTGATGCTGAATTAACTATGATACCTCTATAAACACCATTACATACATTCTTCATATAGTAAATCTACACTGCACATTCAAATTTATTCTATTCACATGGTAATCTATCATATCCAGTTTTTCAGCTGCAGAATAAGAAATGTTTCCCAAGCTGCACGCCGAATTTTTACAAAGTAGATTCAGCTTTCATTTCTTACTGTGAGATTGATTATTTTTGCTTGATGTAGGTCATTTGTATAGTATGTACAGTATTTTTGTTACTTAGTTGTCTGAATTTTCATAAGGTAATAATGTGCCAACAAAAACCATGAAGATGTCCTTTTTTTTGCCTTTGCAGTATTAGTCTATAAATTTAATTTGTTCTTGATATATTGCTGAGGAGATGAGGAAGCTGTCTTTATTTGGAATAGTATTGTTAGTCTGATGCAGTTGTGTGATAACATGGCTGAGTCTGGCAATATTCCAGATCAAAATCATAAATTCTACAGAGATGATCAGAGAAGGTGCTTGTACAGGCTACACTAAGGCCACACTGAAATGGCACTAATTTTTTAGTCCCTGCATCTGGATTGTACACAGTTCTGCTAAGATGTAGTGTCTTATTTTGTAGAATTTGTGTGATCTATTTTTGTGTACTTATATGCAAATAATTTATGATCAACTGAAAACTTTCACTTTGAGCTACTAGTAAAAAATGTCTCACAAGTCCGCTGTGTGTTAGTTTACAGGAAAAGTGCTACCACATTTTCTTAGTGGACTTCCAACCTTCTTATCCATTTGGTGCATTAAAGTATATATAGTATTGAATTCATCTCAGTTATGATTGTTGCTTGGGTGTTGAGTAGCAAAGTAGCAATGACAAGAAGATTTCCGTGATCCTTTTATGATGTAAAACTCAATTTTGAGTGACTCAGTTTTCTTCAGTTCTCTTTTGAATAAGTCTTGTCCAAATATAGTGCTACTGATCTCAACTGGCAAAGTTTGTACGTCTTTGGTTATTCATGCACTTTATTTGTAAGATACATGCTTCTGCTGAAATCAGCTGGCAGCCCCAGCTGTGCTAATTGCATGCTGTTCTGGAGACGGGCAATGATTCCAGTTCATTGGGTTGCATATAGCATATGAAGATACAGTTGACTTCTTTATTATCACCTTATGGACCATCATGAGACATCCCTTGAAGAAACTAATTTTTGTTTGATTGTCTTACCTAAAACCCCAGAATGTGAAGATTTGTGACATCTTTTGACAGTTGACTTCTGCCTTTGTTATAAGAATGCAAATCTCCACAAATCCACAAATTTCTGTTGTACAGGATATTTGCTTTTGTGTGGAATGTTTTACTTTTATAGAGCATCTTTTCCATTTGGATGACTTGTCTTTTCAGGTTACATGCACTTTGTTGCACATTCACAGTTTGCATTTTTTTTTTTCCTGTAAGGCATCCCTGGCATCTACAGAGATCTACAAGGCAGATTTTTGTCCTTGGCATGACATCATAGTTTATTTGTGATAGAAATGTAGTTATTTCTTCAGATCATCATCTTGTCTGTGACACTTACCTCTTTTGGCTTTGATTTCCAAATATTAATATTCAACTACTAAACCAGTTGCTTTGTGCACATATGTTGGATATGATGAGCTGCATTTGAGTATAAAATGGCTGCTTCTTCTGCTCATGGAGTGTAAGTTCTGTTTATATTTTCTGGCACTTTTTTTTTCTTTTGATATTTTTCTAGCATGCAGCTTTTTATTATTATAGTCCTCAACAGACCTGAACAGAAAATAATTTCCTTATCCTGCCAGAAGCATTGAGATTTCATAAATTCTTTCCTACTCCAGAACAAACCTGAGATTGCCACCCCTTCCCTTGATAACTCCTGAAACATATAGAAAACCTCAGTTTGAAAGGTCCTCTGGTCAATATTAAATTATTATATAATCTTTCTTTATTGTGCCTTATTAAATTGCCTATTATTTAATTAAACATTTTTTCTTCATTATAATTAAAACATGATGAATTTTTATTTAAAAAGATAAGATTCCTATATGATTCACTGAGCAGTTTAAACATCAATTATAAAAAACCCACCATAAAATATTAAATACTTCGAAACTGGTGTCTAAGAATGTCTCCCAGATGCCCCTGACACCTTCTTTTGAAGTACTGAGCCAGCAGCTTCTCTCAGTCTTTAAAGAGGACAATGCATTTTGTTTACATGTCTCTACTATGGATAAACAGGATGTCTTCTGCAAGAACAACAGGGAAAATAACAAAAGTAGATTTTGGAAAACGGCAGGATTTGTCTCAAAGCCTAGTGATTTATGTTTGAAAAAATACATAATATAGCTCATTCCCCTTTTCCAGCTTTCTTTTACATACCTGATTTAAGACAGGTCATTTTAATCTGGCAAAAGCTAATGGCTGTGAAAGGGGAGGACCTTTCCTGTTTCTTCAGTGCCAGCCGCTTTTTTTCAACCAGCTCTCTTTTGCTAGCATCAGCATTCATGTGCCACATCCTGAGCAGAGTAGCAACAGATCCAGCTCAGAAGCATCTCCACTTCTATCGGCACAAGGGGAAGCAATGGAAATGAGCTACTTGGGACAAGAGAAATATGTGATTGTCCTTTCTGGATTTTTGCTAGATCAAAGTAGCAAAGTAACCACAGCTTTAGTGGATGTCTTTTTATGGCAAACTATGCAGATTTCTTTTGAAAACATATTTGTTAAATACAGTGAGGGCTTGATACTACCTCCTTCCTTCCTTCATATGATCCTTTGCACTTCAGGTTTTTTTCTGTTTCTCCAGGCATCAGTGAAAATCACATGCTTCCCCCTACCAAGGAAGTAAATTCAGTCTGTGTTAATAGCATTTTGGATACCTTGTATATTGTCATTTCCTTTTAGTGGCAAACCAGCCCAGTATATTCCTGCTTTCACCTCTCTCCTTACCCTTATACTATTCACATTGAAATACTCTGGGCAGTGCATTTCCAATGAATTATTGCATTTCTGGAGCCTTTAAATTCTTCTGGCTGTGCACGACGTGCCTTAGATTACCATCAGCAGCATGCAATAATTTCCAACCAAAGGCAGTCTTTTCATGTCTTATTATCTAAATTAGTTATATTCAATTGACTGTATACATGATTGTCTAAGAAACTATTTCATGTTCCATGCCTGAAAATTTCTATATTCTAATAATGTGTGTTTCGATTTGGGGCTTTTGCACTCCTTAGCTTTCTTCTTGAGCAGCAGTAGTCAGGAGTGATGTTGACAGGGTCAGTGGGCACATTGCTATGGTTGCCCTTATTTGTTCATTGTGGCAGTACAACATCAGTCCCTGTTTTTTTAAGTTTTTACCTCACTTTTAAATGCTTCTGAAAACATAAACCCTCATAACCCAGACTGTTCACTATCTCACATCAGTCTTACACAGTTAGCAAGTCAAAAACGGTGCAGTTTCATTACACATATATATCTCGTCAACTTAATGTTAAACCAGCAAACTTTTACACAAGACTTCTTTTGACCTTTCTTCCTTAATCTGTTTTTATTTATTTTGAGTACAAAAGGTGGGTGCAAACATATACATATATACTGTGCAGTTTACCTGTATGTAAGTTGAACATGTAAATGCAATTCATTCTCTATGTGTTTTATCAGTAGTGAAAATGTTATTACCAAGAAGACTAAGACTGGATAAGCAATGAAAAACAGATGCTTCTCTCGCTCTCTTTAAATCATCTTAAATTGTGACCTGCAGGAGGATCAACAGCAGTGCTGGTATAGACAAGTAAGCATATGGCAGATGTTACCATGATTTTGTTAGAGCAGTTAATACTAAGACATCACTGTCTTAAAAGATTCTGGACACAAATAATTGTTTCAGAGGGATAGAAGTAGACAGATAGGTGTATCTATAATAAAAGCTTTATTTCTGTATGGTTTGCAGTGAATTTTGTTTTTTTTTCAGACAGGAGTTTCTAGCTTTGACAATATTCCCTTCTTTCTCTTCTATTCTAATTAAATCTATTTGTTTAGAAAACAAAAAGACTCTTCATTAAAATATGTGAATTTGCACAAGCCATTTAGAAATACAGATAAATATTTCTTCACTGTGCTGCTGCAATACATTACATTTTATCTTCCTGTGCCCTTTTTGAAAAACTATAGCCTAAGGACCTGAGACCCCTACACAAACCTGAAGATGATCAGTGTGCATTTCTATATTCTCACCGGAGCAGAGAAATTACACTGTAGCTCAGCCTTAGAAAGTACATACAGGGAGACAGATTCCTCCTCTGTGCCCATGAGTGAGCTACCTAGTTGGAGGGAATTTTTCTGTGTGACGCTAGAAAAATGAGAATTGTGTAAATCCTGAATTCTTGGTAGGAAAGATGCTAGGCACTGGCAAATGCTGCTGCTTTTTTTTCTCTAAAAAGGAGCATTTGGAGCCTTCCTTATTCAATTTCTGTCCTTGAGGAGTGAGGGAAGAGATCTCTGTTCGAAGGTCCTGGGGAAGAGAGGGAGTGACTAAGGGCAGTCTTGCAGTGCATAACCGGGAATGTCACAAAGCTGAATAGTTTGGGAATTCTGTAAGTTTTGAAGGCTGGGGTTTACAGGCAGGTGTTCAGATGCAGGTCTGCTTGCTAGCTTTTGGTTTGGTTTTTTTTTCATAGAATCATAGAATGGTTTGGTTGGAAGAGAGCTTAAAGATCATCTAGTTCCAACCCCCCTGCCATGGGCAGGGACACCCTGCACTAGACGCAGTTGCCCAAAGCCCCATCCAACCTGGCCTTGAACACTTCCAGGGAGGGGGCATCCACAGCTTCTCTGGGCAACCTGTTCCAGTGCCTCACCACCCTCACAGTGAAGAATTTTTTCCTAGTATCTAATCTAAATCTACCCTCCTTCAGCTTAAAGCCATTACCCCTTGTATCACTACACGCCCTTGTAAAAAGTGCCTCTCCAGCTTTCTTGTATCACATAAATCACAAAATCACAGAATGGTAGGAGTTGGAAGGGACCTCTGGAGATCATCTAGTCCAACACCCCCCTGCTAAAGCAGGGGGACCTAGAGCAGGTTGCACAGGATTGTGTTCAGGTGGGTTTTGAATATTTCCAGAGAAGGGCAGCCTGTTCCGGTGCTCTGTCACCCTCAAAGTGATCAGGTTATTCCTCATATTGAGATGGAACTTCTGTGCTCTGGTTTGTGCCCATTGCCCCCTGTCCTGTCACTAGGCACCATTGAGAAGAGTCT
>VXBL01005576.1:4476-25827 GCA_013400195.1 Aramus guarauna
AAAAAAAAAAAAAATCAAAACCAGCAACAATTGAAGACAGAGAGAGGAGTGAGAATATGTGAGAGGAACAACTCTGCAGACACCAAGGTCAGTGCAGAAGGAGGGGGAGGAAGTGTTCCAGGTGCTGGAGCAGAGATTCCCCTGTAGCTTGTGGAGAAGACCATGGTGAGGCAGGCTGTGACCCTGCAGCCCATGGAGGTTGATGGTGGAGCAGAGGTTCCACCTGCAGCCCATGGAGAACCCCATGCCAGAACAAGCAGAGGCACCCAAAGGAAGCTGTGACCCAGTGGGAATCCCACACTGGAGCAAGCTCCTGGCAGGACCTGTGGACCCATGGAAGATGAGCCCACACTGGAGCAGGTTTGCTGGCAGGACTTGTGACCCCGTGGGGGACCCACATTGGAGCCATCTCGTCCTGAATGATTGCACACCATGGAAGAAATCCCCGCTGAAGCAATTTGTGAAGAACTTCAGCCTGTGGTAACAACTCATGTTGGAGAAGTTCATGGAGGACTGTGTCCCATGAGAAGGACCCTATGCAGGAGCAGGGGAGTGAGAGGAGTCCTCCCTCTGAGGAGGAAGGAGCAGCAGGACAGCTAACTGCAACCCTCATTTCTTGTCCATCTGTGCTGCTGCGGGGAGAGTAGGTAGAGAAATCAGCAGTGAAGTTAAGCCTGGGAAGAAGGGAGGAGTGGGGGGAAGGTGTTTTTAAGATTTGGTTTGATTTCTCATTATTCTACTCTGATTTGATTGGTAAAAAATTAAATTAATTTTCCGAAGTTGGGTCTGTCTTGCCCATGGTGGTAACTGGTGAATGATCTCCCTGTCCTTATCTTCATTACATTTTCTCTCCCTTGTCCAGCTGAGAAGGGGGAGTGATAGAGCAGCATCCAGCCAGGGTCAACCCACCACAGGAGGTGTCAGGCAATCCACAGTATTTCATATTCTACAAGAAGCCTGCATTTAGGAAGGTGAATCAATCCTCCTGGAAGGGAGTAACAGAAGAAGAAAAAAAGTGTTCACTGTGGAATGGGAGAAGCCCAACTTCTTAAGAAAGGTCGAAATAAATACTCTAAATAAATTGAAGACTTTAAAACTTTGTCATTGTAAACAAAATAACTTTTTTTTTCCATTTTGTAGGACATTTTCATTAATTTCTGTTCTTACAAGTTCTGCCTAAGTCACTGTGTATTAGTTTGAATATTAATGATCTTACAGTTGTCTGGGATTTTTGCGTATTTTAGGAGTCAGTGGCTGCATCTCTGCTGCCCTTGTCAATATCTGCATCACTAAATTACTTTACCCTAGGGAGTAATCTGTGACCATTTTTCTAAACATACCACAGTGTTAGATGTTGATAACTTTCATGGCTTTGCCCTGTGTGACCAGACTGGTCATGCCAATGAGCAATCCCTTGATCATGATCTACTCGAGAGGCTTTTGCACCTGTTCACCCAGGTCTTCTGCCAGTGTGTAGTGTGTGCTATTCACTGCCACTTGTCTGTTCCAAAACAGCAATGTTCCCAGTTTCCCTCATGGATCTTAATATAAGCTGCTTTTTAAGGCTCCTTTTTTTATTTACTTGTTTACTTGTTTACATAGAATGACACTGTGGTTAAACCACTTCAGTTGCAACTACATTGAAGTCTCATTCAGTTTCAAGCAAGACTCCTGCACTTCCAAATAGAAGGTCCTGGGATACTATTGCCTTTCTGTGGCACTTCACTGGGGTCAAAATATTGATATAGTTTTAAAAGATAATCTAAAAGTTCACATTTTTTTATAATACAACCAAGAATTACCTTACAGTCTGTGATGTTTATGCTTCTACAAGGTACTGAGTTTCTATGCTGCATGTAAGGGATGGAGAGCAGACAAAATGAGACAAGTAAAGATGCCAAGACTGGTGCAATAGTTCTGCGGTATTGGGACATGTAGACAGAGGAAGAGGGAGGAGATGTTTAATCTTTTTGTTTCAGTGAAATGGGCTCTAAACTGATCAGAACCATAGTACCACTCCTATGTTTTGTTTGAGGAAAGAACCAGTTTTCCATTGCAGAAGAATCCTTAAATAGTCAATTCTAGATGGTCTTTAAGGTGCCTTCCAACCCAGGGCATTCTATGATTCTACGAATATAGGCTTTATACAGAGACATATAGATGAATAGCACTTTATAGTGAAACAAAAAGAGATCCATAACAATAACATAGACTCAACCCAGTATGGGCTTGGTTCAGTAGAAGCATTGTCTGATTCCTGATTGACAAGCTGTGTCTAATGACTATGAAAATGTCACTTGGAGTACAAGTTCAACTTCATGCTTACTTTTAAATATGCAGATAAATAATGGGCTGCAACTCAGCACAGCTGGTTGGTATTCATATTACCTAACTTTATGAATGGGATTCTACTCCAGTTTTAAATACATAAGTGGGAGCAGAAGTTTCAGCTTTCAGCATTCTCAAGGAAGTTCTCAGATTTGAATTAGTTATACAGTCATGGGTGCTTAGTGCCTCTTGAAATTACCTTGTATACCCTGGCTGTCCTGTAGTTGTTTCTCCAGAAGGATATTTGCTTTACAGAGAAACTGTGTCATATTGATCAGCATAATAAGGTGCCCTGGATTGTCTGGGCTGCTCAAAATAATAATAGATATCTATCCTGGACACTGAATAGGTCTCTAAACAATATAAGAACAGTGTCTAGAGATCTGTTAAGATGATTAAGTATAAAGGCAGAATCCATTTTCCTAAACATTGACCAGAGCTTCATTGACTATAATCACCTCTTAGGTACCTAGGATGGGAACTTTCTCTGAAGGACTGATCGACTATGAGCCATGTGGATATATACCATTCTAGTTCATTTGTTCAGAGGAATATAGATTAATCCCCAAGACAGGTCACAAAGTATTATAAGCATTATAAAGCTTATAAATTAATGATTTATAATGCTTATAAAGCTTATTATGTCAAATAACTTGGACTTGTTCCTGTATCACACATACCTTAAGAATACCTTAATTCATTTGCAGGCTCCCTTTTGGAACTAAGTAATTCTGTCTTGGGCAAAACTCATAAGGGTCTGTTCCTCATAGAATAGATAAAACTATTTTAATTTTTGGCTCCTTCCTCTGTGGAACAATTGTGGAGCTTTTAAAGAGTTTCTAGGTATGACATACTCTCATTTCATACTGTGAAACACCATTCTGGAAGGTTGCAGCAAAATATCCATGTTGTCTCAAACACTTTGAGCTAAGCATATTCAGGCAAAATGTAAAAATATCCCATTCTTCAGAATTCACAGGAGAACTAGGGCAGTGTTCTCCTGACTGTAGACATAATCTGTGTTTGGCTATTAACTAGCAGACTAGCTCCTCAGAGAATTCATTGTCTGGCTTCCTCTTTGGAGGACTTCTTCTGGCCACTGAATGTGTTTCTTGGATCTTTTTTCATTAACTATTGGTTTTCCCCAGTTCTTGAGGGGATTAATGAACCCTTCCTGTAACTTCAGGAACATAGAACTTATATTCAAACAACAGAGTAGTGATCTTCCCTTCCCTTCCCTTCCCTTCCAAAATACAATGAGTCTTTCAAATAACTTTGAGAAAAAGGACCTACAGTTACAAAAGACACTATTGCAGGCCTCTATGGTTAGGCACTCAAGGACTAAATGCATTGTTAAAGTTAGTAAATCAGACTACAAGAATAAGAAGTTTGAAGTCTTTTTCAAGAAATTATTCATGTTTATTTTATATTTATTTATTTATTTTATCGTATTATTAATATGATTTTATTTTATGAACAAAAAAATTTGTGCTTCAAAGCCTTTGGAAATTATTAATAATAAATGTGTAACAGCTGCAAAGCAAGAGAGGGAGACACAGAGAGAAAGATATTGTAATGTATTATAATCATTAATAATAAATCATTGATGTTATTGTCTTTACAGAGGTAGACAGGAGACATGGAGGTAAGCAATCACAGCATGGTGAAAGAATTTATTCTCCTTGGATTTCCCATTGCTCCTCGTTGGCAGATTCTCTGTGACATTTTTCATTGCATATCTCTTAGTTTTAGCAGAAAATATCATTATCCTGATTGTCTGGACAAACTATAACCTCCACTCCCCAATGTATTTCTTTCTGACTAATTTGTCCTTCCTGGAGATCTGGTATGTGACAGTCACACTCCCCAAGACAATGCTGAGCTTTGTGTCAGTGACAAAGCAGATCTCCTTCATGGGATGCATGACACAGCAGTACTTCTTCCTCAGCCTGGCAAACACTGAGTGCCTCCTCTTGGCTGTCATGGCCTATGATCACTATGTTGCCATTTGCAAGCCTGTCCATTACTCTACTATCATGAGGCACGCTGTCTGTGTCTATCTTACTCTGGGATCTTGGTTGACTGGTTTCTTAATTTCTGGATGCAAAGTATTTTTCATTTCTCAGCTAACATACTGTGGGCCAAATATAATCAACCATTTCTTCTGTGATGTTTCTCCTCTCTTGAACTTAACCTGCACAGATATGGAAAGAGCTGCTCTTATGGATTTTGTGGCTGCCTTATTTATTCTCCTGATGCCTCTCTCTGTAGTAATCCTATCCTATATTATCTTCATCATCCTTCATATTTCATCTGTACAAGATTGCCAAAAAGCCTTCTCCATCTGTGCCTCCCACTTTATAGTCGTCACTGTCTTCTATGCAACAAGCATTTTCATCTATGTGAGGCCCAAAACACTTCCAGTTGATGACACAAACAAAATTGTGTCTGCTCTCTATGCTGTTGTTGTTCCTCTCTTCAATCCCATCATTTACTGCCTGAGGAACCAGGAAATCAAGGATGCTCTCCAAAAGGTCTTGTTCCAAAAAAGTTTCCTTACAGATTTAATGACAGAAAGGAGAAGTTTGTATAGGTTAAAAAAAACCCCAACATATAGAAATAATTTAATTTTATTATTAAATCACTTCATTAAAAGCTCTGGTTTGTCCTTCAGAAGCTGAAGCAAGATGGTCCCAATATTTTTTTTCTTGAAATTTGGGATTTACAGGGAACTGATTGATATGAATGAAACAGTCTTATGCATGATCTTCTGTCATTTTGAGCTCCAGCAGTGATTTATTTCAAGGAAAGACAAAGTTAAATGTTGTTTTAAGAGCAGGGGTGATGCCCTTAGCATTGCTTTAGCAGTCAGATCTTCTGTATAATCAAAAGATAAGTTCATTCAGAAAGACAAAGTTAGGCAAGATTATCTAAAGTTATCTAAATTTTTCTCTGGAGGACCTTGCATTCCTTCACTGAATACATGAGGAAATCACTCCCATTTTGTCTAGCCTAGGGTGACAGCTATCCTAACTTTAGGGGTAGAGTTATCTACATAAAGACAGAATGAGCAAGGCCAGATAGCTATACGTTATGTGAATATGCTGTCAAAATGATGTCTCCCTAGCCCAACCTGAAGCAATTACCTCTTGGAAAAGAGGTCTCAGCTCTGATTTGAGATTCAAAGGGAGGATGTGGCACTTCAGGTCTTAGACAATTCCTATTCTTGCTGAAGCTCGAAGATGACATTTGCGCCTGCCAGAGGTGTCTGCTGGTTGAGGATCTTTGTCAATAAATTAAGGAACTGTAGGAAGATGTCAGCAGACTGTAGGACATCATAGATAATGATAATATTCATTGACAGGATCTTCTGACACCCTGCAGATACAAGACCATGACCTTTAGCTGTAGAGGGAGAGTCGTAGTGAGACCATATCTGGTTGGGTAATGGAAGCTTGGGTAATGGAAGCTTGGGTAATGGAAGCACCATGACAGTAAAGGCTGAAAGCTTGTGACTTCTGGCAAGAGGAGGAAGGCTTTTCTTCTCCCTGCAGATCTGCAGCTACAGAATGGTATCAATGCCCTCAAAGTAGGCAGGTAGAATGTTCTATCCAAAGAAGAATCAGTGCCATCTGAGCCTGGACCACACAGTAGTACCAGAAGGATGTGGCAAGTAACAGTAAAAGGAGGAGTCCCCTCTGTAGGACATAGAGGCCTGACCTGTCAGCCTGAGGAGCTATCTAGAAAGATTTGCTGATTGCCAGTGGCTCAGATCAGAGCATGATTTGGAAAGACTGCTGTGGTGGCTGCCACACCTCCACCAAACCACTCTCTCACTCCCCCTCCTCAGCAAGGCAGAGAGAAAAAAAAAGATGAAAAAGCTCATGGATTGAGATAAAGGACAGGGAGATCATTCGCCAGTTGCCTTCATGGGCAAAACAAACTCGACTTAGGGAAAAGTAATTTAATTTATTACCAATTCAAAATAGATTAGGATGGTGAGAAACAAAGACGAAACTAAAAATACCTTCCCTCTACTCCTCTTCTTCCCAGGCTCAACTTCACTTCTAAATTTCTGACACTTCTAACTCCTGCCTTCCAAGTGCTGCAGCGGGATGGAGAATGGGGTTGCGGTTAGTTCACAATACTGACTCTGCCACTGCTTCCTCATAATTTTCCCCTGCTCTAGTATGGGGTCTCTTCCACCAGATATAGGTCTTCACAAACTTCTCCAGCATGGGTCTTTTGCACAGTGTACAACCATCAGGAACAGACTGCTCCATAATGGGTCTGCTCCTGGCTACAGTTCCTGCCAGAAGCTGGCTCCAGCATGGGCTCTCTATGGACTGCATCTTCCTTTGGGGCAACTCCACCTGCTGTAGTCTGGGGTCCTCCATGGGCTGAAGTGTAGTTATCTGCTTCAGTGTGGTCCCTCACGGGCTGCAAGGGGGGACAACATGCTTCACCATGGTCTTCTCTATGGGATGCAATGGAATCTCTGTTCCAGTGCATGGAGTGCCTCCTCCCTCTCCTTCACCGACCTTGGTGTCTGCAGGTCAGTTTCTCTCACTCCTCTCTGTCAAAGCTGCCACACAGTGTTTTCACCCTTTCTTAAAAATGCTATCACAGAGGTTCCACCAACTTCACTGATTGGCTCAGTTTTGGGCAGCCATGGGTCTGTTTTGGAGCTGGCTGAAATTGGCTCTTTTTGACATGGGCACAGCCCTGGTCTCTTCTCACAGAGGCCACTCTGCAGGCCCCCCTGCTACCAAAACCTTGCCATATAGACCTAATACAACTGCCAAACTTGCCCAGCCCTTCCAACCTCAACAATTCTATGATGTTATGATTCTGCATCCTCAGATATGCTCCTCTCTTTAAGTGAAGTAAAAATTTATTTTAAAATACTTTTAACAAAAAGTTTATATTTATTTTCACTATTTTACAACATTTTACTCTTAAATATTGTAGATGGTAATTCTGTTCTCCTTGCTAGGTGGCCCAGAATGCCTAGATTTCATATTGTTCATTACTCATCCTTTTTAGAATGGTCACACTCTGCCTGCATTGCATTGCATTACAGGAGTTACAGACTCAGGATCAATTAATTCAACAAGACCTTTACTACTCACTGATGTATCTCCCAAGAAGATAGCTGCATGCCACACACATCAATTGTCTGCTCCACACTTGTAATTTGACCATGTTAGTGTTCACTGTGAACGTATTAGTGTCCACTTCCAGTTCTGCTTTTAAAATGCCAAGTGGCACCTTCAGGATGTACTCCAGCCACAGAGCACAAAGCTGCTCTGCTTTATCTACACAAGTGGTCACAGAGGTTCTGGTACTGGGGAAGGTTATAGAACACAACATGTATGAAGGCTTGTCATTCTAATTCTAACCTCACATGGTACCTGTCATAATCCTTTTCTCTCCCTTTCCTTCCTCCAAATAAACAAGTCATCCTAGAAGTTATTTCAATTTTCTCCTCAACTTCTGATATGTGGTCCTAGTACCCACATTTAATTTACAGTCACTAAGGCAACTGAAACAGCACTCCTCCTTTGAGAGGTGGAATGAATGGAATGAAATGCTATCCTCAGCTGCTCAGCTGCCCATTTCCTCCACTAAAGCTGAGACCTAAAAGATATAGCCAGCTGAGAGCTAGGATGTAATTTTTCTCATGATATGATAGACATGGAATAAAAGTAAGACAAACTACATCATAGGACTACCTTTTCTTTTTTATCCCCTCCCGACCCAAGAAAGAAAAGAACTCTAGAATGATTAATGGAGAGATAAACAGCTTCCTTTTAGTACTTTATTTTACGTGGCTAAATCACAGTTCTTCAGTGTAGAAGTCTACACATAAATTAACTATTTTTTGGTGGTTTTTTTGTGGTTTGGGGTGTTTTTATCAATGATGATGGGAACTTCTATGGTGCATTTAATCCTTTTCTTATGACAGACATCTGAAACTGATAAGATTTATACCTTAAAAGTATGGTAAAAGCACATTGACAGAAGTACATAGCTGAGTTGCTCAACCTCAACTCCTTAACTGGGAAGATGCAGTTCTCCAGAAGGTCTTCTGTCTGTTAGTCTTGTAAAAATGTAGGCATCTAAAAGAATGTGTGTGGGGGGAAATCTCATCTGAGGTGTTCCTCAGTCCTTATTGATTGTGCCATGGATAATTATATGGTTTACTGTCTTATGCGCATGTTCTGTGTTAAACTGATTGACAGACATAGTATCAGGGTAGGAATTATTTATTTATTTATTTCATATTAGGTGAAAATTTAAAGAAGAAGAAGGAATTATTTACATGGTTTGGATAATGATCTTTATTCCAGGAGTAACTGGCTATTCTCCTTTAAAAGATCTTCTGGTTAGGATAATATCAGAAACAGCACTAATGCTCAGGAACATCTTTCATCTCCATCCCAGTAGCTCTTTGATCTGCCACACCATCTGTAAGGCTCTGATAACAAGTGAATGTTGCAAACACTCGTCTTGAATGAGGAAATGTTGATCAAGAACAGAACCTGCAGAGGCAGGATACTGTCTTCATAGAATAATAGAATTATAGAATGGCTTGGGTTGGAAAGGACCTCAAAGATCACCTAGTTCCAACCCCCCTGCCATGGGCAGGGACACCCTCCACTAGACCAGGTTGCCCAAAGCCCCATCCAACNGTTTCATCAATCAATACACCCAAATCCTTTTCCTCAGGGCTGCTCTCAATCCATTCCCCATCCAGCCTATAGTTGTGCCTGGGATTGTGCTGAGCCACGTGCATGACCTTGCACTTGGCCTTGTTGAACCTCATGAGGCTTGCACATGCCCACCTCTCAAGCCTGTCCAGGTCCCTCTGGATGGCATCCCTTCCCTCCAGCGTGTCGACCGCACCACACAGCTTGGTGTTGTCAGCAAACTTGCTGAGGGTGCACTCGATCCCACTGTCCATGTCTCCAACGAAGGTGTTAAAAGGTGTTGGCACGATCCCAGTACTGACCCCTGAGGACCATCACTCGTCACCATTCTCCACTCAGACATTGAGCCGTTGACCACTCTTTGAGTGCAACCAGTCTTGAGACCACCACCACCCTGTTCCTGAAACACACAGACAACACCATCTGTCTTCTGCACATGCGTGCCCATGAGGGGTCATTGCTCATTTGACCCCAAAGGGGAGGAGAAAGTGAGACCCTCAAAACCCTCACAACCCACTGACTCATTTCTAGAACATTCCTGAACACATCCTGAGCCTGCTCAGTGGTGACAAAACACTGCCTATGGGGGAGGGGCACACGAGGCTATGAAGAGGGGAAATGAGTTTTTGGCTCATGCCCATCACCTAAAGGATTACAGCTATGAGCAGAGAACGTCGCTGGATCCAGGGGTGGTGATATATTTTTTTCTTTTCCTTCCTTCCTTCCTTCCTTCCTTCCTTCCTTCCTTCCTTCCTTCCTTCCTTCCTTCCTTCCTTCCTTCCTTCCTTCCTTCCTTCCTTCCTTCCTTCCTTCCTTCCTTCCTTCCTTCCTTCCTTCCTTCCTTCCTTCCTTCCTTCCTTCCTTCCTTCCTTCCTTCCTTCCTTCCTTCCTTCCTTCCTTCCTTCCTTCCTTCCTTCCTTCCTTCCTTCCTTCCTTCCTTCCTTCCTTCCTTCCTTCCTTCCTTCCTTCCTTCCTTCCTTCCTTCCTTCCTTCCTTCCTTCCTTCCTTCCTTCCTTCCTTCCTTCCTTCCTTCCTTCCTTCCTTCCTTCCTTCCTTCCTTCCTTCCTTCCTTCCTTCCTTCCTTCCTTCCTTCCTTCCTTCCTTCCTTCCTTCCTTCCTTCCTTCCTTCCTTCCTTCCTTCCTTCCTTCCTTCCTTCCTTCCTTCCTTCCTTCCTTCCTTCCTTCCTTCCTTCCTTCCTTCCTTCCTTCCTTCCTTCCTTCCTTCCTTCCTTCCTTCCTTCCTTCCTTCCTTCCTTCCTTCCTTCCTTCCTTCCTTCCTTCCTTCCTTCCTTCTTTCTTTCTTCTTCTCTCTTTCTCTTTCTCTCTGCCACTCTCTTTAACTTCATTTTCGGCACATTAGGGTAATATCATTATAGGTTTTGCTATGTCATTATCTTTCACAGTTCTGCCGAGTTTTAAGTTTTAAGAGTTGAAAAGTTAACCTCACCCTCCCCCACTGAGTGGGATGGGACACCATCATGCCATGCTAGTGTCTTAAGCAGACATCTAAACCAGATCAAGTGAACTGTACTCAGAAGCAGACTTACTGTTTAAATGTACTGTAGACATGCTTTTGTCTATTAAAGAATNGGGGTCATTGCTCATTTGACCCCAAAGGGGAGGAGAAAGTGAGACCCTCAAAACCCTCACAACCCACTGACTCATTTCTAGAACATTCCTGAACACATCCTGAGCCTGCTCAGTGGTGACAAAACACTGCCTATGGGGGAGGGGCACACGAGGCTATGAAGAGGGGAAATGAGTTTTTGGCTCATGCCCATCACCTAAAGGATTACAGCTATGAGCANTCATGCCATGCTAGTGTCTTAAGCAGACATCTAAACCAGATCAAGTGAACTGTACTCAGAAGCAGACTTACTGTTTAAATGTACTGTAGACATGCTTTTGTCTATTAAAGAATTGAGATAGCTATCTCAAACACAGGCGAGAAGTAGTTCTGACATAAAGGGAGCAGATGAGTTTATCCCAACATAGACAGCTATTGCTGTTTTAAATTCTTGGAATATCTTACCTGGCTACCAGCAGCCACTCAGTAAAAGTAACTCCAGTGCAGGAGAAACTACTTACTCCAGAACTGCATGAGTTAAGGCTCTTGATTTAGATTTAGGGCACTGAAACCTCTTTCTAATTTAGCCTTTGGTAAATTACTGCTATATCCTCTGCTTCATGGCTTTTGGTGGGATATTTTTGAGTTGTTTTTTTTTCCTTTGCCCTATAAAAATCATTAGACAAGAGCTGGTGTTATTTCATTGTCTCAGAAAAAATATTAGACATTTTAAGTTTCTTACTTCTACTCTGCATGGAATCACAGAGGAAACAATAGTATCCCTCCTCTTTCTGTGATTGCTTCCACTGGGAGTCTATCTGTATAATTTCTAGGTCAAATCTCATGAGATAATGAAGGTGGTTGATTTATCTGTGTTGGTATAAATCATTCATCTGACGCAAAAGTCTACACTTCATCTGTTTCCTATTGATCATATTCTCCAGGATCAACTAAGGCAGTGGATTCCACTCTGAATTCCCGCTAAAGAAGGTTGAGAACAGTTTTGGTTTTAATAGCACAGGCTGAGGCATTCTTATTTTTAAACAACAATCTGAGTTAGCCACAAACAAACCAGACCCAGAACTATAAGTAGCTTTCAATTTTGATGTATCTGGGATGCTATGCATACGTTTGTATCTCAAAAAGCTTTATGTAGATATAAGTCTTCAGACCTAGCCATAGAAGTGGTCCTTCAGATGTGTTTAGAGGTTTTTAAAATCAGATTGCATATATCATTGTGGTACTTCGCATTTCCCTTATGGTCCATTGGGTATACATGGTATAACTTTAGAAATTTATAGATGTAGAAACTAAAACATTGTAATGTAAATGTCTATCTGTAAGCTCATAACCTTACATTTCTTTATGCTGGATGGACAATATAATAGCATGATTCATCTGGCTTAGCTTATAACTATGTCTTAGATAAGATAGGACTAGTAGTGCCTATTTATCTCCATGAAATATAAAGTAAAAAGCATGCTTACATTTTTACAATGAAAAATCCTGAATTGAGTAAATGAATTTCATGCAATTTCTAGAAACCTAGCAACAAAGCATCTGAACTTTTACAGTGTCTTAAGTGGTGGTGTAAGATATTGCTATGAATTTAAACCTGTCTGGTTAGGTTTCATTGTATTAATTTATTGCAGGTGGATAAGGTTCATCTTTGCCCTGCAGAATGGGTGGGAGGAATGAAACCAGTGTCATGTATTTCATTCTCCTGGGTTTTCCCACCACTGCTGAACTGCAGCTGTTCCTCTTCTCTGCTTTACTTCTGGCTTATTTATTAACTGTGTTGGAAAACTTCCTTATCATTCTCATCATCCGAACTAACCACAGTCTGCAAAAACCTATGTATTTCTTCCTAGGAAATCTGTCTTTCTTAGAGATCTGGTATGTTTCTGTCATTGAGCCAAAGATGCTCATAGATTTCCTCTCTCAAGACAAACATATCTCATTCCAAGGGTGCATGACACAGTTGTATTTCTTTGTGACTTTTGTTTGTACTGAGTATATTCTGTTAGCTGTTATGGCCTATGACCGCTTCTTGGCCATATGCAAACCTCTCCGATATTCACTCATCATGAATCATCAGTTCTGTGCTCAGTTGACAGCTGGCTGTTGGATGTGTGGTTTGATCACTTCTTCCATCAAGCTGAGCTATATAGCCCAGCTCTCGTTCTGTGATGTAGACAAAATCAATCACTATTTCTGTGATATTTCACCCCTACTGAATATCTCCTGCAGTGATTCCTCTTTGGCTGAACTAGTGGACTTCATCTTGGCCCTGATGGTCATCATGGTGCCTCTGTGTACTGTGGTCACCTCCTATATTTGCATCATGTTCACCGTGTTGAAGATCCCTTCTTCTCAGGGGAGGCAAAAGGCCTTTTCTACCTGCAGCTCCCACTTGACTGTAGTGATACTGTTCTACTCCACCACTCTCTTCACTTATGCCCACCCTAAAGTCATGTATACCTACAGCGCTAACAAATTGGTATCAGTCTTGTACACGGTAGTTGTGCCACTTCTGAATCCTCTCATATATTGTCTTAGAAACAAAGAAGTCAGATTTGCCCTGAGGAAGACCTTCACTTACACAAGACACACCTAAGAAATCAACTAAATACTTCTGGAGAAGGGGTTTTGCTCGTGAAGATCAGTTGGTAGCGCTGATGAACTAAAGTCAGGATGTCCACACCTTAATCCATGCAGAAGTGAAACTCTCCTATTCATGCACCCAGTGGCTGTATTTTTTGAACTAAATCTTGATAAATCTAACTTTGATCTATGTATATATATTACAGTTTTGGGTTGAGAGAGGTTTTTTGCTTGTTTGTTTTCCCCTTACGATTCTGTGCTGCCTACTTTTCTTAGAAGTCTTCAGCTGAATGACTGCTCCAGTTTTAAAGAGAAGGTTTGGCAATGCTAGAAACTGAACTCCAGATTTTGTTTGCACTAGATAGATTACTGAAAGGTATGTAAAATGCAGATATCTACATCTTACTTATTTACTCTGCAATTCTGGAAATTGTCTCTGGAAAGAAACAGGCAGTGGAAAAATATAAGTAATTTTAACTTCCTTAGATTCCTGATTTAAGGTAAACTGAAACATCCTCAGAAGACCACAACTCTTCTAATACATCAAAAGAGAGTATAATGTGGGTAGCTCATTCTGAGGTATAGTGTAGCTATACAGCTTTACAGCTCATGCTGTATCTATAGTGTTACTTGGACTCAATGTCTGGTTTACACCAGGGCCCTGGTACCCTGAATAACCTTATTATGCCCACGGCACACCAAATAATTCACTCCAAGAGGAAATTCAGACACAACTGACAGGATAGTTCAATTTAATATTTCCTTCAGGCTGCATGAGCCTTGGATCTAGCAGTATTCCAGCAGGAGTCATGATCTTAAACTCTGACTCACAGACTACAGTCCAAGTCTTACCATTGAATATGAAGAAGTCTAGAGACACAGTGGATACATTTTTTTTAAATATTGATTATCTGTGAGAAAATCTGATTATCAGTTAGAAGTCTCTCTAGATAAAATGGTGCCTCTAAAGAAATCTACTCCATGCTCAGAACATCACAGTGATTCAAAATGTTTAGTAGGATGTAACAAAGAAATAAAAAATAGCTAAAATTCTGTCATCTGAGTGATGATCTATATGCCCATGTTAAGTGTGGGTTTGAGTTTATAATTGAGACCATAGTTTCTGATATTCAGTGCTCTGTACTACCTGATTGCCTTTGCAGATTTTGCAGTTAATGAAACACCTAGCTTTCCAGGGAGGAAACCTTAAGACACTTGCTGGAAGAACTTGTTGTGTGCATGCTGTTGCCATGTATACAAGTGATACGAACCAAACTTTTTGAGGACTCGAGCACAATTTTAAGGACAGGTGTCAAGAACAGCTTCAAGCTAAGCATACTGGCAAGCTAACACCAGAAATGTAAGGTGCTGGCTGTATGCCAGGTATTAGCAGAAAATCTGCTATGAGAAAAATGGTAATTGATACAACATCAATATACAATACAATATGAAGCATGACATGGGAAAGGAGCCCAAAAAATATCCAGTAGTTCTTTACTTTTGCATTTGAGATCAAGAACCACAGAGACAGTTAGATGGCTTGATTCCTCCAAAACTACCTACAAATTAGACATACAAGTCTCACGTCGAATTAGACATGTAAGCAAACTACCCTAAGCTTCTCTACTATTCATGGACATGGTTTATCACCCTCAGAAGATATTTATTCTATTTATCATTAACATATAGATGTTATGAATCATTCTCCAAAGATGCCTATTTGTCTCCTAGATTTTAAAAATAGCCTGTAATGCCTAGATCAGACTTGCGGGTTGGTAGTGGTTTAACGCAGCATGCAGCCAAGCCTCAAACACCCGCTTCCTCACTCCCCCCTCCAATGGGATGGGGAAGACAATCAGAAGTGGTAAAACTCGTGGATTGAGATAAAGACAATTTAATAGGTAAAGCAAAAGCTGTGCGCACAAGCAAAGCAAAATCAGAAATCCGCTCACTGCTTCCCATCGGCAGGCAGTCATTTCCAGGAAAGCAGGGCTCCATCGCACATAACAGTTATATGGGAAGACAAATGCCATTACTCCAAGTGTCCCCCCCTTCCTCCTTCTTTCCCCAGCTTTTATTGCTAAGTATGACATCATATAGTATGGAATATCCCTTTGGTCACCTGGGGTCAGCTGTCCTAGCTGTGTCCCTCCTAACTTCTTATGCACCCCCAGCCTACTCGGTGGTGGCTTGGTGTGAGAAGAAGAAAAGACCTTCACACTGTGCAAGCACTGCTCAGCAATAAGTAAAACATTCCTGTGTTATCAACATTGTTTTCATCACAAATCCAAAACGTAGCCTCATACTAGCTGCCATGAAGAAATTTTACTCTATCCCACCCAAAATCAATGCAGTGTCAAGCCCACATTTATTCTTATGGCAGTACATTAAAGTAAAGCATTTATACACCAAAGATCACCTAAGCTATTTCTCCACTTATTTCAGTTTTTCATACATAAAGTGAAAACCATAGCATCTCAGTACTGCTTAGTGAGCTTTCCATTGAAATATTAAATTTGGCAAGGTGTGTAGCTCCTCAGATACAGTGAATTGGCTACACATATTGACTGGTTTTAAAGCATTGATTTGAAGATGATTGCTTTGAAATTATGTCAAGAAAATCCTTCAAATATACTGTGAGGGGATTATTGTCCAATTGTTACAGGTTTTTATATCCACTAAAAAGCAAGTAGTTACGTATCCTGAACCAAATAATCAACTACCTATTCAACAGGGTTCCCTAAGTTCTTAGAGGAGAGAACACAGACAAGTATTATACAAACACAAACCTTCTGAGAATGCAAGTTCTCTCTTGCATCTAAAATTTTATTTCTTGAAGTTTTCCTAATGAACACTTTTGAAAATTCAATGTTAGGTGCCTTTGGAGTATTGTAAATAAATCACCTCCTACAAGTAATGTAGATAAGACTAGGAGTCCATTCTTAGCTTTTGAGAACCTTACCATGTCTCTTAAACTTATTGTCTGCCTCTGGGAGCCCATGACAATGTATACAGAAGTAAAATAGTTTGGTTGTAGAAGGTATTGATCTATCATGTGTCACAAAATTTAGGAAGCTTTCCTATCATGAAGAGAAACTATTATTTCATGTAGATTTTTTTTTCTTAAACCACTCTCCACAACAAAGAAAATATAATATAGTTTACTATAATTCTGATGATCCTATGCTGAAAAGAATGCAGGTTTGCTTGTTGAAAAATAACAGCATGTCCTAGGGTCTCTGAGAATAAAGTAGGGATACCAACCACATGCACAGAAGCAGCATTACACTTTATCTTTATTATTTGGGTTTTCTTCTTGGTTTCTCTTCTTTTGCAGGCAAAGGCAAATGACACAAGGGAAGAATATCTCATTTGAGGTTCAGATGCCTGCTGTGAAGATCTAAGACTCTAGAAGCTGAATCCCTAGTGTTTTTATGCACACCTATTAAAACAACATGCTAAGGAGAATGCCCTTGCAAGTAGTGAGGTGGAAGGCCAGTGATCTATTGAGTGCCAAGAGACCACTGAAAAATCAGTTGAGTAGAAAACCTGCTCAATGTTTTTGACAATGTGTTCAAGAAATCTGAATACCAAAAAACACACCTGGCTTTCATCATGCTATTACAAGGTATGTGTCTTGTGGTTTGTGAAGTCTGAGCTTTGCTTTGCTAAGTTTAGTGACAGAACTGGATTAAAAACTGTTTTGTCTTTATTTTGATTCCACATGACTTGAACAGGGCTTATGAATACAGTTCGTTCTTCTGGAAAGTAAGTCCATAAACAAGAAGCCAGTATTTAATGGTTCTACATTTGTCATCCTAGACTTCCTGTTTGATCAACTAAGAGACAGACAATTCCAAAGACTTCTTCAGATCTCAGGTGAATCAAAAATCTTCCTAAAGTGCCCTGCTCACTCGCTATAAAAGCATCTTGAGCAGTTTCATTCTTAGCTTAAGTTTCTGACAGCCTGCTTAAAAAAAAGGTGTTTACTCAAAGCAGGAGTAATTGGTATTTCAACAAAACTATTTTTAATAGGATATAGGATACCTTTCAATTGAAAAGATGTTTTATTTTTATGAAATTATTTCTTAAGTTTTTATCTGCTACACTTAAGTCATCAACGGTTACACCTAAAAAGAGAATAAGAACACAGATTTAAAAATAAGGACAATTAGGTCAGACAAGATTACACATCCATCAAATGGTTGACCATATTGACACACAATTTTCACATTTTGCTTTATATTGTGGTGGATAAAGGTATAACTTTGTGCTTCTCATTTTCTTGCTAGCTTGATTCCTTTTCTGATGAAGACAGATACACCTAAGGGATTGTGTTTCCCCTGTGTTTTAAACAGGCATGTTAGGACTAGAACAATTACATTATCAATGCATCTATTTTTCTCTTTTGACAATAGATGAAGTTTTTACAATAGAAGAAGTTATAGACAATAGGCTTAGACTGGATGCTTAATCTTGACTGTCTAAACCTAAGTTCTCTGTGCACAAAAATCGCAAAGGAAACTAGCCAAAATATTTGATGAGAAATGTTATGCAAAGAGAAGCTTTTCCTCCAAAGTTATTTCCTTTCCTTAGATACATTAATAAAGAGAGAACAAAGAAGTAAATAGGGCTTCTGCGGTTACCGAGAGCTGAGGATACATGTCAAGGATTACAAAGAGATGCCTGAAGTAATGTGTTAAAAATTAATTCAGTGTTTTAAAAAGATTAAGTACATGAGGATTATGGTAATATATCGAATGGAAATGACAACAGAGTAAACAAAATACCAGTAACTGGATGGGAAATTGTATCACTCAGGTTTATACATCTCTATACATCTTTGTACATACAGAATAGTTAGCTATGACTGAGCTGGACTTCCCTTTAGGTCAGTGGTGAGAAACAGAAAATCTTGGAACATGATTCATACTTTCTATGTTAAATATTTTAAAGTGGGAATGTTTATTTCTATCCACTGAATGTAAAAGTAATCTAAATTATTTGTTCTAATGTGGGCATCAACCCACTGCATATATCCAAGCCTAGGCAAGATGACACCTAACTTACAAAAACAAAATTACCAAACATAATTGAAAAAGAATCACTTGAAATATTCTGTCAATTAATATTATTTCAAACATCCTGTGTGAGGTAAACATTTTAATAGAGAAAATTTATTTAACAAGTCTCAACATTTGAGGGGTTTGTTTCAAGTACTTTTAAAAAGGAAAATGGTTTAGGTTCTCACATAAAGAAGTGTTGCCTTTTTTTTTTAATAATAGGTGCTTTTTTCACAATTATCCACATTTTTGTCATGCATCTTGGCTCATATTTTTTTAATTTTTTTGCATCAACTGAAGAAACTTAATCACTTGTTCTTTTGTTGAGGAGGGAGCAGTCTTTTGTGAATTAACTGCAATCTTAGGGTAAGATTTTTCTGCTCACTTTAGTTTAGACTAAATTTAGAATGAAATGCTTGTTTCTTGATTGATTGTAGAGTAGACCTTTAAAATTAGTTGGATGAGCTGCATGCAGAATATTTCTTTACACTGAAGAGAAATAACAGGGTAATTGGTTCATCTGTAAATTAATATATTAGAAAAATCCTCAGACATGATAGATTAATGCATTTTCTGTTGTTTTTTATCTCTCTCTCTATTTTTCATACTTCTTATGTTTCATATATCTTAGTGTTTATCTTATTCTTCTAGTTGTTTCTCCAGGCAAAGTGTATGAAGCCCACTGTATCCTGATTTCTTATCTGAACATCATCGGATAGGTAACATGGAAAACCATACCAAGATAACTGAGTTCATTTTGGTTGGGTTCAAATCTCATCCAGGAGTGCAACTCTTCCTCTCTGTTCTTTTCTCAACAATGTATGTTGTCACTGTTGTAGGAAATGCTTGCATGATCCTCATCATCAGAATGGACTCCAAGCTGCACACTCCCATGTACTTTTTCCTAGAGAACTTGTCCATCTTGGACATCTGCTATTCATCTGTCATCACTCCCAAAGCAGCACTGACATTCTCACTGGGCAGAAGAATAATTTCCTACAATGGCTGTGCATCTCAAATGCTCTTCTTCTCTCTCTTTGGCACAACAGAAGCCTTCTTCCTTGCTGTGATGGCTTATGATCGCTTCATTGCCATCTGCAATCCACTGCTGTACCAAATCATTATGAATAAAAGACTTTGTGTTTTCATGGTGGTGGGGTCTTATCTGTCAGGCTGCTTCAACTGCACCATCCAGACAGGTTTTGCATTCAGTTTGTCCTTTTGTGATCCCAAAGAAATAAACCACTTTTTCTGTGATGTTCTTGCAGTGATGTATGCCTCCTGCTCAGACACACTTGTCAATGAAATAGTAATGCTGTCTGTATGTGGATCAATTATTGTGGGCACTGCCTTGGTGGTTTTTATCTCCTATGGTTATATATTTATGACTATTGTCCAAATGCCTTCAGCTGAGAGCAGGCGCAAGGCCTTCTCCACTTGCTCTTCTCACATGCTGGCAGTCAGCTTGTTCTTTGGCACTGTTTTCTTCATGTATGCTGAGCCTGGGGGCATGTCTTCACCTGATAAAAGCAACACTATCTCTATCATTTATACTATTGTTATTCCTATGCTAAACCCTTTCATCTACACACTCCAAAACAAGGCGGTAAAACGGTCTCTGAAAAACCAGTTAAAAAGGAAAGGCTTTTTTTAGTACCTTAACTAAGGATGAGAATGAACACAGTGTCCAATTCACTACAGGCAGATGTTTAGAATGTAAAACAAGGGATATCAGGGCTTGGTTTCAAGAGTCTTTTGTGATATCAGATGTTCAGTGTCATGGATGAAAGCAGGAGGTATAAAAGAAATCTGGGAGAATTAGATTGAATAAAGATGTGGATTCATTTAAATGGATTTAAAGACTTACAATCCATCTGAGCTGTAATATAGCCCTTTTATAACCATTGAAAAGTCACAAGTATTTTAAAGGCATAATTAATCTAACTGTATTATACATCTAAAATAGGACATATAACTTGGACTCTGGTGGTGCCTTCTTTCTATGCATCAGAAGACAGCCAATTCAGGTGGATACAGTCTCACTGTAAACATCCAAAGATAAATTAGGTTAATCAAGAGTGAATTGAATTATTTATTTGTTTGGGACTCCTAATTTTTTAAACTTTTTTTTTTTTCTCAAATTTGCTTTTAATCACTTCTCTTAGAAATGAGTGGAACCTCTGAAATTCAGGTTCAAGCATTGATGGGCAATTGAAATCTTGTGCCTGAAGTGCTCTCTAACAAAACAAAACAAAACAAAACAAAACAAAACTAAACTAAACTAAACTAAACTAAAGTAATATATAGCTGAATTCTGCTTCAATGTGTTTGTGTGCATGCTTGCATGAGTGTTTGTAACAGGATGGGAGCTATTTCTTTGTGTTAGATAAACTTGTAATAACATAACATGAAGATAATATGTGTAAGTTCAACTGTACAGCTGCTTATAGTGGTTCAAAATTCTCATAAAAAATGCACATTTCAAAAAATACCAACTTGAAAATTTGCATCAAGTGTCTGAAGCATGACTTCTTGAGTTGTCATGTAAACACTATCCTAACAGAAGACTGCTTAGTTTTCATTATAACATAAATACCAGAGCTGACTAGAAATCATAAATTACCTTTCAGAGAAAGTAATTCTTTGAATTATTTCTTCACTTCCTACTCAAAAGAAATAATATCACTTTAGAGTAAATTAATCACTGTCTGCAGTTATCTCCTTCTCTCTTTTGATATAAAAGGAATCTATACTATAAGCTCAAATGCAGATGCCAAGATTCACATCCATACAGAACCATCCTAAACTGACAGAGAACATATTAGCGGAATATTCCTCTGTGTAGACCATGTACCAGAGGTATTTCCATGAGTATTTTCTACTGGCCAATACTGTAACTTCAGTGCCCACTAGTCTTCCAAAGGATCTAAATTAGTAAAAAACATCAGTAAACTGTGTAAGCTCTGCCCTCCCTGAGGCAGAAACAGAGACAACTGACAGACCAAAACCAAGGTGAAGGGGACCTCGTATACTCCCCTTTCCAGGCAGAAGGTAGCAGCCTCAAAGAGGGGAGTGA
>VXBL01005577.1:1462-51140 GCA_013400195.1 Aramus guarauna
ACTGTGCTGGTGCGGCCTCACCTCGAGTACTGCGTGCCGTTTTGGGTGCCGCAGTACAAAAAGGACATAAAACTATTGGATATTTCCAATAGTATCCAAAGGAGGGCAACAAACATGGTGAAGGGTCTAGAGGGGAAGATGTATAAGGAGAGGCTGAAGTCCCTTGGTTTGTTCAGCCTAGAGAAGAGGATACTGATGAGGAGACCTCATTGCAGCCTACAGCTTCCTCATGAGGGGGGAGTGAGGGGGCAGGTGCTGATCTCCTCCCTCTGGTGACCAGTGATAGAACCCGAGGGAACGGCATGAAGCTGTGATGGGGGAGGTTGAGGTTGGATATCAGGAAAAGGTTCTTCACTAAGAGGGTGGTCGGGCACTGGAACAGGCTCACCAGGGAAGTGGTCACAGCACCCAGCTTGACTGAGTTCAGCAAGTGTCTGGGTAATGCTCTCAGTCATATGCTCTGATTCGGCTGGTCCTGTGTGGAGCCAGGAGTTGGATTTGATGATCCTTATGTGTCCCTTCCAACTCAGGACATTCTATGATTCTATGATTCTATCATTCTATGATCAAGCAGAAGTGAATTGCACAGTGGAAAGCAAACTAACCTCATATTTGCAACTGCAAGCGTATAAGTTCATCACTGTACTTGGCTTATTTGATGAGTTTTTCTGAAGTGCTATATGATCTGCTTTTGCTTCTTGCTTCATAAAATGGATTTCTCCACAAAGAAATTACATGATTTAATCCTTTTTATGTATTACCTGCATGCAACTTAAGAGATCTGCTAAACATTGCAAAAATCAAATAATGAGTATATAACACAATCCTACATTTCATATATGTTCCGGAACTAAGCGTAAAGGTTGGATGAGCAAATCAAAGGCAATAATTTAATATGTCTGTTCACCTGTCCCATAGATACTGGTTTATGAGCATATTTATTTTTGTACCTGCTAAGAACAATTAAAAATCTAATTTCTTACACATTATGTGAGAGGTTTTCTTCCCACTACCACATATATCAAATTTTCTTTGGGCCTCTTTAGCCCTTCCAATAGTTGTCTTTTAGCTGCTCTGGAAGTCATGGTCCTATTCAGTTCCCTAACTATGACAGTCAGACACTGCAGGAGTAAGAACCAGAAGTATTCTTCAAACTAAATTTTATTCACCAGAAATGTAACTTAAAGGATTCAAAACTATTCCTAAACCTGGGCTGAATTTGACAAGACCAAGCCAAAACAGGGAACTGAAGCATTCTATTTCACTAGTTTTGAAGTAGCAAAAAAACATTTTTCTCCTCCTTTTGGAACTGTATAAAATTTTAATTAATGGTTAAGAACAATTAAACCTCTAAATTGAAATAACATATTCGCCAAATATTATTTTATTTTATTGACCAAAAAAAAGGTTTGTATAAACATGTTTTCTCCTGTTTCTCTTTGTTGGCTTAACTAGCAATGAGAAAAAAAAATGAACAGAACCAAGCAAATGATCTAAGAATACTAGTTTATTAAGCTAGAGGGTGAAGAAATATTTATTACAGAAATTCCTAAGAACTCACATCTTTCCACAAGTGTGTATTCTCAGAATTGGCTGATATGACCTGCCCAAAATTTTATTTGCTTTTCAATGAGAATGTGTGTCAGGCAAAATGAAAAATTAATCTTTACACTGATAGGCATTTTAAGTTTCTTGCAGTCTGTTCCTAGCACACTATTTCAATCCAAAAGGATCATTTGTTTCTTATCTGAGCGATTCTCATGGGACAAAAGTAATCATTTCTGATGCTTTACTTCAAATTACAGTGCTGCAGTGAACAGCATTCACAAATCTGGAGCTGCCAGTCAGCCACCAGACTCCTAATCCACATCACTTGTTCCCACTTCCAGAACAAGCTGGGCCATTCTCTTCAAGACTCTCACCCTGTTTTTACAGACACTCTTCCTCAGCGAGTTAGTCTTGTTTGGTGCAGAGTTTAAAGTCAGTTTGAATGGAAAAATCAGAGTATTTGCTCTTTAGAGATCTTCCTTTGTCTTCCCCTTCTAATTTCCTGTGTTCTTCAGAGCTCCCTTATGTGCATTTAAGAAAAGGAATTGAAGAAATGAGACCGTGCATCAAAAGCAAACAGTCACAGGCTCTTCCTCTTTTTTCTCCCGTCACTTTTCCTCCACTATTGAACTGCCATCTGTTTTTTCAAACTGTTTTAAAAAAGCCATCAGGAAACTTAAGCTGATCAACATTTTAGTATATGATTTGGCACACACTCAGTTATTTTTACACTGAGATACTGTGAGCAAAGATCACACCTCCTGCTGTGGGAGCACCGTAACACACAGTTAGTTCTGTCTCTGTGATAATAATTACATGTCCAAATTGGAATGGAGCTACAGTAGCTCATGGCACACAGTCACAAGCAGTGGCACATCCTTACAGTATTGCCTCCCATGTTCTCAATTACATAAATAAGCTCAGTTGTATAATAGTATCACTTGTTCTCGTAACGGAACAAAACATCCCAAACTGTATCAATTGCACTGGGAACTGCTTAACCACATTGCTAATATAATCAAGGCTGCATTAAGGCAAGCTATTGCTAATGTGCAAATAACTTACATAACCATAATCTTACGTTCTTGTTTGCCATTTTCCCTACACTTAAAAGAAAAAAAATCAATACAGTAAGTCCACCAAAAGTCTAAACTGAATAGTTTCTGAGACAAATACATGGATCTAGTATTAATGAGGCCATTGTCAGCATGTATTAAACTCCACAAAGGCAAAAAAAAAAAAAAAAAAGGCAAAGAAATATTTAATGTAATATCATTCTTCCTAGTGCATTTAAAAATAAGAATTATAGGAAAGTATATTCCTAAAGCATTATGGGAATCATTGGCATAAAGAACTGATAAAAAAATTAAAAATTAAGTTCTCCGCATTTCCATAGGAAAGACAGAGCGTAGGCTGCAGCAATGCAAGTCCTTCAGTTACGCTCTGGTTCCTCCAATGCACCAGATGCAGACTCAAAAGCACCACACAACTAAATTTCTGTGCCAGTTTAAACTTTGGCTTACTTTCAAAGATGATAAATTAATGCCAACATTTTACTCATGTGGAACCCACTCATTATGTCTTGCACAAAGACCACCAGTTAATTCAGCATTTAGACATGTTTACGCCTACCCACCCATCATTTTGTTGCTACATGTGAACATTCATGAACTTTATGGAATAATGGCTGATTTAACACTGGAATAAACTGAATCAAAGCCACTCATGAATAAAGATCATGTCCATGCCTCACAGCTTGCTTGCTTCCTCTCAAATTTCTCTTCTCCTCCTAGGAACTGCTCTACCCTATCACCCACGCTCTCTTTCTGCTTGAAGTCTCCCAATCCATTACTAGCCTCTCCTCTCTAGTCTCTCTTCATGCTTTCCACCATCTATTTTGTAACACACACAGAAATAGCTGTGGTAGAAGTGTGACATATATGGAGCTCTAAAAATAAGTGATGTCTCAACTTGTTTTCTTGCAGTTTTGTAGGGGGAAAGAACCTCTACGAAATATTTAATCTTACTTGAGTTTCAATTGGTGTTTTAATCAGTTTCTGAAAAAGATAAATCATGTAATAATACTTCTTGAGCCAAACAATGTACTAAAGCAAAATGAAATCATAGAGCATTTAAATTATTCTGAATCTGCTTCTTTTCCATAGTTAAAGAAAAATAAATGTTTTGCCCAACTCTAGGTCTATACAGACAACACCAGGTGAAAGTACAAGCAAGATTTGTGGGGATAATGCATTCCCAACAGAGAATTGTTACCTCCAAAAGCTGTTTTAATGATGAGGAGAAGAACCAGCTTGATTAAAGAAAATACAGGCTTAGTAGAGTCCTTAATCTGGCCCATTTCCCCAACACAAAGAAACTGCACCCAAAAAACACAGCGAAAATCCCAACCATATCCCAAAGCAGAGCGAAACAAAACAAAACGACTTACTGTCTTCTTCAGCATTTTGATGGCGTAAGGTTTCTGGGTCCCTTTCTGCCTGCATCTGTAGACAATGGACGTAGCCCCACTAAATTAAAAAAAAAAAAAAAAAAATAGTTGTACATACGCCTCTTTGAGTATGTCAATAAACAGAGTTGCCTAGCTGAAACTGCATTCTCGGCTCTTCCCAGTTTGCGCAAAAATACCTTATTTTCCCCCATAGATGTAAGCAATGAAACAGTGTAAACACTGCTCTCTGTTGAACCAGTGAACCTCAGTGGTTATGCAGCCAACAGAACTTGCAAGAACTCAAGATGCCTCTTGGTCACCTTTTCTGGCTCCTGACACATCCTACAGGTTTCTTCAGGGTAGCAAGGAACATAATCTGGCCCCAAACCTGTGACAACTTATGTTGTCTTTGCTAAGGCAATTCATCGGCAACAATAACTTGCATTGTGTTTTTTTTTACTAATGGCTGATGGCAGTAATGGGAAGACAGAAGAGAAGTGACAATTATTGTGTTGCTCCTTGCCTGATTGCCCAAACAGCCAAATTTAGCACCATATGGAGAGAGAAGCATTTTTGGTTAATTCACTCAAAACTGATGGGGCTTGTTCATAGCAAAACTGAACTGGGCTTACGTCTTTTGGTTGCCTTCAGGGTGTACACACTTGAATGTGCTAAATCTGAGCACTTGTAACGTAAAATTACAGCACTGCTGTTTGGAAGGCACTTCTCTGAGTTGGGCTAGACAGTCTCCAGAGGTCCAGATCAGTGCAGGCTTAGCTGCTCAGGTTACTTGCTATTCTCTGTTACCTTCAAGGAAGGGACTTGTACTCTATGAATTAGCTAAAGAGATGAAAAACCTCTGGCAAAACCATCATGGTAACAAACAATCCAGATACCTTTACATTCTACCACATTTACTTTTAGATGCCTCTGAGGAACCCAGTGCCAGTCACCACCAAAATGGATGCACTGAAGTGCTACATGTCAGCACTGGATTTAAACCACTTTTGGAAGCCTCCTGTCCTTGGGAGATCTGTCACTCACTCTGAGACTCAGCACTTCCAAATAGCTGCAGATTTTTAAGCTAGAGGGGACTGCATTTATTGTACATGACTTCCTGAATAACATACATTGCGGAACTGCACACAGCCAGTCTGCAGTGATAGGATTTTATATATACCACACACCAAATTGCACTACAGATCTCTTTGAACCATAAGAAACCCATCTCAGTATGTCAATAAGAGATGAACACAAGCTGCAGAATGAGATGAGCAGCTTGCTTTTAAACAGTGGAATGGCATAGCCATGTTTGACTATATGAATAAAGCTGTGACATGGAGTTTATTATTTTAAGTGCACTGCTGTACAAAACTGCCATGCTTGCGCTGCACTTCTCCCTCCTCAGCATGGGCACAGGTACCAGATAATGCTCTGCATAGGCATGTCCATATTTTTATGAGTGCATGAATGAGCACAAGAACTAGCATTTGATTGAGAAGATTTATTTCAGAGAGACCTCTTCATTAGGAAAGGTCACCTATGGCAAGGGTTACACAGCTTAATCATCTGAAGGTTTGCGTGCATCAAATACACATAAAGTAATCTTCACTTCATCTCAAATGCTAAAATGATTTGTCTCTCATAATAGTGTATTGATAAATGTGTGGGAGTACTGCAAGCCTCAGTGACTCCCAGGATCATTACATGAATTTAATTACATCTCCTCTCCTTAGCCAACTCTCAAAAGGCTCTATTTAGCAAAAAGAAAAAAAAAAACAAAAACCACCACATTAAAAAACCCCTCACATCTTTTAAGTACAACCAAAAATGTTAAAGGATAAAATTCTAAGAACCTGCTGGGACAAGCTTTATACCTCCAGTATTTCACTACGGCCATGTAATGGGGAAGTCACTGCATAAACTGCAAATCTTGTACCCTGCTTCACATATTCAGAGTGCAATATAAATTTATATAAATATAAACTCATTAGTCTACATATACTTTTATTAAGTAGGCAGCAAACCTTCTAGAAATATTCTTATTTGTTTGAGGGCACAATTAGATAAGCTGCGAAGCAGATGATCCAAATAAACACATTACCTTTCCTGTGTACATCTCCAGGTGTTCGCAGCTGCTGCGGCAATGGAAGGTGGTCATTGTCTCTCAGTAATGCTATTGTCAGTGTTTATCAGATTGTCTTCCATGTAAATAAAAACCTAGCCACTAGAACACCTCTGACGATCTAACAGGACTGTTTGGTGATGAGATGGACAGCTACACCAGCAGGGGTAGCATGATAGCACCTTTAACAGTTGATTTGACCGTACCCAAAGCTGGAAGAGAGGCAGCATAATCCAGGAAAGAGGCATATGAGAGCCCAGAGAGGCAAGAATTTATGAAGGCATGTCCAGATGAGCAGTTTGCCATCAGGCTTGTTAGTCACTGTTCACAGTTTAGAAATTATTCCCTATTGTAAAGATTTCTGACAGCACGTCCTTGGAGTCCTAATTTGGGGGAAAAATGACAACAAGATATCACAAGACTTGGGAATGCTTTCAGAGAGATTTCCTTTGGTTTACGTGCCTTCGCCCAGCTCCAACAGACACATTCCCACCAGCCAGATAAAGATCACTGAGGTAACAGCTAACACTGCCTTCCTTCTCCGTGCCAGAAAACAGCACTGGGACTCAGGAACAGGATGGCAACCTGCTTAACGCCACACAAAGCAAGCAGACAGCCTTACTGTTACAGACATGACTCCTTGTCTCTTTGGTGAAAACAAGATCTCTTTGTTTCTTCCCATTAAAAAAAAAGGAAAGAAAAAAGAAAAAAGGAGGGGAAAAAAAGTAGCCTATGGGTCTTAATGTAAATGTGCAAACAGAACTTCCTTGTGCAAAGAAGTCCATTTTGCTTTGCTTATTTTGGCTTCCTGCTGGAGCTCAGTGAGCCTTGTGCTGAATCAGCACATACAGCCTTCCTGAGCCTGTATGTCTTGGAAGGTCAGCAATACAATTGGAGCAATTCAAGCTTTCATCACTAAAAAGCAGTGGGAAGCGTCAGCTGCAAAAAATGTCATGTATAACTGAAAAGCCCAGAGAGCTGCTAATTGTAACCTCTTGCCCTTAAGTTTTTCAGCATCAAATGTTGACTGCCAACAACTGGGCTCTTGAAACCTGGAATTTGTACCAACTAAACATTTAATTGATACATTTGGTTAGAAAACAGAAATATGCAGAAACAAAAAATTCTTGTGGCCACATGTCACTTTCTACAAGCATGAAATTTATTGCCAGATAGACAGATTGTGAGCTTCTCAATGTCCCTTTCTCTGCAGGTGGTGTTCCATTTCATCTAAATGATAAATATTAATGGTGCTATAGAAAGAGATCACCTACACTCAATGGTTATACAGCAGATACCAACACTAGGGAATATTTAGTCCTATAGCATGCATAGTTTCAGCAGAAGAAACTAAGAGGACCCTCTGCCCAAGCAGCTAATAATCACTTGCAGAAGGACATTGCAGTGTGTGATTGGCAAACAACCCATTCCCAATTCAGGCTAAAAAACAGAAATTAAGTCTCCCATAGTCCAGATGAGTCTGACCACAAGATTACTCACTATATTGTGTTGGCATATTAAAAATTATCCTGCCAGCTCTTCCCTCTAGTTGGTGAATACATACATGCATACATATGTACACTTATATTTATATGAAATATTTTATTGTATCTATTCCTGTATGTAAGTGTGTATTTATTTACTTTTAAAGAAAATTAGGTTTAAAGGAGGACTCAGCTGTTGGTTTTTTGCTTGCAGATCTCTTCACAGCATAGAACAGGCTGCCTTAACTCAAAACACAAATTATTTGAAGTTGGCTGGAACAATATGAAAAAAGGCACATTCTTGGAATATATAGTTGGCCAAGTTAGAGAATAGTAAAAATTAGAACTCCTACATTGTTGAAAACATTGTCATTCTCTTTTACTGACATATGTGTTTCTGTCTGGAAAGCTGCTTAACAATTCTGTTAAAGATTAACTTTTAAAAGCTGATGTATAACTGTGAACATGCTAAAGAACAAAAAAAATCCCCAAACCACTTTACTATGCTTTACTGCACAAATGGGTTTTGATATCCAGTTTTGGACTTGCAAAAGACCTAAAAATTATGCATGTATCTTCACTACTTGATCATAAGGGACAATAAAAACACTCACTTCCATGTGATGCTGCCTACAGCAAGGATAACAACAACTCATGAGAAATGTCTTGATGTCCTGTGCATGGAATGTATCACAGCTGCCACACACTGAACTCAGTATTAGCACAGAACTGGTTTTCCCACAGAACAAATACCTCAGTGACATGGTAAACTGACTCAGCCATTAATCCAATGATTGTATGAAAAATTTTAAGTATTACAAGAAGCACTTAATATGTGAAATTAATCTAAAATTCAATGACTGAGTTCTGTATCTGTGTTGTTTCCACACAAATACAAAACCTGTTTCTTAAGATACTAAAAATACACACATAAAACTTTTTGCCCCCCTAATATACACTTTGTTGAGTATTCTGGATTATTTTTCTTACTATTATCCTCATGTGTTATTGAATTCACAATTACTTTAGAAGGACACTGTTTTAAAGATTGGGTGACAGCACTGACAGTGCTCTGCTTGTGCTAAGGGGTCCAGACTGCACAGCTGAGAGAAAAGGCATGGTCGCACTTCAAGTACATGCCGTCAAAAATAGTGGTGTCAGCACAGATGGAAGGAAGGCAGGGACGCCTAGGAGAGGCATTATGGAGGTGGAAGTGATGAGAAGAATTTGCACATAAAGGAGAAAATGGAATTTGCATCATCACGCTGGACCCGCAGTAGAGACTGGCAGAGAGAGAAAAGCCTAGGCAAGAAAAGACACAGAATTTGAGTCAGGTTGGAAAAAGTCTTTTCTCCTCCCAGTCCCCTGAAAAAGCCTTTGCCTCTGAAACAGGAATGAGAACCAAAATGAAACACAGCCAGACGTATATTTTGTCACAGGTAGGCAGGAAAGGTGAATTCCTAGAGCTGCAGTTTTTATAATAAACAGTCACTGACAGTATCTTCACAAGAAGTAGGAAAATGGATCCTTTCAAAAGTAGGTCAGCATCTCCATATCATGCCCACTCATCCCAGGTTTTATACTGCATTTTGAATCAACTCAGTACAAATATAGTCCTCAATGTAATCTCCTGTAAATTTCATTTGGATTATATTCCTTAAGTTCTGAATTGATTTTTGAAAAATAAATTAGTTTGTGCTTCGTGCAGTCAAAGAACAATTACACAATCTGTTCAAACAAATCAGGTGAAAGAATGAATGGTCCCAAGAAAACTGTGCCTAATACAGAACCACAGAAATCTGTGCTGCCAGTACTGCAGTAACAGATTAAAGTCTAGTATTGTTTTCCATAAAGAATACTGATTTTTCTGCAGTCTACAGAAGTATAAAGTTAAAAGACATTAATTCACTCTTTCTTATATACACACTAGACATTCAAAATGCATTTGTAGGAATGAAATTACAGTTCCTAGACCTCAAAATTAAATGCCCTGTTTGAAGATGAAGACTGGCCAGAACAAAAAAATCATTGCCAAAACTACTGACACACATACAAATGAAAATTACATTTAAAAATATATATTCCGTGGTATTACTACTATTTCCTTCATTTAAAAAAGCACGTGTTAATTCAAAAATTCTCACACCTTGCATTTCATATGAAAGTATATAAAAACCAACTTTCTTTCTACAGTGAACTTACAAGTAATTTGTAATTACTCAAATCTTATCTAAAAGCTTCTTAACATTAATATCTATATATACAGGACTTGCAGACAATTCTGTGCAACTGCAGCCCTCCCGTTCCCCTCATTATTTCACATCTTGTAAAGAGAATGGAAAATTTCACAAAATGAACACAATGTAGGGGGGAAGAGACCTTGAACTCCCATACTCTGTAAGGAATGAGACTAATCTGTGAGGAAGGCAAGGCTAGTGGAAAAAACATATACCGTTCTGGAAAGGAAAGCTAATTCCACTGTATTTCAGAGCTCTGTCTGGTTTGATTTTGACAAGGAAAAAAATCCATACCCTTTCAGATTTTGACTCTATGACTTTCAGCTGCTGTGTTGATTTTCTAATATTTGAGGTGAAAGGACTTTTTAGTAATTGATTCCTGTTCAGGCTGGCCTGCAAAGGCGATGCAATAGACCAAGAAGAGATGTTCGATATTCAGCCTTCACTTCATTCAGCACACAAACAAAAGGAGCCTTACATAAGCACATTTCCAACAAAAGACGTATGCTGTTTTTCACTAAACAGTAACCAAACTAGTCCTTGCCAATATTGTTGAACCTGTAACAATTTTGAGAACTGTAATCCTTTAGATGTGGTCTAGGTTGGCTAGCGAAACACTAATTAAAATGCAGCTGTCCAAGCCACTGCTGCTGCTTGGACAGCTGGACCAGTAGCTGCTAATTCCTACTGGGACTGCAGCAGCATTTCTCACCAGCTTCCAGTGGGGCTCCTCCCTCAAGTACTGCAAGAGATTTATAGAAAAAGACCTCTAGCCCACAAGGAGTCTAAACACTTTGTTACATCTGGCATTATTGCTTTTTAAAACAGTGGGCATTATAGCTAGTGATTAAATTAACTGCATTCTGTAATATCCACATTAACATTAGATTATTTCTCCCAACTCAAAGACTGCTTCTTCAGTTTCTGCTTAGCTGGTAGGTGAACATCAAGGACCAGAAACAGACTCCCAAAACTGCATATCTTAAAGCATTTTGACAAATCTGGCTTCCTTGCCTTTCATTGAATGGAAGAACACGCTGACCCAGACTTAGTAAAAGAGCAAGAAATTACCTCAGACCTTAATTTGAAAACATGGAAACAAAATTCAAACTACAGTGAATTTCAAAGGTTATTGCTTAACTTAACTACATGTACATTGCTCTCGTTGGTGTACTCCACTTTCAGGAAGTTGCTTCCTGAACAAAGCTTCAAGTAAGAGTGCCGAAATGCAGATAAGAGGTCAAGATCAGAGCACTTCATACAGCACTGTGGAAGTAAAATGTATAGAAGATACATTTGCTCTTTCTCCTTTTTCCTTTAGCCCTTTTAAAAAATTGGGTTAGGCTGTATATAAGAACAACTGTATGGCTAAAATAGCAGGGGAGTTCTCAATAGTAAAACCAATTTATTTCCTATCAAGCCTGGAGAAAACTCGCAGCTGACAGTTGGCTGAAAACCAACTTGTAACTATGTCAGATTTATTTTTCAGCAAGAACTTCTTGTGGTCCAATAGATGCAAAAATTGATTTTGAATATTTTATTTTGACCAGAGTTTCCTTTGAGACGGCTCTTCTCTTTTCAGGGACAGGAGTACATACCCACTCACATTTAGGTAGTTCAATGCAACAGGAAGAGCAAAGAAAAGGAGGAAGAAGAGCAGACCAAGTGAACTCACGCTGCTTCCAGCTGGATGCAGATTTTCATCCTTGGTACTGAAGTTTGGAAACACTGGGGCAAATTTTCAAAACCAGTCTACCTGTGCAAGACACAGATCCAAATCTTTGGATTGGCACTTCCAGGCATATTCTCACTGCCACAGGCTCTGTGCATATGCTTTCTATGTGACGTGCTATGCATCCCTCCCTAAGCAGCAGAAAAAGCCTGATGACTGAAACAGTTTCGTGAACATAGCTCCCCTGGAAATACACATGCCTTATTTTAAGCACCATTTAAACCATTTGCTTGTTAGCAGCACTTCCCCACCACCACCCTGCAAGAGATACTAATGAAGAATAAACACTCTTCATTCAATCCCAATGAAAAGCGTACGTGAGGACAGAGTGCTGAGCACTAAAAACTTCTAAAAACCTTTGGAAATGCATTGAGACACCTTCCTTCCTTCCTGAGCCATTGCAGAACTGCCTGATTGCTTTTCTCCAGTGACACATTCCTTCATTAGGAAGTGTTTTAAACAGTCTGAACTTTGAGTAGGTGTCAACATCATTGATTACTGCTCATGACAATCTCCAGGTGCAGAAGCAAACTGGCATTTGCACTAAATGACAACACGCGGCACCACGAACAGCTTCACACATCCACATAATGACTCTTGGTTTTCCTGGTCAAGGGAAGGGAGGCTACAGAAGTTTGACTACTAGCAGCTTGCTCTGTTTAGAAAAGAGTAACCTTTTCAAATCAGACAGGGAAAATTTCATGGCTATTTGTGTCTGCATATCTAAACCAAGCTCCGAACAAAATTCTTTACCAGCTAATTTAGGCTAAGTAATCTCTGAGATTCTGCAAGCTCCTACGCCCATGTTTACTCCAAATAGCCCTCATTTTGGTAAGCTACACAGCTTTCTCCTTGGAGGTTCATGTTGTGCTGAATCATCAAATCCTATGCAACAGCTTCTCTGAAATAAGTTGTTTTTACTAAGAAGTTCACATGCAATGCCAACCCAGGATCTCTTACCACAAGTCAACAAACAAAATTCTAATATATGGCAGATTTAGAATTTATTTGTTTTTCTTCTAGCTACTCTGCATATTTTGTTTTTTAAACCTTGCAGAACGGCCATTTGTAATTATAAGAGGAAAGACTGAAAGCCAGGCAATGCCAAAGAGTTTGGAGGAGTGTATTATATTTTGCCAGTGCTCCCTAAATGAACACTTTTTATAATGTTTTGTGAATTCTGATCATACTTAAATATATTCTCCATTAAAGACACTGTATTTTTTAAGTAAAAAGATAAACTGAAATAACTGATTTGCCGTAATAGGCAGCACTTTTAATTTGTCATTTCTAATATTTTTGTAACAGTCAGAAAACCTAATTTCCTATCATCATAATGATAAACTGCAGATTTACACTTGGTTTTAATTTTATTGCAATAAAGCTGCAGTAGAAAGCTGCAGCAGGGACCACACTGTTACTATATGTAAAACAGAAAAAAACATATTTCCTGGGAAAATGACAATAGAATTAAGGCAATGTACTTGGCTGCAGGTTGTATCATTGGGGGGTTATTTCCATCAGAGTGATAACTTTTACAGTCCTGTAAAATGCTCTAATGACCAAATGCCAATTTACTGCAAGTGTGGGGTAAGTATCAAGTCAGATTTGACTTTCCAAAACTATAAAGCTTGACCTTTCTGCCTGGGCAGACTTTTCTTCTGATGGATGGGAAAGACCTAAGTAGGCCTAGCTCTTCTCTAAATGTTGAATTTCCTCCTCATGCACACAGGAATGGTGCTCTGTCAGTCCTGAGCTATCCCTGCCACCAGGAGGCAGCCGTCATGGGGCACTCAGTACTACCTACCCTGGTGCCACCTCCCACCCTCCCCAAGGGGCAAAGTGGGCAGGAGGCTGAGGTCACCACACCTTCCTTCTCAGAGTTACAGGAATGCCATGCACGACCGTGGGGTTGAACTCGGCTGGCTGCAGGTGCCCACCAAGCTGCTCTAACATTTCTCCATCAAAAGGACAGGGGAGAAAAATACAATGGAAAAGCTTGTGGATCAAGACAAATACAGGGAGATCTCTAACCAGTTACCATTACAGGCAAAACAGTCTCAGGGGAATCACTGGAAAACTATCCCCCATCCCAGGAAACATTCCAGTCTGGTTGGACAGGGCTCTGACCAACCTAAACAAGTTGAAGATGCCCCTGCTCATTGCAGGGGGCTTGGACTAGATGACCTTTAAACGTACCTTCCAACCCAAACCCTTCTATGATTCTATGATGCTATGAAATTACTTTTATTTCTTGCCAATTAATATCAGAGTATAATGATGAGAAATAGGAAAACTAAAACCACCTTCCCTCATCCCTCCCGTCTTCCTAGACTCAACTTCACTCTCAACTCCTCTACACCCTCCCCATGAGCAAGGCAGGGAGACAGGGAATGGGGTTGCAGTCAGTTTGCTGCTCCTTCCTCCTCACGCTCTTACCCTTGCTCCTGTATGGGGTTCCTCCCATGGGATAGACCCAATGTGGGTCCTTTCCATGAGGTCACAAGTCCTGCCAGCAGACCTCCTCCTGCCTGGGCTCCTCTCTCCATGGGGCCACAGGTTCTGCCAGGAGCCTGCTCCAACACAGACTCTCCATGGGGTCACAGCCTCTTTTGGGGAACATCCACCTGCTCCAGCATGGGGTCCTCCATGGGCTGCAGGTGGATATCTGCTCCACTGTGGTCCTCCATGGGTTGCAGGGGCACAGCCTGCCTCATCATGGTCTTCTCCAGGGGCTGCAGGGGAATCTCTGCTCCAACGCCTGGAGCACCTCCTCCCCCTCCTTCTCTCTGGTCTTGGTGTCTGCAAAGTTATTTCTCTCACATACTGTCACTCCTCTCTCAAACGCTGTTGTTGCATTTTTTTACCCCTTCTTAAATATGTTATCCCGGAGGCACTCCCAACATCACTGATGGGCCCAGCTTTGGCCAGCTGGAACCAGCCTTGTCCAACACAGAGGCAGCTTCATGCATCTTCTTACACAAGCCACCCCTGCAGCCTCCTCACTACCAAAACCTTGCCAGGCAAACTCAGTACATCAACCCTGCGGGAATCTCACCAGAAGTCAAGGCACATTGTACTTATCATGCCCACCTTATGCCCTAGGCCAAGGACACTTGGCAAAACAAAATGAACAAGAGAACTCTCTGAGTCACACACAGACTCAAGCCATGCCAGTACTACCTGCCTCTCTCTTACCACTCTCTAAGCTGTTACAAATTGATCATCTAATAACATGTTTCAATATTTTTCCAGATACTGCGTCAGCCCTATTGAACTATAATCTATGGACTCAATCGTCTGCACCTCCACCCTTTTGTCACATGTCTCTGTTTTACTTTTTTCTGGACTTTTGGGACATCACCTGCCTGTAGTCACTTCTCAAGGATAATAGCTGAAGAGTCAGGTTTTGCCCTAGAAGTTTCTTCAGCATTTTGGGGTGAACTTCACCAACTCCCCACCAACATCAGCACTCTGACTTATAGCAGCCTTCCCCTTATAGTAGCCTTCCCGTACCTGAAGGAGTCCTACAAGAAAGCTGGAGAGGGACTCTTTACAAGGGCATGCAGTGATAAGACAAGGGTAATGGTGTTAACCTGAAGGAGGGTAGATTTAGATTAGATGTTAGGAAGAAATTCTTTNAACTTACCTAAATAATCTCACTTCTGCTGTATTTGGGCCTTTAATATGCTATTAACCTTTTACAAAGACCCCATATTTCTCTACACAATGTTTTATTTGCTTGTCTTCCCTACTAAGTAAAGGACTTACTTAACTTTTTCTTCTTTTCATCTTCCCCTTAGCACATTTTTCAAATCTCTTCCTTGGTAAACGTAACCAATGTTGCACCTTCAGCTTTGTCTCTTCCCAGAGCTAGTACTGTGTGCTCTGTTCCATGTTGCTTTTTCTGCTTTTTGTGAAATTCCATTTTTTATCCTCCTATCATTTGACAGCTCCTGATGCAGATATTTATACCTACAGGAACTTCAGCAGGATGTTCAAAACGTCACAGAAACCATTCTCAGTGATGGTGATCACAGACCGTCCTGGTAACTAATGACATATCTGTGCAAACAAGTGCATGGACAGCGAATTACGTTTTCAAGAATCTGTCACCACTACTCAACACTTGAGATGAGGGAGCTCTTTTTTGTAGTTACGAGAATGAAATTACTGTTTTCCAGGAGAAGATTCCAGATCTTCTACTCTATGAACATCTTTTATCTTTTCTTGAAGCTCCCTACACCAGCCACTGACCAAGCCACTTTTTAATCAGCAGAGAGACTGCAGTTTCCAATGACTACAATTTCCATTTTTAAAGGACTGAGGCTTTTCAGCTATCAGAGCTGCTCTGTAATCCAGGATAATGTTTCTAATCTAATCTATATTGGTCTGTACTCATGTACATAAAAGAATTCAACACAACGGTGTATTACGGATTTAAGACTAAATTAATTCTTTCATGTTCTCCCTACTGTACTGAATCTTCAAGCACAGTGTACTCCAATGACATGAAAACTGGTCTTTACAACCTTTACTAGAATGTAAAATAGAATCACAGTGAAGAAGTATTTGCAACACAGTCTGTATAGGATTCACAATTTGTTTTTTAAACGTATTAAAAAAAGTTCCCCATGTAATTTCACAGAAGTTTGGAGTAAAAAGTGCAGCCAGTTATGCCCATGCACTGGTTCATGCACTTGTAAGCACTAATTGGGTTATGGTCATACAATTAGCTGTCAATATAAGCAAATAGCTGGTGCCCACCCTGCACAGCAAACGTCCTCTGCAGGCCTGGGCTTCAGCATCCGCCTCAGTCACAGCTGGATGCTGCCAGACCTGTGAGAGGAGCTGTGATGCACAAGCTGGTGGGAAGTCTTTGACACAGACCTCCACAGACCTTCATGAGGCTGTTGTCAGACAAGCAGGTTTGGAGAGGGCTGTCCAGCCATGCTGCACGACACTCTGTGTCCCACAGAGGGATGATCAAGTATTGCATCTGTATGCAGAGCATTTTCCTTTGATTGATAAGAATCAAGCTGTAAAAGGTATCATGTGTTCCTGCCACTCTCCTCCGATTGGTTTTCTTGATTTTTAAAAAGAAAATACCCTTAATGACATCTTAGGTGCTGCCAACTACTGCAGTCAAACTCTCTGCAAACTTAGTGAGCTTTACATATGTTGAAATGCTGCCTCTGCACTGGGACTCTGAGTCTGATTTACCAAAACTCATCTGAAATTGAACAGCAATTCTTTTTTTTTATGATTTAACAGAGTATGTATAGTACTTATTGTGACCAACAGACCATCCAGATTGCTTAATTATGTATTCACAATATTTTCATATACAGTGCAAGTATCTAGTTAATAATGTTTTGATCTTGCAAAAGTTATAGCACAAAGTTTTAGCATATGTCAATTATATAAAGAACGTTAGTAAGGTCAGGGTCTCTAAACCTTTGGCTTCAAAAAGGAGGGCAAAGTATAATATAATTTTAAATTATTTGTTACATCCTGGAAAAAAATCTGTATAATTTTTAAGGTTCACCATAATGCTGAGAATTTTTATCCATTTCTTTCATTCAGAGATTCTTTTTTATGCCTCCATCTATGTAGTCTTTTAAAATACAGTTTATTTTTTCCCCCACTGACTTCATAGCAAACCTGTTGGAAATGTCAAATTTGGGGATTCAGTCAGGAAATAATGGTTTTATCATGAAACACTAATGTTTTTTAAGCACTGAATACACCGACAAACTTTAAAAACTGTTGCAAGCACACATATCACAGAAATTTGTGGAGGACTATGTCCTATCTTGACAATAAAGCCAAGAGGTTACGGCTGACAAAATTTTAATGATCATGGCTAAACACAGCCCTTCCCCTTTAGTGTGAGTAGTTTACATTACATTTTCTATAAACACCCAAGGATCCAAAAAGTGTTGTTCACAATGCAGATGGCAGTCTCATGGACACTGCAGGCTTTGTCCCACTCTCTGTCCCTCTCCTCCCGCAGTCTTTCACTTCTTCCATTTACCTGTTGGGACTATGACCAGCCCTGTAAGTTATTACCCATGATTTGTACTTCTCTACCCTAAGCATCTCCATATTTTGGGAATGACTGTGCACTGTTTATGTTAGCAACTCTCCCAATCCTGTTTACGGTCAGTTAGTAAATTAGGTAGGCAGAATGTAAACTAAAATGCCTCATAGTAAAAATAGCCTTAGGTTACATTTAAATGTCTATCCTTTCCCTGGTTATATCAAAAATGTGGTTCAGATTGATGGAAAGTAGGGTGTATCTACAAACAAATTCAGATCCTGAAAAGTGTTTAGCCATAGCAAGAGGAAACAACGAACATAACCTCCATATGACTTGAGGGAGGTGGAGGGACTACACACACCCCCACGTGGCCATGATTTTATCACAGGACACTGGAACATGCACAATATATAAGCTGGTGCTAATGAGGGTTTCAACCCACTTTGCATATCTTTTTTTCCTTTGGTAAACTCATACTGGAAGAAAACAAGTGATTCAGAGCTAGCCTGAGTAACACCATACCCCATTGAAACCAGTAACACCAAACACTAGATTTTTCTGTTTTCCTGAAGAAAGATGTTTTGCAAATAAAAGCAACAAACAGAAGCATCAGAAGGACATTGCTAAGATGCTTCTCTAGTACTTACAGGAACACAGAAGTTTTCAATATGAGCATTACTCTTGGACACCATTTTCCCAGTAGAAGAGAAGTCTAGCACTCCCTAGAGTTGACAGACTGCCTCAAATACATTCTGCTGCTGCTCCGGAATGTTGTAAACATTCTGTATCTCTTTTGAAAGGCAGCAGAAAGTTGAGGTAGGATATAAAGAGTGAAGAGTGTCTGGATTATACAACAGCCTTTCAACTGTGGACATCTGATGTAGGTCTGAAAAATAGTTTAGGTCAGAAGTGGGACATGGTGATGTCATGCAGTTGTACATGTAGTCAATGACTGCACAATGTGCAAAAATATGTTCACTTAGATCAAGAACAAAACACACTCAAAGTAGTCTAATGCTAAAGAACCAGAACTGACATTCCAGGATATAGAAAAACTAAGTAACACCTGTCTAGCTGTATCTATTAATCTTTCACATACATAAGCAAAAAATTCACTCCAAAGCAGATGTTACTGAGAAATGTTTCCATCTGCTACATCATATTGTCCTTACATGAAGCTAGTTACAGGCTATTGCAACCCACTTAGGAGTTTCAGGTCATATATTTCAAATTAACTGCTTCATTTCTCTATATTCTTATTTTTGAATAGGACTCTTCAAAGCCATTGTGTCAGCTCCCTCAGGAAAAAGCCTGCTACCTGAACAACATGCTGCTATCCTACATTTACTCCAACATCTCTGGATTTCCCCCTATGGCTGCATTTAGTCAATTATAGCACTTTTAAAATCCCTTGTCTTTACTAAGCCTTTCTATAGCAGCATAAATGCAAAATTTATCTACAGGGCAAATTTGCCATCAGCAACAGAGTAGGATTAGGATTTAATTGCATGGTGTTGTAGTATAAAATCTGTGAAGATGAGTGGTTAAGAGTATTAAATTTATGCCTTTGTTGCTCTAAAAGTAAAAATGAAAAGACACTTTCCTTTAGCAACAGCACTATTCTAACGTGGGACTACTAATGCCTTAAAAAAAAAAATAACAGAAGGGGGAACTGAAAAAAGAAATGACAAATAGTTCAGACACCTCTTAGCTTTTATCAAAGGGCAAAACTCCCTCATCACCAAAGACCTCATAAATAATCTCCAGTAAGACATAAGATTACTGTGGAAGCTGTTTTGCAGTGTCAAGCTGCAAGAATAGAAAAGTAAGTAAAACTCCTAAATTATTACCCTGAGGCAAAAACTTTCCTTCTCGTTAAAATACAATTTTTGTACCAGTCCATGTCAGGGACATGATTATCTGAAAAACTGACTTCCAAGTGCTGCATTATTTTTTCATTTGTGCTCCTTGGGGAAGTCAAGTTAGACTGACTTTTTAAGATGTGGCATATCGTCCTTTTTGAAAGGTAAAACCAAGGTGTTTAAATATACATGTGTTGCACTTCCAGTGAAAATCGCTAACTTCTGACATAGTCCATCTGCTAATCTTTCAGCAGGGTGGGCCTCGCTACAGGCAGGGAAATCCAATGCTGCTGCTACTGCTGGTGCTGCAGAGATGCTGAGATAGCCTGGCCATATGGTGAAACTCTGTACCAAGAAAGAGGGAAAGAAATCCTAAAAAGGTTGCCCTGATTCAGAAGACCTACATTTCTCTGTCTAATTCATTTGGGTCGTGAAACAGCTTTTAGTTTTGGTCACCAGATTGCCCTCAAGGGTATGAAGTCACACTCAGTAAATACTTCAGTATGTCACAATTCCAAACAACATTCTTGATATTTATTGCAAATTGTACCTCTCCTCTTGAAAGAGAGAAAAGAAACAGGACAGATGGAATTAGAGTATTTCTAGTGCTTTTATCAGCAGGAAAATTGAAGTACCTTTTCAAATATCCCTTTTGCAAGGCATGTGAGAGAAGATGAACTGTATTATTTCTACCAAGTCAGACCTTACTGCTTTGTTGTATTGGTTTGAGACCATCTTGCCCCTGCTTCGGAATCCCCTACTGACTTGCTGAGCTTTACCAAGGCCCAGTCAACAGTTTGCTGCCCGTGAGTTCAAATGAATCCTCTCCAATTTACAGTGGTACAGACAAGACCAGCAAATGCAACGGTGAACTCCAAACGCTGCAAGGAGCTGAATCTGTTCTGCACTGCAGGATGGAAATTAAAACATCTCACCAAAACACATGAAGTGGAAGCAGTGCTTTAAAATCTTTTTAGCCAGAGATTCTTTCATCCTGCGTTTAACAGAAAGCAATGCATGTTACATTGCATCACCAGACTACAACGGGAGCAAAAATGCTAGTGTGGGCCACAAGTGAGTGAAAGAACAGGGGACTACTATTTATGGAAGTAAGTGCAACATACCCAGTCAAAGTGCATTTTTTTCACTTATTTCATTTGTACTTTCAAATACTGAATTATCTCCCAAAAAAAGGTAATCTAAAGAAAACTTTCCTTCTTTTTGTTTAGTGATAGTATTTTGCCATCGCCATAATTTCTAGAAATCCGTTTGATTTCCTGGAGATTGGCCTCTACCGCTGCCTACTGACTCGTAGTGAAGATACATAAATTTCTGATGGAGAATGTCTCTTTTCATACCAGATAACATCTTACAGTCTCACAACACCCATGGATAATTCCTCAACCTCCTTATGCTACAGTATTAAAGTATTGTGACAGAATGGGCATTCTGCATAAAAGAGTTTGCTCTGAATGCCATTTATAATCAGTTGCACTATTTCTCTTGCAGGTAAAACAGAATTATCAGCCATATCATATCACCACCAGCTTTCACTTGTATTTGCCCAGTATTTGAAATCCAAAGGAGAAACAGACTGCCAAACCTAGGCTACCCTCAGGACCAGACAGTAAATCACAGGACCAGAGGGCATGGCCTCAGCCACATTCATGTGTCCTATGACAAAGAGAGATCTCTGAGGCTCAAACACCCACCCACACTCAGGCACGATGCTGTTCTGTGGGAAAAGCACACCATGGCTCTAGAGATTATTTGTTCAGAGTTGACTCAACCTTTTAGCCAGTAAGTTTTTGACAACTAAGAAAACTAGGAAAACAGGAAGACATCTTTAAAGAAAACTTAGCAGGCATTCAGAAAATGATCAGCCAGTATCAAACTACCAAATGTTTTAATAAGCCATGGATGTCAAGAGGGAAAAATGCACAGCATGCTGATTAGTATTTGCCAGGTAACAGAGACAGATATTGCACCTAGCTCGAGGGAAAATGAAAATCCAGAGGAAATCCCAACCATTCAAATCTAAAGAAAGATATATTTGCTGCTTGTTCAAAGGCACCATCATGAAGATAAAAACAGAGTAATCAACCTTTGATAATACTGCTAACACTATTTGGGACCTCAATGAGCTCCAAGCTTGTACTTCAGACTATGATTTCACCACACATATGATGTATTTTATACACAGTTACTGGTAACAATAATCACAGAAGTTATCCTAGCTCAGTACACTATAGCTTAATATAGGTATTACTTGAATATATACAGTTACTGCATTCATACTACAAAAACCATAGGCAGTGAAAGTAATTCCCAGTTATGGGGAACTTCTAGACTCATTCATTGATTTCTGCGAAATAGCATAGATTTTGTGAGAGAGGACAGAGAAGATTTCGTCATGTTAATTTTATGTATTTTTTTTTTAAGCAAACTGTGGTTGGAAAAGACTCTGGTTTCCAATATCTCCACAAACATGCTTAGCTTCCTGCTGGACCTAACTACTATTGCTAATCTCCTCCTCAACTTAATTTTGTAAATATTAAAAATCAAATCTTCCCATTTAGTATGTCACACAATTAACCACCCCAGTTCCATGTTCATTCCCCTTCTCCCACCAATGGCTTATGCAATTGTGTAAGAGCATCACATTTTGTTCCTAAAGGAGGAACACAGCATTCACCACATCTTCTAAAGTTATCAGAAATTTCTATTGCTAGTGTCATTAAAAAAGTCAAGAGTTAGCTTGTTTTCTTCCAGTTTTCTCTATTAATCTGCCTGACTAGAACAAAAAGATCTGAGATTATTCCCCCAAGTTTCAGCTGTGATAGTAGAAAGTCAGAGAGCTTCACAGTTTGTCCATCAGAGTCAATTTAATTTGCAGAAAGTTATCAGTAATTACCCATAAGCAAAGATTTATGCATAGTTAGTTTGGGTGCTTAGTTTATAGCAGTGTAGTTTGTCCAATAACAAAAAACACTGGCTGAGACAAATGAAAGCCCCTTGCCTCCTCTAAAGTAAAAGAAAGGAGATTACTAAAAAGAGAAATCTGGTTTTGTAATTTCATTACTCTATGATCAGAAAGATGCATCCATTAGTCTCAGACAGGAGTGCTGCCCTACAACACAGCAAGCTCATGCGAAAAGCCCGCTCTGCCAGCCCCCGGAGGAGGGACGAGCAGACCGCGCAGTGCCAGCCCCGGGGAGGGGGCAGGCGCGGCACCGCGGCCCGCAGCCGCTGCCGAGGGAAGGACGGGCACTGCCGGGCTGACCTGCCTCAGGGGCAGCGCTGCCGCCGCCAGCCGCGGGGACGAGGGGCTGCCTTCCCATCCTGCTGCACTGGCAACCCCCAAAGGGCACCTTCCTGGTCGTACTGAAAGTTCACCGTTACACGGACCATTTGTAAGCACAATCACCTCAGTTACAGGAAGCGCAGAAAATACATGGTCGCCTATCGCAGTCTTTTGGCAGGAGTAATTTTTCTTTTTTTCTTTGGGTTGCTTTTGACGTTTTGTTTGGGTTTTGTTTCGGAGTTGGGTGGGGTTTTTTCAATTTATCTTCAAAACCTTAATTTCGTAAATGCTATTACAAATAAACAAAGTTATTTTTGTACTCCATAGTACTAGAAATGGGCAGTACACGGCAGTAATTTGAAATTATTTCCATTTACTCAAATACTCCAGCCGTGCTACACAGCACTATAATGCAAATTGCCATTCTGGTTTCATTTCAGAAATTAATACATGAGGCAAAAAATAAAAGGACTGCATCGTTATTTCAAGTAATGGTCACATAATACAGCGAACATCATAGTCTTCACAGTGATTGTAAGAGGAATAACATTATTTTAGCCATGACAGTCTAAGACAGGCAAGCTTTGCAGGAAGATGCAATATCTTATTAAACATACTGACATTGTTGAAAAAAATCAGACAAGCTTTTAGTTCTTTCTTCAAATATTACATCAGTTAACATGATCTGAGCATATGATGAAAATGGTTAAGATTTCCTTGTAAAGATTGATGCAACATTTCACTGAGCACTGGAAAAAGTTTAGCATATGGCAACACTTTCAAAATTGGCTGTCCTACAGATTATTTAAAGCCTTTACTTCTCTAGCACATCTTAGTCTTAGAACAAACCGACTCTTCCCCTTCATGCTCAGTTAAAGGGATTGAAGAGGTTATAAAATCAGGAAAAATTTGGCCAAAGCACATGAGATGTCAGCCATCATCACAATGTATTCTGACAGACCAGCCAAAAACCTTCACAAGAAGAAACAGAATAGCCTCAAAGTTAGCTGGGCTCTTTTCAGATCAATTTTCTTCCCAGCCTAACCTGGAGGAGGATTCTCATGTGCAACCAAGGAATTAGTTCTCTTCAGAGAGGACAAAAAGAGTGAAAAGCAAACAATGTCAGTTCAAGGGAATTTAGAAAGATGTGCTATTGCAAAGTAAGACTGGGAGCTGAGACATTAAGTATTAAACCCCTCTAATTTTAACTCCTCATAATATTTACATCAGCTTTTTTTAAAACACAGGACTTGGAGTAATTCTTCCTTATTAGCAGATTCATCAGATCCCTCATTAGCACAAACAGCCTCGCTCTACCTTAACTCCCTAATTGTGTAACAGTCTGCAATGCCAAGAGAAGCTCTGAATACCTTTTCTGAACCATCAAATTACTTGTCTGACTCAATACAATTTTCTTCTTTCCATCTGAATCTGTACAAAAACAGTGAGGAAAACTCATCTGATCAAATGTTGGTATTTACTTCCCCAATAATACTCTAAATTCTCTTTGTTGTTAACAGAGAGAAGCGGGCAATTCTGGAACATGATTCATTCTATTCTAAGGATGTTTGGAACAGGTCAGGTGAAATGTGCCCTGAAAGTGTTTCATTTTAACTCTGATCACCAAGGAAGCTTTATATAGGCAGCTATAATAGTAACTGTCTGCGGTTAGGAGAAATTACTCCCATCCTTTCTAAGTATTGCAGCCCATATAGCAATGACTTGGTGAAAAGAGATCATGACAGTCTCTTCTCGAGACTCTCAATAGCAGCAGAAACTTCAGCATGATGCCCTTCCCTCATGAACCACATCTTTATCAGCAAACAGTGTTTAATACTCTCTTGATATAGCCAATATAAAAAAATTTCATGGACCCCTCTATCTTCTGCCTCCCCATCCCAACCAGTGCAGACCAACATCAGTGATGATACCATGCTGAGAGGAGCTACCTGGTGTGGTGAGGCATGCACCAGGCAACTTCCCCATAGCACACCACCACTCACAGCAGAAGAAGAAAGAACACAGGGAGGACAGATCTTTGGAAAAAAAAACCAAACCAAACCAAAAAACCCAAAAAACCTAAGACGGCGAGATGTGGAGGGAAGCCAAGAAGGGAAGCACACTGAAGTGATATCGTGGTTCAGCCCCAGCTGGCAGCTGAGCACCAGGCGGCTGCTCGCTCACCCCTCACCAGCAGGGGTGGGAATGGGAAGAACAGGTAAAACTTGTGGGTCGGGATAAGGACAGTTTACTGTGACAGCAAGGGGAGAGGCAAGTAACAACAGCAATAATTATAACAGAGTATACACCATGGTTGATAACACAAGGCAATTTACCGGCTCAACGACTGACCAGACACTCAGCCCACACTCAGACCGATGGAGCTGCACTGAGCCACCCCTCCCTGACTGGCCTCCTTTATGCTAAGCATGATGTGACATGGTGTGGTAGAGGCCCCGGCCAGCTTGGCTCACCTGTCCTGGCTCCTTGTGAAAGTTAACTCTGTCCTAGCCAGAGCCAGGACAAGCAAGAAGACAGGTGAAGGAAGACAAGGTGGTGAGAAGACAGGGCAGTGGGATTGTGTGGAGTGGGACAGGTGATGTGCTAAGTGAAGAGCTGGATAGCAACAAAGGGAGAAAAAGGACTTCAGATTAGAAGGAGCAGCTAATAGAAAATATGGAGATAGGCTTATGGTTTTAGAGTCTAAGGAAACAGAACATACAATGACGAAAAAAGTACAGTAGAGAACAAGAGCCAGAGAGAAAACTGCAAGCAAAGTTCAAAGGGAACAACTGTATTGCTTTTCACGCTTCGAAAATGAAGACAATACAGGAAAGAATAGAAAGAAGTGAAGAATAGGTAATAGCTTAAATCTTTCTTTTTTTCTTTCTTTTATTCCAGCTTAGCTCAATCACTAATAACTTAGAGAAGATGCAAAACTTGCAAGACAGAATAACTGTGATGCCAATTTTTTAAAGCTCAGTAAAGCATCAGTAGTGGTAAAGGTGAAAAAAACAGTGCTATAGACTTGTTACACCCAATGCCATTTCAAACATTACACAACATTCAGCCACTGAGGAGAAAAATCCACACAAAATACGTTATCTGTGGCACCTGCAAGCTCAAATATCAGAACATACACTTACATGTAAGCATAACTCATGACATTGTCACCAAAATATGGTCTAAATGGCACTATGCCAATTGTACACACCTCTGTTGTGCAACCTAGCAGTCTGTGGTGTGACAGCTGCTAGCTACTGTGGCTAACATAAAGTGAAAAAATTTCTTTAAATCAGATATGCCTGAACAAACCTGAAAAATCACCATCCTTAAAGAATGTTTGCCTGTTCTTCATATAGAAGTAAACACAATCTGTAAACTGAAAATACCCAACTTTTAAAGAAGAATACAAAAAATGGCAATATAAATCCACCTTTAACTGGTTGCCTATAATCTTCTCCCCCATGCTCATCCTCTCTTGTATAAGAACAGAAATTCCCTTCTGTTCCCACATGTAAATGTAAGTAAAAATTAAGTAATTTTAACTTGATCTTCTGCTACTAACAACAGATTTGGTATGCAAGCTTTGCCCTCTCACACTGTCTTTACCTACCTACTGGCATTCTGTAAATGTTGGCTTTTTATGCCAACTATAGTATTTAGTTTCAAGTGCATTTGCAGCATATAACTCAACATTTAAATTAAAAGACAGCTGCTTTCACTATTGCTTTTGTTTTTATTGATCAACTATATCTTTTCTGCCATGGTAACAAAAGAAAAAATCTTACAGTAGCTCTCAGTCATTCCTCGCATGATGGGAAGACAGGAGGATCTAATGGTCCTAGACAAATCCTGGCTGCACACAACAGGGATTCCACAGGCAATGGGTGGAATAAAGCTATGTACTCTTCAAAACTTGTTACTTTAAAGAAAAAAAAAAACTGAGTTCATTTTTACAAAAGAAGACACTATTGATTGGCACGGATTTTGAAAAATGGCACTGACATTATACAACAACTGGATAAAGCATGAAAGCTCTCAGTTTTTATGGAGTGAATATACAAAGCCCTGGTTGGTTTTACTCTAAATTCCACTGGTTTCTTAATAAGATGTCCATTCATTGCTGACTTGGGTAGGTACTTTTGGGAGCACTTTGATGATTTCCTAGCAGGCCAGCTGTGGATGTTGTGGTGAAACACGTGAGCAGCAAGCCAAGTGCGGGTTCTACCATTTGTAACAGTAAAATGTACACTGCACCGACTAACAATGTTTATTGAATGGCGCTGGAAATGGCTTATCCAGAATTCAGTGATGGGTAAAGGACACTGTACCTTTTCCTACCACTGGATTTGAAGAGAGATGTCTGTACCAGTTCACTCACTTCTTTTACTCTGTGGATTATAAACAAACTGTAACATTCTAATTAATATACTTTTTTTTTCTTATTCGTAAAGGCTGCCAGTTTGAGAAGCTCATTATACAAGGGAACAGTGGCTACAGAAAAAGCATCATAACTGGTTTCTAAATAGCCAGCATCTGCGCCAAATGGGTAGAGTAACCCAACAATGACATGAAATAAATGTACTTTTAAAAAGAAAGAAAACAAACAAAAGGAAAGAAAATCCAGAAAAGCAAGGTGACAAATATTTCAAAAAAACCCTAAATAAATGGGAAGTGATCTTGAAATACTAGATTTGAAATAACTGTACAGTCATACACCACATTGCCAGTACACAACTGCAAATTAACAGAACACCAGTATTTTCTCTTTCTAGTTGCTTTATTAATGCAACATGATAACAAGTATGATGTTTATAGCAAAATCATCTCCATTTGTATTGCTTACCCCTACCCTTGTGTTTTCAGAAATGCAGATATAATAACCTTGCTTAAAAGCCCAATGTATCCACTATCTCTAGTTATTTCATTAATGGATGACTTCAGTGGAATCCACTCAGTATCCAGTACTCATATTTAAAATAAATAAATAAATAAATAGATAGATAGATAGATACCAAATCTATGAACACGGATGTAACTTTAAGCACAAAATTTCAAAAACATGCTTTCGTCTTCCATATTTGTTTGCACTAACTGCTTACTGCTAGTATATCTTCTAAGATATCTGTGATTACAGCTAATTGGGAACACTCTTAACTGCTGAAACCTACTGGACAAATCAAGCCGTATCAACAAGCCATTTGAATAGATTCTTGATGGTCTTTTTTTCATTGTAGGTTAACACAGTATACTAATAAGCTGATAAAGAGTACAAATATCTGATTTCAGAAGGTCAGAAAATTGTTCTTTGCTAAACCATGCACTAGACCTAGATAAGCCTAATCTGGTTTTAGAAGAACAGATTTGCTTGTATAAAATTAGTCTGTTTTACTAACAGAGATTGCAACCTGTTGCACAGAAACCCTCAGAATTGCTCTACCTCTTCCTCAACCGTGTGTTACAATTTGCAATATATTGAAGACAGGAATTTAAAAATATATAGTGTAATTCATGGTGTATATTCTTGTTATACCAACTGAATTCTGTGTAACCACTTTCTGGGAAAAGGATACAAACAATCTATTTTACTTTCCTAAATCTAGTTATCTCAGATGTGCTACAAGACAATGCTTTATACTTGAGCAACACACCCTCTTCCCCAAGCTCGATAAAGAGAAAAATAGCAGAATTCTTTAAAATGCTTTCAGTGCACACATCATTTCACCAGGTACGTATGAATCAATTAATAAATACTACCAATAGTATTTGTTTTTTATACTCTACAAATGGGTAAGTCTTTGTTAACTGAATAGACCCTAGAGGATTATTTTTCCAGAAAATTCTTTTCTGTAACTGAATTCACAGACTTGAGTGAACTCCTCAGTTCTCTCCACACACCACTTGAAGGGAAAAAGAAGTGTATTTTTACCAACCTTCTTTCTCTTAGGAACAAATATTCTTTTAACAAGTTTTTGTTACTAAACTGATGTGTGAAAAAAGCTACAGAAAAGATTTTGGTAGAGTGCACATTTTCACTGCTTCCCGAATTCCTCAGGATAACTATGACAACAAAATGCAAAAGGATGGCAAGATATCAGACTTTTAAGAAATTAATGGGCTTGGGAAATTTTTATAGGAAGACCTGTATTTGCTTTCCCTATGGGAAAGCTGCCTAGTTACCGTTCTTTCTTATATCTGTAATAGGTATCCTCAAAACATTTCCTGTCTTTTTTCAAATTTGATACCTAAACATTTAAATGCATGTTTCTGTCTTTAGTAAATCATCAGAACTGAAGAGGTTAGCTGTCAGTCTGCCTTCCTTGTCAGTTCTGGGTCCATTCTAAAAAGAAAATAGCCTTCTACATGGTAATGAATTGTATCCAATTGTCTTAATTCAGGTTTTTCTCATTACTACAACAACAAAAGGTATTTAACTTGAACTACAGTAGCTACTGTTTCAGAGGGTTTCTCTTACAACCGTTCTCTTGTGAGAGCAGAAGTGAATCAGATCATCAGAAAGCATTTTTTTAATTAATGCTGTTCACTAATTAGGTAACTGATTAGAGTCAGACCTTTTATCTACTATGTTTTAAATTCTGCACATGTCTCAGGCAGACAGGGATTTGGGGTGAAAACTCCAGCAGGGACATAGACTTATGTGGGTTGGCAGAACACTGCTAAAATTTGGATGGAGGAACTCCTCAACACCACACCATGCCTCTGCTTCAGACAAGAATTTGCAAAATAATTGGAAAATTTATCAGAAATATTACTGACATGAAAAGGGTTATAAAATGAGGATATAGGTAGAGTATTGGACTGAGACACTGGATGTCTTTTCCAGAACAAATGTTTTAGCACTTCTTTTATGATATAGTTTATTGCTCCATATGACAGCTGATGAACAAAAGACTGAGCTACAGGTTTGAAACTTAGTCTTGTACTTGAAGTTAAAAAGGACTGGGAGATTCATTTCAGCAGTGGAAGTCAAAACTTCTGTCTTGATATTACAGGAAGATCTGGAGAAGATGAGATGATCCTAAATCTCCAATTACACAAATGCTTTTCAGAAGGGAATGTGTAAAAGTAAGCCAAAACTGCACAGACTTGCTAACCTTAACAGCTCTAGAAATAAGACCCCCTGGTGCCATTTACACTTTTAAAGATGGAACATAGGAATGGCTTGCAAGAGATTTTAACTTAGAACTGAAGCTGTTGAATAGCATGTCAGAGGTCCCTTGCAACTGAATTTGACTGAAGAATATATACATATATATATGGTTTCTAGTTTTAATACACTGTACTGTATTATGATCTTAAAATAAAAGCCTGCATATGGATTTTAAAAAGAGTTTTCAAAATAATGTTTGGCTGACATTGATGGCAGCACAGGTTTACTTGGTGAAAGCATCCAGAAACTGAAGAGACATGAACTAGTGTTAGAACTATTAACCAGGAAATTAACTGTAGGTAGGGTCTGGAGAAATTCAGGGTCATTCTGTTGAAAAGATGGCATCATGTGCAATAGACTGTTGGAAGCCATGATTGAGGAAAAAAACCCAAGAAAACAAACCCTTTAAGTGAATCTATCGTACGTTAAAGTTTGTTTCCACGGATTAGCCCTATTAAAACAAAACTGAGGTTAAGACCAGCCCAAGCAGGAAAGTCATGCTGGGCTATATTCTTTCCACAATCCTAACATTCACCAAGACAGGTTTTCTGACAAGTCCACTCTGACAGCTCCACAGCTTGCATATGCATTTCCTCTTCTTGGCACTGAAATCCTTGAATTTAAAATGGTTCTGCACCACACCTTTACAGCAGATGATGCACATTTTGAGGTAACCATAAACATCCAGTAACATCACCTACTGGGGATGACGTAGTAATAATGTTAGACTAATTTAACCTGGTTTAATATGAAGTCATTGGCCAAATGAGTCACTATATCAGATGACAAACGTGGCTTCGAGTCTATCAGTCACCTTTGCTCCTTACTTCATCTTCTCATCCGGCAGTCCTAAGGCCAGAGGAGCTCAATGAAGTTAAGTGCTCATAATATACTAATATGACTAAGGGAAAACAAAACTCAGAAAGTGAAAACTGAGCCCGGTTTTAATGATAGAACTCATATTATACTATTGTTCCTGTTCTTTCTTTCTTCTAACATTTATTTGTTTCACTAAATACGTCCTGATGCCTACTGCCTTAGTACTTAAGGCCTTTGTTGTGCATGCAGCCTTCCATCTCACAGAAGCAGCAAAACACATTATTTTCAAATTCCCTGGTTTATGGCAATTGAGTTATAAAACACCAAAATCAAAAAGAGCAGCACCACAACAGGAAAACATACAAGCAGGATTATCACTGACCAGTAGAAATGCAGAACTTCTGAAATTGAATACACAAACCACAACTGTTTGGTTTGGTGTTTTGCGGCAATACGTTAGGGAGATCCCAGCTGATTTGCTGTTATTCAGAGCTCATGGCCTCAACCCATCCACACTCTGCCTGCTTGAGATACGCACCTGTGGCTTCTTCTGCCTTTCCAGTGGACAGGGAGTTTCCCTGGGGCAGAGACCGTCTTCCTTGTACACACCATTTTGTACAGCATTAATGTTCTTGGGTTTGTGCTATATACAACAATGTAAAGTAAAAGCCACGTAAGCAATTACACCCTTGAAAGGCACAATAAGATATTCCCATCCAAGTATAAAGCTAGTTTGACTAACAACTTACCTTTATGTAAGATTTTTCACTCCAGTTCAAACAAACCCCTCTCTACACTCCAGTGCAGAATATATCATTTACACCTTTCTAGGAGATACTCTGTAGCTCCACCACGTTAGTGCATTAAACAAAGAAAAACCTTGGTGAAACTCCATGAGCTATCATACACAGGTAGTTAGATTCAAATAGTACCTTGATGCTTTCTGACCTTAAAAAATACAGCAAATCTCTGTTACCACTAAAAGGAGTTGCAGCACATATTTCCACACACACCTAAGCTCTATATAATCATCTTGGATGCTAACAGAGCTTGCAAACAAAATACAATACAGACGTGCTCAGATATAAATTCTGACTTGGTGTTTATGTAAAATATAAATCTGTTCAAATATGCTGAGTCCCACAGGCACATATTATCATCTAAACTCTCTGGCTACATTTCATATGCAATACTACAATTGGAAACCACGAACAACCCTACAGAAGTCTGTTCAGCTCCTCTAACTTGTGTAACCAAGAGAAAAAAATTGAATTTTTTTTGAGAAAAAATGCTATTGGCTGAGAAAAACATTAAATTCACTGTTAAGTTGCATTATGAAATGGTGGCGGCATGTCACATCCCTAATTTGAAAGCAAGAAACATTCATGATTGGATTAAATGACACTTAGGAAGCAACGTTCCTACATTCCCACTGAGAACTCCAAGCAATGAAAGACGGAACCACCTTTAATACCTACTTATTATAATTTTGCTATTTTGTAGGGTAGTTTCTCCATTCCTCCATGTGGTCACTCATCCACAGCATTTCTAGTTTATTTCAGATGAGTTTTTCAGTCTGTAACACACCATATGCACTTACAACACTAGGTAAAAGCTGTGGCTACACCACACAACTTTTCTTCGGGAAAAACATCTTCTTGAATTTACAAGTATTTTGTGTGGCATAACTGGCTGAAATAAAACAAACAGCCACATGCACAATCTCTTGCCATAATGTATCCCTCAAATGACTTATGACTTATTCCCTGAATCAGTAACAATAATTAAGATTCTTTGACCTCACTCTTCTGTAATAGAGATATGGACTGTTTTAATCTGCTGGTTCAGTACTTTCGTCTTTTTCCCAATTTACAAGGTAAATCTGAAAAAAAATTAAGTTCTCTTAAAAAGCATATTTCTACAAACTTGAATTGCTCAAATGTGGCAATCTCTTATCCCTGGACAATATATCTTGCTCAAGAAAACTACCAACTATTACACAGAACTAGGTAAAGGATTCTGATTCAGGTGTTCAGTAGATTAATTTAACTGTAGGGAAACTGCTTCAAATGAGTGAGAAATAAATGTAATAAATAAACTGCCAAGGCAGATAATAACAGTACTACCAGGGGACATCCAAAGCCTGGGGGCCCAGGCATCCTGGGCTGCATTAGGAAGAGCACTGGTGGCAGGTCAAGGGAGGTGTTACATCCTCTCTTTTCAGCACTGGTGAGACACACCAGGGGGTCTCATCAAAACACATGAACTTACTGGTGTAAGTCTAGCAAAGAAGATTATTTAGGCCAGCCTTGAAGATGATCTAGGGGCTGGAACATCTGCCATACAAAGAAAGGCTGAGAGAGTTGGAGCATGGAGTTCAGCATGGAGAAGAGAAGGCTCGAGGGAATCTCCTCAACATGTGTGAATACATGATGGGGGTGGAGATAAGGTAGTAAAGACAACAGAGCCAGATTCTTGTCAGTGTTGCCCAGTGGCAAGACACAGAACAATTATAACACGAAATTCAAGAAATACCACTTAAGTATAAAAAAAATATATTCACTTTGTAGTTGTTCAAACACTAGAACAGGTTGCCCAGAGAGGCTGCCAGATTTTCCATCATTGGAGATACTCAAAACCCATCCAGACATGGTTCTGGGCAACTTGTTGTAGCTGCACCTGCTCTGAGCACAGGGGTGGGACTAGATGATCTTCAGAGGTCCCTGCAAGCTTCAGCCACTCTGCGACTGTGTGATCTATAGTTGTTAGCATATTCTTAACCTCCGTGAAACTCTCTGTATTAGTCTCCGTAGAACCATTGAAGTCTGGTCCAAAGGAGTCAATACTTTCTGGATGCAAGTGGCGTTACGTTATAAAATCTTCCATCTGCTTCCTCAATATTTCTTTTATCTAGCTTGGAGACCTGCTAAGAAAGGCTTTTGACTGGTAATGACTTCTAAAGAAAAACTCCCTAAATAGCTTCTGTGAGATAGCATCACAGCTCCTGATTTGAAGGAAACAACTGTTATGAGGTTTTCAAATGCAGGAATCTACTTTTTGAATATATCTTCTTTCAAATTCACAGCCTCTCCCATATTTACACTTAAGTTTCTAGAAAAGTGAAGTCCAGCTCACTATCATTAGCAGAAATCAATGTCAGTCAGGTTTCTTATCAAAACAATCAAACACACTCAATAAGGAGAAAATCATGTAGCCTCTGAGACTGAGATAGAACGCATCCTTATCTAATTAATTTCGTAAAATGTAGAGAGTAGGCAATAACTGACAATTTGTTAAAATTTTGGTTGACATACATCATCATGAGAAAAAGGAATGGTTAGATTGTGTAAGGCTTTGAGATTCATTTTTATGAAGAGTTCATTTTTTAATAGGGATCCACAGATAAGAACATGGCATTCTGAAGGTAGAGGTTCAGCTATCACTTCATTGAAGTCTGCAAAGTTAAGTAACTTCACCTAAACTGAAGTTTTGATTCATCAAACCTGATTTTTAATATATTTCCATGGAAGTTTAGCTCTCACGGAAGACTGTTAACAGGCTGAGAAAGTAGAATAATATGCACTCAAACGCACCAGCTGATTAGCACGTTTGAACACTCCCAGAGCTCAGCAGGATTTAATTAAGAAGTTAAAGGTAACAGGATTGATATCACATTGCCAGTTATCTGAGCCAACTACTTCCCAGCCACCTTGTAAACCTTTAAAGCACTTTTAAAATTTGTTTTACAAAGAGGATGGCTAATATGTGATTGTACATCTGTCTTCCACAAGTTCACATAACTGATCGACTTCTAAAGGTTCAAAACATCCTTCCATTTTTTCCTTTCTCAAAAATCTATACTTTTTAATCATGAGTAGATGTGACAATACATTTTTGGCCAACATCTTCTAACATGATGACGTGAAAAAAAAATGTATAACAGAAAGTTAGTAATTTTGGCAATCAGATTCTGCTAAGCAACCACTCAAGGCACCGAAAATGTGGTCCTAGAAAGGATTAAGATGGAATGAACTCATTCCACAGCTAAGACTACCAAATATCCATCTACAATGCATCAGATCACATAACTGCAATGCAGTATTTAGAAAAAGAAAATATACATCCACAGGAAAACTTCATAGTTTCAGGCATCAGAAAATCACACAATACAAGGAGCCATGGGCTTAATTATCATGTTCCACAGTTTCAAAAGCTGTGAACAGCAATATTTTGCAAGGATCCAAACTGCCATGGCAGCCTGCATGAAAAAAGAAAAACAAACCCCCAAAACCAAAAAAAAGAATCAATGAAAGCCAACAGTGTGCAAAATCATCATACCAAAAAAACGTCCTCAAAATTCAGCTTCATTTTTCATAAAATGCAACTTTTACAGAAATAATTTCATCAGCTAGTCACAAAAATGAGAATGGCAAGGTATGATACTTGCCACCAACAGGATGTGGTTTAACTTTCCTTCAAGACTATTTTTATCCAGTGAGGTTGTCTGAGAAGGAAGATAGTTGACATTTTATTGTTTTATTTCTGGTTTGTCTATTACAGATGCGCACACACAGAGACAGTAATACACACAGACAATTAAAAACATTGAGGAAATAAATCAGATATACTTTGGATTGTAATACAAACAAGCAACACTCCTTAGATTTTCTTTCAGGGTTATGCAAATAAAAATCTGCTGGCATCAGAAATAGTTGTGTCAACCTAGCAGTTGGTAAGTCTCAGAAGAGAGATTAGAAGGAAATATATATATATATATATATATATCTCCTAAAATGGAAAGAATGAAAATTATTTGAATCCATAGATAGGTCTTAACAATCAAGAGTAGAGCAACGGACACTGCAATTTGTCAGTGTGCAAGAATAAAACATACATTCAGTGGAGAAGCAAATACAAGATCTCCCAGATGCAAAATATGCTTGAAAAAGAACAGAACCCACCTAAATTTCAGTCATGCATTAAGTCCCACAGGGGTGTGGACATATTTCCTGTCCCCTAATATTCACAGAATAAACCCAAACTATGATGGTAGCAACCCAATTATTTTCTTGACAGCTGCCATAGCTTGACAGTGAAAGTTTTTGCACAGATCTCAATACAGAGATATTCAGATCACAGAGATTCTGCCACAGAAGTGCTGTAAATAACTGTTTTAGAATGACATAAACAACTTGGAAGATTAAATTTCTCTGTCAACACTTTGAGATTTCATCTCTGCATCATCTGCATATGCAAAAGGAAGAAGCATTATTGTTTGTGCTATGGGTACCTGAAGGATTTCACACCTCTGGGATGATTTTCCCATTTTTACTACTAGGAAAAGGCAAAATGGGACTTAGTTTGAAGTGTAAAAATATATTTCTGAAGACAAGGTGCTTTTAATATTGCCGTGCTCAGTATATTGGATCTGGAAACAGTCATTGACTCTTCTGTTGCCAGATGAAACTGAACATTTGGACATTAGCGGTGTTTGCAATCAGATAAGCATTAGAGAAAGGAATCAGTAATTATTATTCCAGTAAGCGCTCTGGAAACATTAGCTCTGAGTGAAAATGAAGAGAGGTAAAGAATTCCAGTGGACAAAGAAGAGTTCCAAAGCCATCTCACACTGCTACTGTTTGTGTAAGAATGCATTGCTACATTGCGCTTGGCAGTTAAGAAGAATGTGTGAAAAATTTGTCTGTAACCTCAAGCCCACTCAAGCCGACCTCAGATTTAAGATGCAAGATGGTGTGTGAAGTTAGAAGGAAGACTGCACAGCTGAAAAATCAATCTGGAACACTCCTTCTCAGGCATCCCCTTTTTCAGATTTCTTTCCCCAAATATGCTGACAGCTGCAATTTTGCAATGAATTTCAGGGGTCACTGATTTTGCCTTTTATCATCACCTACTGTCCTGATGGTCTTCTCAAAGCTTGTGACACAGGCATTTTGTTTTAGTACATTCTAACCCTAACAGGAACAAGAATGTTATTTGTGTTCCTACATAGTGCCTCATGCTGCCATGGTTAAAAGCTTTTGAATGCATGCTGTGCAGCCTGACAGACCCTGCCCCACAGAAGGTGAATTCACCCACCCAATATGTAGCAGGCCACTGCAGAAGACACTGTACTGAGAACACAGTGATTTCAAACAAAATCTAGGCAGAGTTTAACTGTAAGTCTTGGCTGTGGAGACCCATGAGTGACTGCTACACAACCTCAGCACATACCCTGGAAACTGTATGTGTTGTCTTTAACAATATTACTTGTATGTATTGCTTGTAAGAGCATGTTCCTAAGCATGTGGCAAATCATGGCATACCATTTAGCATGCCCAGTATTGCAGAGGTAAAAACACTCATAGCTTTGCTTACTTGGTATGCTATAAAGATGTGAAGAATGGTAAAGCTGTGTTGAACCTCACCACAGACAGATCAGCATGCCATGATCAACATGAAATTGCTTGCCTGAAGCCCATACACAGATTTCCCAATATCAGAGGGGACACAGGACAGGAAACACTTCCTACTACTTCTATTCTTTAGCAGCTTTGATTGTCCGCGCCTTTCATACTGTCATCGCAGAAGAACTGACACCTCAGTGCAAAACATCATGAGATACAAGAAGGTAAGACCATAAAGCAATGAAGACCTCACAAGAAAGAATAATGACATTACTGGAGGGCAGTCTCAGAGAAATAGCAATTTGGCCACACAAGAAAAGAACTGAGAGAGGTGTTAGAAAAATTTTTGTATCAGTTCATTTAGACAGAAAACCACCAGGGTAACTGATTAGATGCTAAACAAGCAGGCATAGACTGGTATCACATGGGAATCATAAGATGACATCCTGTTAGTTAAGATCAAGCAATACAGGTTCTTAAACGTAAGAACAAGTCAGCAAAAGCAGGCAGAAAAGAAAGGTAACATTATCATCTTTTTAATTTTTTGCTTTAACCATTACAATAGCATTCTGTATAGGAATAGGAAAGGCAAAACTGCATTATCAAGTTCAAAAAAACAATGATAAAGTAACTAATATAAAAGTGATAGCTGTATGAATAGACAGAAAATCCTGTGTTTAAAAAAAATGTTTGGAAGAGTTAAAAATTTATGTAGAATATAGGCCTGAGGGATGGAGAGGATGTGATGTCATCAGGAAAGGAGTAATGGGTAAAAACTGGAAGAAAGACCAACAGTTTCAATGTCCTGCCATCATATGGAAATGTCAGCTATAGACATAGGAGGTGATGGATACACAGAGTAAGATCTTTGATTTTTCACACTGAAGTAATGACTGAGTTTGCATCAGTAGAAGAGATTATTAAAAAATAAACTTTAGAGCAAGATAAAAGATAGGCCACCTTTCTTCTGGAACCTCTGTATAAAAATGGAAAGTGGACTTGGAGGATCCTGTGGTGGACAGAGTGTGATTAGGCAGTCTTAGCTATTCTATTCCTCCTCATGAAACAATTCCATTCTTTCCTCACCTTCTGGTTGCACTGCTTGGGTGAAATGTGACCCTAGTTATATTAATGGATTAACATTCATCTATAGAAGAGAGTGCACCTGTTTTTCCACAAAGCAGCAATGTTGATTTTTTTTGCCTTTTTCTCCAGGACAGCATCTAACAAGACAGAATGCCTGAATAAAAACTAAAAATTCTACATGACAGTTAGTTCCAACCAAGATTATTATTTTGCTTTCCTACTAATAAAAGAGCTGTTGGATCCAAAGGAGAAGAGTTCTGGAGTTTCAGAGGTCAGCTTTTGTCAACTTTCTCAAAACCCTCCCACCAGCCACCTAAACAGTGGGATCTATAAATTAAACTCATCTATTCTGTTCTTTTGGTGAATCAGAATATATTAAAACAGATAAAGCTATTCAACTAATTAATTACTAGGATGTATCACTTCCCCATATTCTTACGTGTTCACACATTCTGAAAACCTCATCTTTGTTCCACAAAAATCTCTTAAAATAGTATTTTCCTCTCTGCACTTCCAACTGTTTCTTCCTATTCAGATTCTGACTCTTCATCTTTCCACCCTTATGTTGATAGTCCTGTAGCTCCTGCACTGCCATTACCAGCAGTAAAGCAAGACAAGCAGAATGCCTTGATCATCCACGTCTTCTACTATAAACAAAAACACAACTTGCAGCAGCTTTGAAGGGAGAGGATTTCCACCACAGATGGCCAGCTGCAAAGATGGATATAAAAAAATAATGTTCAGTACTAATTCGTTCATGCAGAAATTAAGTGCAGGCTTGGCAAGTCCAGACACATTGCTAGAAGAAGTTCTTCCAAAATGTTCAAACCTGTCTTTTCCATCTAGCATGGTCAGATGCAATGAAATAGGCCTTCTCCAAATGCTGCACAGCATACAGAAATGTAACTTTTAAAACCTGTTTTCTCAGGCTGGAAGGGGCAAGACACTGGTAGAAAGGATTTCTGTTCAGCTGAAGTGGAAAGAAAGATTGCTTATCATTGACATATTTGCCACTCACCAATGTTGCAAAGAGATGAAGAAAACTGCTTATGATTTACAAATAGAGCAGATCAGCAGATAAGACTTCAATTGTTTCTAGGCTGACACGGAAGAGAAGCATTCAGGTATGCCATTTTACTATTTAACTTGAGCAAACTGTAGAAAAATTGTTCTTTTGCTTAAAAGAAAGCACAAGACTAGAATTGTTTCAGAAGGGAATTAGCTGTAATTCTTTGCTCTTTCTCCTTTTCTCCTACTACTTATAACCTTCAAATCCCACAAACTTCTTCAGCCTAAGTAACTATGCAGGTCATAGTTGAAGCTATTATAACTGCAATTCTGTAATAAGCCTGATGAAAAGAATGTTTAAATTCAACTAAAGTTATTTACTGATAAAGCTTAACAAAGTTCTCACAGTTTTCCAGTTCTAAGTTCTTCTGCATAACCCTGCAATCCTTAGTTACAAGGAAAAGAAAATAACGAAACCATGTGGCAACCTTTATCTTCTGAGTTCCTCCATTAGAAACACCTGCCCCTTTCCTTTTTTCCGCTAGCAACAGCTGTGACTTTTCTTCTACCCCAGCATAAGGGTCCCACATTCTCCACGCCGCGGTCCCGCCGGTCCCGCTCAGCACCCTGGCCAGCGCTGCCCATGCGCCGCCCTGCGTGATGACGGGAGGAGGTCTGCCCCAACGAAACGGTGATGTCAAATCATTTACCTGTGTCCTCACTTTTCGTTGGTGGTAGATCAGACATGCTAGTAATAAGATATGGGTGTGCTGTTTCAGAGCAGCTGTTGTTACTCAATGACATTGCACTACATAGTAACAAAAATTCTCCATTGTAAATGTTGCTTGCAACCCGGAACTGTTTTTTACAATTTTTGTTTTAATTGCAGTAAAAAGATGAGAGGTTGAGTGTGTGTAAATTGTCTACCTTTGTTGGTGTTGTGATGATGTTATTTTGATTTTGGATAGAGAATTCTTCTTGTTGATATGTTAAGTTTGTGAAGATTGTGTGATAAATGTGTATTTCAATGATAATTCTAGTTTATTCTGATAATGATAATAACTGGCTTATAAAATGATGCTGCAGACAAGCAACTACTGACCTTGGTTTTACAGAGCTGCAATTACTCACAATCTCTGTTTCTCCAATTTATGCTCAAATTTCATTATGCTCAAAACAATCCCCTTGGGAAAAGCATCTGGAGAGTCCAGAACACATCTGTTCCAGACTTGCTACATAAATGTATATACACTGTTACATAAATGCACAATACTGTAGAAATAACTAAAACTAATCTCACCCTTTGCTTCAAATACAATTTGCTGACATCGCTTTTTACAGAGGGGGAGCCTTATTTCTAAAAAGACTAAAACTGATTTTGCATAACTTCAGTTAGGAAAGACTTATCAACACATCTTACTCACTCTCCTTTTATTAAAAGAAAAACGTAGGCAACCTCACCAGCTGGTTTTGATCCCATATCCAAATTTGGTATAGTTATAATGTTTCTGAATGACAGGTATATAAATGCTGCTGTGTTTCAGATCACACATTTTCTGGACCTCTGCTGCTACTCAGCCTCAACCCCTCCTCCATGCAGCTTTCTAAAATAACTGCTGTTCTGTCAGTTACTGACAGAAGACACATCTGCAGTTACTCTGACTTTTTAATTTTCCTGCCTATTTAAAGATCTTGGATTTGAGTTCATAAATCATTGAAATTATCTTTCTTCTTAGGAAAAAAAAAATAATGCATAGAAGCAAATAGTTAAATTTCAAGTCAGCAAAAACACAAGTTGTGGTGAAAAGCTCCAGATGACACATATTTAAAAGATATCCATGCAAAGCTCTTTAGAAATTAAAAATAACTCACTTCTGAAATAAAGTGTGCTTTAGGTTACATCAAAGTACCTTTTCCCACAGCAGAAGCCTGGAACCTACCAACTCCGCTGTCTGATCTGATCTGATGATGCATACAGCTCCTTTAGTGGCACTGTACTCTGTAGCAGTAGTGCACAAGTCATGTGAGCTGCATCTGCCCTCAGTAAAATGCAAGCACCTACGCTGTATTCTACTGTTAAGAAAGACAGAATTAACTACATTTTACTAATCATTGCAGTGCCTTACAGACTAAAATTAAATGTACAGCACATAACTGTGGCCACTTATTTTGAAAAGAATCACTTTACTCAACATACCCAGGTGCTGACATTGGGAATTCTGCTTATTTTATGGACTCAAAGAAAGCATGGCAGATTTGCACGTTTCCTCTGCAATGAAAGAGCCACTGAAGAATCATTATTATTGGTCAAGCACTGTTAGAAAGTGTAGGAAAAAAACCTCTTTCATAATAATCAGGAGATATAATCCAGGACTCAGCAAAATACAAAAAGAACTTTTATCTGTACAAACTCTACAATGCTATTCACAGTATTGCTTTTCAGAGCAGAATTGCATCTTTTTGTTCTCTCTCTCTTCTTGCAGGTTTCTATTTTTATACTACCCTCCTATCCGCAAAGCCTTTCACTCTTAAAAATAAGCTTATTTTGTCATTTAAATCCCCCGAATCTCCATAATTTCCTCAAGTAAATAGTATTGGTTCATAGCAAACCAGTAATTTTCACAACTATGATCAATCTGAAAGCATTTCCTTTTGTTACAAATTTAGAGCAGATAAGTACACTTACATAAACTTCTAATAAATAAAATGGATTTTAAAGGAAGGCAGAAAAAAGATCCATTTTAAAGAAAAATATTTTTGAGTCTGCTCCAAGGCTTAATTTAGGAAAAATTCCATGAAAGCCATGCAACTAATCACAAAAAAAGGAAGAGATGCTTTTTCTACAATGTTTTCTTGGTATCACGAGAGCATCCAGAGCCTCAAACCACCCTGTATCTTCCCTGTGATCCATCCCTTTTCAGGTTAAGTTCAGTATTTGTTTGAAAGTGAATTTGGACAAGTTTGACAGCCTGAACATGAACAGCCTTAGGCTCTAAGTATTTTCCTAATTAATCCTTTGCCATCTGGGGGTTACTCTGCTCCATGCATTTTTAGGACTTCAGTCAGCATTTCAAGACATTATGTACAAGCTGAGGACACTTACAATCTTACTAGAAATATGTTCAGTGTAAGAGGTCAAAGAACAAAAATTAGTTTGAGAGCAGACATTTGACATTTACTAACTCATTTACCAATTCGCTGTCTGTACTTTCTGAAGTGTCTGTACTTTCTGAAGTGTCTGTATTTGCCCTTTTCTGTGCTTTAATATCAGAGGACTATATATCTCCTTCTTGCAGTTAAAATCAGACCTTCATTGACGGGGTTGTTGTAATTGCAGAGAATTCTATAGCTTCAAGCGACAGATTTATTTCAAACACTGTTCGATAGAAATATTTATACACTTAAGAATACGTGCTCCTGATAACTCTTGTAAGGTCATCTTTACTGTGAAACTGTCTGCTCGTCACATTGACAAAACTGAACAGCCACCCAGAGAGTAGTCTCAAGTTACATTTATAATTTGGATGAATGAGCACTTTCACTCCATTACCTGTTTTACTAAAATGTTTAAAATGTGCATCTCATCTTGATGCTATAAAACCATATGAAAAACCTGATGTGTTACCAATATTCCTAAATGTTTTTCACTGCATATCATACTTTCTTTCATCTCAGGTGACACTGCTGTTGGACTAATAGCCTCTACTTGTACACAGGCCAGCAGGAGACTCTGTAACAGATGCTAGCTTTACATTGAATTTATTCCATGCATGCTTGACAGCTACATCACAGCAACAGCCACTTCAGACCAAGGAATGGGGAAGAAGAGAAAGCAACTTTCACAGCTTGTCATAGCTGCCATTATTTATTGACTTGCATCCCTAATTAAAGAAGTTAATTTCTTGAGTAAAAGGCGGGACACAAACACAGAAAGGTTGGGTTAAGTTACCTCAGAACGTACCATAGTAGCTTATGAAATTGCAACTGAAACTAAACAGTAAGGTTACCCTACATGAGGTCACTGAAACCAAATTTAGACAGACAGTTACTCAGATCTCCACAATAAAACTAAAAATGAAGTCTACTATTATGAACCACTTTTGGTTTCTTTTTATATCACTTATAGACATATTTCTGAAAGTAAAATTTGATATAATTAAAGGGTTCAGCAGTGCCTTGCAGAAAGAAAGGTTACTTCAGGAAGTGCACGGATATTGCAGTCACATGACATTGTCCACAGAACAGAGTCCTTGAAAGTGAGTATAAGGAGAAGCCATTTCAGTATGTTGGATTAATTTTTTGTGGAATCTGAATGCTTGAAACATGCCAACCAATAAATGTACACTGACCAAGTCAGCATGCTCTCTATACTTCTTTTGGGTATGCTTCTTTTTCTGTGTAAAAACCAGCTATTGCAAAGCAGCGACATAAATTGGAAAACTTTCTCTTCAACATTCAGATGCTATTGACATTATGGTATTACAGTTTTAGCAACCGCTGCATTATCAACTTCAGAATGTGGAAGAAAAGTTTGCAGATATCATAGCACTTCCCCTGCTCTGGCACCACTTTAGGATCACTTGTTCATCTGTTTCCCAGTGTTCCCCCAGAAGTGTATCTTCCTTTAAAAACTGAAGGTAACACAGCCCTTCTTTTCTGTTTTGTTGGTTTGGGTTCTTGTTTTGGTTTGGGGTTTTTTTGTTTTTGTGGGGGGTTTTTTGTTTTTTTGTTTGGTGGATATTTTTTGTTAAGAATTTTTCCTCTCATCTAGATTTCTGACAAAAATATTAGTTTTTTTCTTTCTTAACATTTAGAGCAGAAAAAGCTCAATAAAGGCTAAACGTCTCTGAATTACAGACAGTAAAGTTTGCTTCTGTATTCATAGAAGTAGAATGACTTACAAAAAGTTGTATCAAAAGTTCAAGAAGCTTAAATCTTATATTCACAGTGTAGGGCAGAAACACCACCTTAAATCAAATAAAAAGCTTCTCACGTAAGCCTTAAAATGATTAAATCATATTTTGAAGGAAACTGCTTTTTAGGAAAGCAAGCATTTTCACCATCTGGAGTGTTCCCCACCTCTAGAAATGCAAACAAGTTATCAAATCATTGCCAAACAGAATAGTATTTTTGTCAATTTTTGAATTTTTTAAAACATTGTTTTTATTATTTCCTTCCCCAAAAATCTCTAGATGAAAAATGACAGCAATTCATAAGCAAATTTAATGAAAATTACTGAAGAATATTCTGAAAGACATGATAAATTTGCATGTGAACTCATAATAACAGTCATTATTGTAAAGCAGCAATGGTATAGATGCATCTCATCTAAAAAGTGTGAAATTGATTTTTATAACATGAGTTCTCCTACAAAGCTTAATAGAAGTCCCTACTTAAAAAAAGACTCTCAAACCTTGAAATGGACAGATTTTGAGATAACTAAATGAGCAGAAGTTAAATCATCTTTCAGAAAGATAAAAAGTACACACACAAGCACTGTCAGTTGTATAAGGATGCAAACATGTAGTATTCACAAGCATCAGGTAAAGCAAAAAAAATTTGAGTTGCTAATGCTGCAACATTACAGTTTTTTTGGGTTTTGTTCCAAAGTATGTGGTTGCTATCAGATGTAGATACTGTCATCATTTCACTCTTGGGTTCCAGCCTGTCAAAGATGAAACATCAAACACAAATGGTTATGTGAATTATTAAGAGCTTGTGACATCTCACAGGACCCGGAATTCTTCCCTATGAAATTAAAATTATTAGTCTGTGCGAAAAACCAAAAGAAATATGTTACTTCTGTGCATCTCTCCATTCAGACAAGGAGTACAATTGCAACCAATATCTTGTGGAAAAGAAACATGAGGCTGTTAAGATTGAACAAAACCGACAGCACACTGTATGCAAAAGATACTGACAATGTGCTTTACTTTTTTATGTTTATATATAGTCACTATATAATCTAAGTTTCTTCTTAGGGAAACTAGTTCCCTGAATCTATCTGGAAAACACATCTGACTGAGCTTAGGTATATAAGATATCTAGCATAATTACTAACAGACTGCTCAGGAATGGAGGCAAATCTCCACATTTGTGAATGGCATATTCTGCCATTAGTCCACAAAGTCTCTATTTGTTCAGTCTGAAAAAAAATCATAACAACTCTTCACTATTGTTCATCTAGACATTACAATCAAAAGTAATCATTCCCACTGGCTAAATTAATCCAATCTGCTAATATTTACTCTATTTGCACTTGACAGTTCTGCTGCTCAGAGGGCCAAATTTATAAAGCAATCAGTGTCTTTCCAGCTTCAAAGAAAAGGTACTGATTGGCACAGCACTAAATAAAAGCCTTGTCAACATTACATTTCCAGCAATTTGTAACATACCTCAGCTGTGTGAGGAACCTCTGCCCTATCAGTAAANCAGTTTGTTACAACCTGCATTTGTTCACTGCTGAATATGATGTGGTTTCAAGAAATCATCAGAAATCAGTTATGTAGTCATAGGTTACAGGCTATAATACATAACAAGCTGAATATTGGATTTGCTGTTTTGAAGTCAAACTCAGAACTGGTAAGTTAGAACTCAGGAAGACAAATGTAAGGTAAAGGAGAGTTTAGGAGAGTTGACAGAAAATACAGCTATGAGCAGCAGTGCAAACTATTGCAGTGCAGCACTGGGATAGGGAAGTGTAATAAAAGATCAACATGGCTAAATTGGACTCTTCCTTGACCACAATGAATAAAAAGCAGAACAGAAAAAAAAAAAATCAAAACAATGAGCAACCTCTCCAACCCAAAATAAAATAGGCCATATTACTAAAGATGATTGCAAAAGAAAACAAGGGCTCATATGGGCAGCCTCTGAAAAACAAGGGCAAATAGTGAGAGTCATATCAAAGGCAAGGGTTACAAGGAAGACCAAAAGCAGTGTTGGCCAGCTGCTTGGTCCAGAAGGAAAGCAACACTCATAAAACCTCTACAAGGGACAAGTTTAATGCCTTTCCTCCACTAAAGGGTCAGCTTTGTTTGGGTGATCAGAAGAATCATCACAACTTTGTAACAGCTTGAGACTGTGGACAGAATACATCACAGAGTAAATAGATAAATTATATGTTATAAAATTTGCTGGCCTTCATAAGTTTTATCTCNATTTGTAACATACCTCAGCTGTGTGAGGAACCTCTGCCCTATCAGTAAACTACAATGAATAACAAAAATGGCATTTTAATAAAAGAAGTCACATCCCCTTAGCCTAACTTTGTGTGTGTTACAAGTTCCAAGTGTTTAGAAGGTGGAGGAGCAGGAACCCATCAGGAATAAACTGCAGAACCAGAAGTCAGGAAACCCAAGGGCTATTCAGAGGAGTGCAAATAAATAAAATAAAAAAGGAAAGGGGAGGAAAGGGGAGGAAAGGGGAGGAAAGGGGAGGAAAGGGGAGGNTCTTCCTTGACCACAATGAATAAAAAGCAGAACAGAAAAAAAAAAAATCAAAACAATGAGCAACCTCTCCAACCCAAAATAAAATAGGCCATATTACTAAAGATGATTGCAAAAGAAAACAAGGGCTCATATGGGCAGCCTCTGAAAAACAAGGGCAAATAGTGAGAGTCATATCAAAGGCAAGGGTTACAAGGAAGACCAAAAGCAGTGTTGGCCAGCTGCTTGGTCCAGAAGGAAAGCAACACTCATAAAACCTCTACAAGGGACAAGTTTAATGCCTTTCCTCCACTAAAGGGTCAGCTTTGTTTGGGTGATCAGAAGAATCATCACAACTTTGTAACAGCTTGAGACTGTGGACAGAATACATCACAGAGTAAATAGATAAATTATATGTTATAAAATTTGCTGGCCTTCATAAGTTTTATCTCAGAATATTAAAAGTGATCTGAGGAAATTTCACAGCCACAAGTGGCAATATTTGATAACTCAGGGGAAATAAGTGAGAAAGTATAAGACTAGAAGAAAGCCAAGCTGTCCCTGTCTCTGAAAGAAAAAAGAATACAAGAGGAAAACAGAGTCCAGACAGCTTCACACCCTGGGGAAATACCAGGAAAAAAGAATTAGAAAAACTATTTGTCAGCACCAGAGAATGAGGAGGAGATGACTGCCAACCAACTTCCGTTTTTCAAGAGCAAACCATTATCAAACTGAAAATGTTCTCCTACAGTGTAATAGTCCTCATTATTGGTAGAGGCAGCAGATGTCACATATTTTCACTTCCATGCAGCTTACGACATTGTCTCACACGACCTGCTCAGAAATAACACAGAGAGACAATTTAGGACAAAACGCTATAGGGTCAGTGCAACACTGGGTAAACACATTGAAATAATAGTTATGAACGGTTTGATAGTTAAAAATTGTTATAATTTGTTCAAATGGACAGATGTGTCATCAGTCCTGTGTCTGATGCTGCTTAGTGTTTTCATGAATTACCTAAATAAAAGAGGTTAACATATAGGTCATAAGTGGTTTAGCAGGATAAAATATATGTTTTTAACAGGACATTAAGCTGGGAATGTACAATGGAGAGCACACAAGAATTAAAGCTGATCTTGACAAACTAGAGAAACTAGCCAGGAAGACCTTACCCCTAATAACTCAATTTAAAAGATGCAAATACCTTTCTGAGACAAAGTTAACCTTTTTTTCCAGGTGGAGAGATGTCACACAACCAGTCTCTCTACATCCACACGTCCTTTTCAACACAGAAGCGAATCTTGGCAAATCTGGAGACAGCTGAACACATTTTCTGTTATTTCATATTTAGAAAGAAATTTACCTTTGCCTCAACAGCTTCCTGTTGTTTACAAACTACTGTTAGTACAAGGAGACACTTGATGCTGTATGCTAGTGCATTTTGTGCTGGTCCTGACACTCTGGAGTGCCCTTCTTTATTTTCTGTTCTTTAGAAATCGGATTTGTTAGTCTGTCAGGCACAGAGCAACATGCTTTTCCTTCTTCCAATGCAAGCATTTGGTAAGGGTACCAAAGAAGACTGCTGCACATCATTTATTAATGGTGTCAGAAATTCATTCTGAAAAGGAAATTAAAGACTGAAATAAAAAGTAAACCAAAAAGTCTTTCCTCCCTGTCTAAAGTAAGGCCTAGCTGAAGAGCTGAAGACAGATATTTGTGTTTTTAAAGTACAAAGCTTAGCTGTGGTCACTGGTACACTTTCAGCACTTGTATAAGCAACCTGGTGAGCCATGGGAGTCACAGCACAGAAGAGTTTGACCCACTAGAGTGAACTGGCTAGCAAAAAACATAGTCCTTAACTGACGTAAGATAGTGTAGCTCCAGTATAGTCATTTATGATTTCCATTTAATGAAATCCAAATGCTTTTTGTTCTGTAAAAACCCTGCCTCCAAACAGACCTGTATGCATGCCTGACGATATAGTTTATCACTTCAGCTTTTGGTCACAAGTATCTATAAACAGTCAGCAATTAATAGGAAATGAATGCTCAGGAGCTAAGGGACACTAGCATAAAGAAGTATATGCAAACACCACCTTAGAGACAGCAATCATACAAAGCAGTACTACATGGAAACGTCTGGAAATATCCTCCCTGCAACAATGGAGCACAAATGTTAGGAGAAAATCCAGTTAACAGCATAAAAAACAACACATAGAAATGGATGACGCATTTCAGAACTATCTATAAATATCTTGCAGGTTTCAGTACAAGCCCTGTGTGAACACTGTCTCAAATATCACAGTGCAAGCTAGCCTAAGAAACTAAAACCAATTTTATGTGCTTGAAGTACTTTAGGGACAATTACCACACCTAAGTACAAAGCAAAACAAAACACCTCCTTCAGCCATAGGAGTAGAATAGCATGGAGCATCCTTGATGTATCAGACTTCCATTATTTTATCACAGAAAATGCCCATATGTTGCATTTTCACTCAAAAGGAATTATTCAAACTAACATAATTATCACAAAAATAAATCAAGATCTTACTTCAGTCTTTTTTACCATCTAAAGTATTCTTTTAGCATACCAGATGAAAGATCAGTACCTTGAAGAAATTGATTTCTTCCACTTCCTGACAAATGCACAATATTCAGAAACTGTATTTTACACAGACCAAGTCACATAACTACACTGGGAATGCACATTCACATTTGATCTCATAAAAGTCTTTGGTAATGGAACTTCAAGAAGCAAGCAGGGATCAGACTGGGCACTTTCTGAGTTGTCATAATGACAAGTAAATAACTTGCATTTGACATAATAGAGTTTATTTGCCAGTTGAGTGAGGAAAAAAAAAGCCTTGCAAAATGTTAATTTTTTTGACTGGAACATGGCAAGAGGGCCATGAAGATGTCTCAGTGTTGGGTGACAAAAGTGTTCTCCTAAAAATTTAAAATATTAAAAAAAAAA
>VXBL01005577.1:51179-61391 GCA_013400195.1 Aramus guarauna
AAGGCGAGGCGGGGCGGGAGGGGAATGACACACGTTTGCTGGTAGAGTTCCTACCAGCTTTCTGAGGAAACAAGCTCTCTCAGTTCCAAAGGAAACAGGTTTTACAGCTAGGATTCTCATCAGGCCACCTTCCAAGGTTCAGCTTCAGCATAAGAGATTTGGCCTCCACCATTCTACCCCAAGCTGCTGCTTTTTTGACAGTATGAGAATAACTACACTAGGACTTTCACTGCTTTTACTAAGTTCCCTGATTTACTCAAGGCCCTTGAAAAAAGTCCCAGCCTTGGCTGATCATCAGTGTAATTATTTGTTGTGTGTCCTGGTTTCAGGGACAGGACACAGCCAGAATAGGCGACCCAAACTAGCCAAAGGGGTATTCCATACCATATGATGTCATGCTCAGCTGGCCAGGGAGGGGCAGCTTCTGCTCCAGGATGGGTTGAGTGTGTGATCGTGTGTGATTGTCGGGTCCTGGGGTGAAATATTGCTTTCTGTTATCACCCATTGTGTGTGTATATATACCTTAATGCATATGCGCATACGAAGCACTCAGATGTCTGCAGCTGCTAGACACAGAATGGTACTGACAGAGGCAATGATAGTATCTCTCTCTGCTAACCTATGCAAAACAACACTAGACCACAGAAACTCTCCACCTTCTCATTAGAAGTCACCTTGTGAAGCTTGTTAAGCAGAGCAGAGGATCCCTTCACACTCAACATCACCGAAATTTTAGTTATGCAAAACAGATTACAAGAGGTTTATCCATGCACCCATGCAGCTACTGTAGCCTCAATGAAAACTAAAATTATTGAAGGCTACAAGTGCTTTCCAGAATGAAAAAAAAATAATTTGCAGTGGTATATATAACATTTCTCATGGTATATTCTCATTACTCATTTCAGCTCCCTGAAACAGACATCAAGCTCAATCATTCCCAAGAGGCAAGGCACACCACCATTCTGGATGAGGTTTGAAGCAGAAGACAAACCAACCAGGTGTCTTTGTGTTAGAGGTGCTGGCTGCATGCTGGGGCCAGCAATCCTGCAAGGTCACAGAATGTAGACCTGAAAAGGGGCAGAAGCACCATCTGCTCAGGCCCCTGATTCCTCAGTCCCTCAGCGCCAAGACAGACAGAGGAGAGCAGCAATAAAGGTAAGCAGAAGCATGCATGGGGAGGAATCCAAGTATTAGGGAACTGACCAAGGAGACAAAAGTTGAGGGGCGTTGGGACAGCGGAGAGGAAGAAGAGATGATGAGCAACCAAGAGGCCCATTAGTAGAGACCACTCAACAGAGATGTGCCAACTGCATTCCTCGGCCGCCTCATTGGATCTATCCTGCAATTAACTGCTCCAACTGGTTATAATCGCTTTCCCAGTAGCTCACCTAAATCATCCTTACTGCAAGTTAAGCCACTGACTTGTCCTACTCCTTGCAACTGGTTGTTGTGTCCTTTCACATCTTTAGAGATTGTACTGAGCAACTACAAGGAGTCATCTCCACGAGGATTTGTATGTACAGTAACAGCAAAACTTGTAGATTATAATACCCAATTACAACTAAAATGAATACATTTTGGAAAAGGGGCTGAAATGTTTTCTGACAAGACTTTGAAAATTCACTCATCTTTTTGAAAGTTAATGGAAAAACAACAAAAAAGGTGTGTGTGGGGGTGTGCGTGCACATTCCATAACTGCCTATTTTCTGACGGTCTACTGTTTTCTTAAAGTTCCTTCCCCAAGACATTTGAAATAATGGAATGAAATTGTTGTTAGTGATAAACAGAAAGATACTTTCAAGACAATGTCTGTAGAAATGAGTGTGAAGACTGAGAAATTATTTGACCCTTATCAGATGAAGCTATTTGGAATTAACAAAGCTGTGACTTATTCCATATACATTCTTAAATTCAAGTTTGTAAAAAAAGACAGTTTTGCAAATCTGAAGCCAAATTTCCAAGTTTCAATTATGTTTCAAGGTGCTGTTCAGACGTAGATATGTTTAACTGCTGATCTGCCATAGGAAAACAGTATGTAAAAACTCTCTATTGTAAAATCAATCTATCTAATGCATCAGTATTCCTATATTTTTCTAACTTGGGTTTCAGAAGCTGTTCCTAAGAAACTCTGTCAGAAGTGTAATCACCTGCAATACTTACTTGTTCAGCTTCACCCACTCTTAAGTGCTTTATTGGAGCAGCTCTCCCACTTCTTCCCTTACTGCAGACAATTTTTTGATCTATTTAAAAAAAACAACTTGTATTTAATTAAAAATAATTAAAGAACAAAACAGCTCATTAAAACCGATCCAGTGAAAGACTCTTCCAGTCAGATTTAAATGACACAGAACTCCATCTGTCTGGTGGCAATCCAGACACACAATCTACATCCAGAACATTACGAATGCTCTGTTATTCAGTAATTTGATGCCAAGGCTTAATTTTGAACTCTAGTAACTAAGTTAGGTCTTTTATCCTATTACATATAATAGTACTCAAGTTGTAATGAGCAGCCAGGTGAGTTGGCCTGACTTGCTTGATTGATATTCATGGATACATAAAACTGAATTCACGTGCCCAACACAGCCAGGCAGACAGAACTCATCCAGCAGGAAACACTTTACAGCACAGGTCTTGCAAAGGTGCTGCACAATTTCTTTAGACATGAATCTCTTAACGTTTAGCTATGTAGAAGCATTTTGTTTAATCCAGCTGTCAAAGCATCCTCTGCAGTTAACAGAGGCAGTTTTAGAAAGTGACCCATCTATTTGTAAAACAGGTGTCCAAACCAGGCAGGATGAATTACTATTTGCTTCTAATAGACTAAGTGCTAACAGCAGAGCTCTACACAGCTTGAGAAGCTAAACACCTTTTCAAGGCGCTAGATAATTAGCTAGATAAAATTTGGGATCTGCTAACTTTGATCCAGCTCTCAGAGCTATAAGGCCTAAAAATCATACATCCTTTCAGAGTCTTCACTAACCATCTCTTCCTTTGACTTACTTTACATTCAAAACCTTCACTGAACAGTCAGTACAAAAGATAAGTTGAAGATCTAATATGAGTTAGTTCCATACAAATTACATCATGTTTGTTTACTTCTGAATAAGGGAAACTAATTAGTGTAGAACAATTTTAAAATAGAATATAACTTGGCAGGACTTGAGTCAGGCCCTATAAACTCATGCTTCACCTGTCTCATGCTCTGGTACAAAAGAAAACAATAAGTAGGATAGTTGGAATGAAGAAACATGATAAGAGAAGCCATAAATTAGGGAACAGTCCTTGGGTATGAACTAGAAAAAGATACAAAGTTTGAGACATCCTGATAAAGGGGACCCAATATGCCAACAAGCCTGGGGCCACCTGGACAGGATGGATAACAAGGTTGCTGAGCTTGCAAAATGGGGATAATGAAGAACAGGTCACCCAACTGTGTACACTGAAGAAGAGGAGAAAGAGGAAGATTTGAGGAAGACGACCCCTAATGACCACCCGGGGAAGAACCTGCGCAGGCGCATCAGGACATTAGCATATATTCATGAGTTCCCAGAATAGTAATGAATATGAATTAGATTTCTCGGAAACCTAATGAATATGTAACACTTCTGTAGTATAAATCAGGTACAATTTGTTTTTCGGTGAGATGCACTTTAGTGGAAATATCCCAGTGCGACTCCCAGCGCTGCAATAAAGGATACCTGCTTAATAGTCACATTGGCTATTGAGTGAATTTCTTTGATTCACTTCAAAACCACCACTGTTACCATAAACAAAACTAACAGGCATTCAAATCATATATCACACTGCAAAAAGAAACCCCAAGTTTTTGTGTGGCCTCATACATGCAATCTTGTATCTCTAAAGTTGACTATAGTATGCATGGGCGCATCGATGACAGCTGTAATTTAGCTTGAGAAGGCAGCTACTGTGGTGGCAAACTAACAGGAAGATCTTCAGTGAATGGTAGCTATCCATGCAGCTGTTCAGATGCTCCAGGAAGATGGTACCTCTGTGCCTTCCCTTTGCCAAAGGCAAAACAGTGGGAGCTTCACAACTGTTTCTCTGCATTTTGTCTTCCCTAAAATTATCACTAGTAGCCTTGTGCATCTTCACTTGTAACTATCTTTGCACTTCTAAATGCCAAGGGCATGTGTGAAGTCTCTGAATAGTTTCAGAATCCTTATTATTTGGGCTTCTCAAATAACATGGTGTTGTGTAGCAGAAACTACCACCATTCCCCTACAAGAAATCTGCTAAGTAGGAGGAAGAGAATGATGAACCAATGCACAGAAAGAATTATCACCATTTAAACATGCAGATGGTGCAATAAAGTTCTTATTGCTAAAGTGGTGAGCAATGAATTTACTGTAGAGTAGAAGGCAGATGAGAAAACTTTGTCTTCCAAGTACTCTGCTTCTGCTTAAGTATCTGCTTTTAACAAGAACAACTGTGCCTATCCAAGCAATCATTTGAATGACTTGAAGACAGCTTTCAGGCTAACTTTTTACTTCACTGGCTGATGGTGAGAAAGAAAAAGAACAGGCTGGAGCCAGTTTTTAAAGCTGAACTTTAGGAAATTTTAGGAAAGTTTATGTTATGTAAAAGCATATTTTATGTTATTTTTGCTGTACACCAAACTTTGTGCATGCTATTATGGGCAAAATTTCTTAAGGTTCCCTTTTGTCATTTAAAATAAATCACTTTTTTATATTAAATGTATTTTAAATGTAAAACAAATCAGCATTGTTTCATAATGATTTTAATGTCAGTCTGACTTGAAGACCACTCTCTTCAGAGGATGAAAGAGAACTCCCCTAACCACAGCTTTTCAGATTTAAATGTCAGAAAATAACAGTTCCAGTGGCAGATTTGGCTCATACTTGATGTGGAAAATAAAAATAAAAATCAATGAACAGCAATCATATTAGTCATCCCAATACTGCCAGGGTTCAGTCCTATGAAACCCAGATGCAAAAGTCTGCATGGCCAACTCATAATTTTCATATTTCACATTAGCCTTCAATTTTAGTCTAAACAGCTTTGGTAGACAGCCTCGGAAGCATCTGAAAGAAAGGTACACTTAAAACATGTATTTTGCACTTGAGTTTGAATTTAAATCATCGCCAGGATGCATACCACTTTACAATGGTATGTACACTTGAACTACATGGCAGGGCAAACCCTGATGCAAGTCCCAGTTCATGAGCCCTATGCAATAAATGAATGGTTTCTGAGTTATGTAATGCTCATTTCATGTTCCAGTCTCCTTTTCAAATTTTTGAGGTCAGTTCATTTTACATGAATAACTCTTCTTTTGGAGTAAAATGTTCATTTCTGAATGACTGAGGGATCAGGTTAAAATGTGTTGCTTTCCACTAGCAGAAAGTTCTAACAAAGGTCAAGGCTGCGGAAAAGGCAAAATCAAGGATAATGAACTTCTGCATTTTCTTTGAAAAACTTAAAAGTGAAGAAGAATATTCCCACAGTGGCTTTCCTCTCTGCACTGCTCACATAAGGGCAATGTGGCAGCTGGGGAGGAAAGGAGGATTTTTCTTCTATGTCATATTATTAGATGGGTGACTCTAAGAAGATGCACAAAAGGAGAGTTTAGCTAGAGAAAGATGAAAAATTGCCATAGAAGGCAGAAATTAATTAGTAGTTGGTCAAGAGATACAACACAGGGAAGGAGTAAGTGCTCAGTTCTCACAGTGCACAGATGTGATCAATGAAATCTGATGGACCAGAGCCTGTGTCTGCTACTCAATGAGCCAGTACAGGATCTGAGATGAGAAATCAAGTGAATCTAGTTAATATAGGGGCTTTTTATAATTAAAGTTCTTTCTTAATAATAATAAATTTCTGCCCAATTGAAAAGGACTCTGGCAGGGTATTAAAATGACAGATCAAATGCCATGTAAATAAATACAAAATTATGAATATTGAACACAATTCTAATTTCATATATTAAACTAAGTGGCCATTTATCACAAAGCAAAGAAATCTTGAAATTGAAGCAAAAGTTCAATAAATCATCCACTTCATGCTCAACTGTACTAAAAAAAACCCAAACAAACAAACAAACAAACCAAACAACCCAAACCCCAAAAACTATTAAGAAGTATTAAGTATTATTCCCTGTATAAATTTACTGTGTGAATATCTTCATCAATGGAGATATTCAAAACTCCACTGGACACAGTCCTGTGAAACCTTCTCTAGCTGATCTTGCTTAAGTAGGGAGGTTGACGTAGATGATCTTAAGAGGTCCCTGCCAACTTCATCCATTCTGTGATTCTGTGTTATATCCTGAGCACTTCATGCAAATCAACATTACCATTCATTTATGAGGGACAGAGTTGAAACTTCAGATTTGGCTTCAGATTTCTGAAGTCTGAGGGACCACTCAGGGCAAGTATCCTTACATGACTGCCCTGTTCTTAACGCTCCTTTCTAAGTACTTGCTCACTACAGCTGGAGACAGGGTATTGGCCTCAACAGACCTTTGATCTGACCCAGCACAGCCATTCTTATGTTATAAAGGCTCAAATAATTTAAGATGACCAGTTTAATTTAAATTTATATTGCAAATATATATGCATACATTAGTCAGCATAGAGAAAACAGGACTTTCAGATGTGATTTTTTTTTTGTTGAAATTTTGAAATGAGTGAAAGTTCTGAAAATTAACAGTGTTTCCAAACAAGATGTCTCCACAAGCAGAGTGGAAAACTATCCATTAGAGTTGATTCTTACTGAAAGGCAAATTTAAGTTTCCTTTAAACACTATAACACACATATCCAGTGTTCTACACGCTCACCTCTGAGAGCAACATCTTCAGTTTAGATACATTTTCCATGAGCCAGGCATTAAGGATGTAGAGGAGCACAACATTTTTCCCCAAAGAGATTTTGATTTCAATTTAAGATAAGAATGTGACTAGGAGAATTTGGCTGATCCCTTGGTGATGTCAACAGATCAATATTGAACTTACTGCTATCAACAAGCAGACACCAAAAATCAATAGTTATTCTGAAGACAAGCTGGAGGAACTCTCCTGAGTCATCAAGACAGCCCTGGTATCATGAGCAACCATGTCATACAGTCTCTTTCACAAAATGATCATATACCAATTTTGGGGACATTTTTTGTCTTTCGTGCTCCTATTGAATAGGCTGTTACAGAACTACAGATGGTTAGATATTTTCTTCTAAATTACAATTTTTACTGTAATCACGGTCAAGTTACTTCTCTCCTCCTTTGCACGCAGGAGGAGTGCTTAAGTGAATTATTCTACCTCACAGGTGTGGTTCTTTGTTGGAGAACTATCATCACCATTCCCCAGCACCATCTGTTGGACTAAACAAACCCAACTCCTCCACAGTATATTTGCAGATGAAAAATTTACAAAGAAGTTTAAACCAGATTTTTCATAATACATATGAAACTGAGCATTTTATGCCACTGTTGCAGTGACTTTTCACAGCTGCAATTAGTATGTTGGCTAGAAGGAAACTAAGGACAAAACAGGTCCTATAACTCACAGACCCACATAATTTTCAAGTGCCATTTAAAAACAGGGTATTTTTCATTTTTGTTTGACAGAGTTACTGGAGCTGAGTCCTTCTACATTCAGGAATCATTACATTTATCCACATTTAATCCACATTCCGAATATAGGAGGAGGAAGACAGGATGGTGGTAGAAACCTATCTGCATAATGAAATCTAATCCCTCATTTCCCCTAAAACCTCAAGATTTCTCTCAGCTTTCTGACTAGCCTACCAATTATACCCTGTTTGGCACTCATCGCAAGAAGATAGGTGTAGAATGCTCAATTTTTCAGCTTCTGAAATTGCACCATTAAATACAGTGGAGAATATTTCTTCCTCTTTGCATAAAGATAATTGAGACTTCTTTCTAAAGAAAGTGCTAGGAGCCGGGGGAAGGTGATAATAGCCCTCGAAGTCCTCTGCTAAAGGAGCATGGAGTTGCCAAAAGAATGTAAAGGAACAGATTCATCCTTGGTATGGGCAATGCTGCAAGAATTCTGTTTTTTTCATTTTCACTTTAAGTGGGATAACGGTATAGAAGGGAATGGTTTTATAGACCATTTGCTTTTGGGGATTTTTTTCCCTCTCAAGAAAATTTGCCTATGCTATCTAGTCTTCACCAAAAGCTTGCCAGAAATGCACTGCTCTTTACTTCAGTGTTTCTACTTTTTTCTGACATGCATTCTTGAACAATATTCCTTTGGTTTGCTATACATCTTATTTCATATTTTAATTATTGACTGTAGCATAAACTTAGAAGTATGTTGATTCAGTTTGCTGTTAATAGAGGAGTGGAAGCATTGACAGTAAAGGAGAGGGCTACAATATCAGAAAGGAAAAAATGTACTTGCTACCTGGGGAGAAGGAGCAATATAAAAGGGATAAAATTTAGCTGTATTAACTGAAGGTCATGCGTTACAGACAAACAACAGGAACTTTGCTATAAAATGTAAGTCTCATCAATTGCAAACAGAGAAGAAAAATGGAAGACATACAGTTTGGGCAACAACCAACCAGACAGTTATGAACTACCAAGACAGCAGCTGTGAGAAAGGCAAATGTGATCCCATCCTATTTAATGATGTTTATTGTTCTTATTACAAAATCTGAGAATTTTATAACTGGAGTCAGTAGACAAGTACAGCTTCTGCAAACTCCCAATGTTCCAGCAGGGAAATACATCATATGAAAACTGCACCACTTTTGGTTGTAACGTGTAAAACACAATCCAAGGAGGGACCAAAGACAGCAGGTGAAAACAGGAAACAGAGGCACCCACATCAAAACTCTCATAAGGCATCATGGTACAAGAGATAAATGTAGTTTGTTTTTGCAATCCGGTTACTTTGAGTCAAGAATGTCTTCAATTAACACAAAATATAAAATTTGAAAGTGTTTGCAAATTTTAATTTGAAATCGTTGAAAAATTCCATGCTGTGAAACTGTCCATTATCCACATACTTCAGTTACTCATCCTCACTTGAAACAAAACCAAATGCCAAAATACTGAAATTTATCATGGGATTGAAATTCTGGAGTTTTTCTTATCTACTAATTCACTATTGTCAAGATATGAATATTTGGACAAAAAAAACTTTAACAGGCATGATTCTCAAGCATGAAATATGGTCTTCCAATGGCCACATGCCACTATGGATGACTAACACATTTTGCTACTCATTATTACTCTGTTTCAGCTGTGACTAGGGAAAACCACAATAAAATGGTCGTATTAGATATTCAAGACAGTTAAAACACATGGTTCATAAAGAAGCACCATGGAAAACTATTCAAAGAGGCTATCTGGTAAATATTTATTGTATTCATTCACAAATAGCAAATAGCATCAAGGCTATCTCTCCAACGTTCCCCCTCTCAGCAATAGGCTGGGTTGGGCAAGATCTTGGGAGGGGACACAGCCAGGACAGCTGACCTAAACTGACCAAAGGGATATTCCATACCATATGACATCATGCTCAGTAATACAAGCTAAGAGAAAGGAGGAGAAAGCGGGGGCATTTGTTACTATGACATTTGTCTTCCGGAGCAACTGCTACACGTACTGAAGCCCTGCTTCCCGGGAAGTGGTTGGGCATCGCCTGCTGATGGGAAATAGAGAGTAAAATTTTTTGTTTTCCTTTGCTTCTGTGCACAGCTTTTTGCTTTTGCTTTATTAAACCGCCTGTATCTTGACCCACAATTTTTTTTTCCATCTTATTTTTCTCCTCTCCCTGGCCTGCTGAGGAGGCAAGTGATCGAATGACTTGGTGGGCACCTGGCATCCAGCCAAGGTCAATCATTACAAAACCAACTGTGTAGCCCACCTCTTCTGAATTTTATTAAGGTAATCAGAAAATCACAAGGGTTTGAAGAGAATGCAGAAATATGGATCATTCACTGCCCTTACAGCACAAGGCATCCAATGAAACTAGCAGGTAAACACATTCATGCACATATATCTTACAGGTCTCTGAACTTAGATTATGATATTGACATCAGAGTTCTCAACATGTTTTGTGTTCTGTTTTAGCAAATCATTACAGCACAATATAGAAAGCTGATAAGCGAATGTTCTCCATCAGAAAAACAAACATCACTAAAGTACTGTATCCACATTCCAGATTAGAATTGTGGTTCATTAATCTAGAAAACATGTCA
>VXBL01005577.1:61417-72173 GCA_013400195.1 Aramus guarauna
AATCAGTACTCATCCATGGCAGACTTTATCTCGAGGCCTTATAAGCTTTACTAAGAAGACATCCATTTTCTCTACAAAAAACTGTGTCATACCACCACATTAAAAAAAATATATATATCAATATGTGCCACAAGGATTGAAATAATTTCTGGCCCAAAGCATGTTCTTGAAACACTCTCACTGGTCCATGATGTTAGACCGGTGCAAGACACAATAAATTAGAAACAGCAAACACCGTCTTGCATATATACATAATCTGAAAGAGGAACCTTCTTAAATTTAAATAGAATTCAAACAATCTGCAAAGCATACAAGCAGGTAGAAGGTCTATGGTCAGCCTTCCACAGACAGGGCACAAAAGTCCACTCCTTTCAACACAGTAATTTTTTTTTTTTTACATCTAAACACAAAATAAAATCACGTAGCACATTGTTTGGCACTGGCAGTGTGCCTCTCTTAACAAGGATTATTTTAAGAAAAATCAGTATGAATATTATTTCAGAAGTACTTTAAGATAAAACCAGACTTCTTATTCCATGGATATTCATTAAGATCTCACACACTTTTTTATTTCCATTCATTCATAAGTGCAAAGCTGTTCATCAAAAGTAACTTATTTAGAATAAATTGGAATTCCCACATTTCATTTCTGAGCTAATCCCAACTTCTTTACATGAATTTGTTATCTACTAATGTCAGTGTTGTTGTTTTTTTTAATAAATGAACAAGTGTCAACAAGCAATTCACAATTTGTGGCAACTGATCTGATTGACTTACTCCCTCCACCCTCTGCAGTCACAAGATATTTTACTGTCTCATTAGAAAATATAAAAACATTAAAAACATTTGCAGAACATTTTTGTTTATGCTGTACACAGTTCTGATAAAGTTCGTGGAGCAATCAGGGTCATCTTCATGAATAAAATCACAATCAACTGAATATTTTAATTGCAGTACAACTTCCCAAAAGCAGTGAACCTGGTAGACATGATTGTGCTTTAAAGATTAAAAAACTGAAAATAAGTAACAATATTAGTATGTTTATGATGATTTTAATTGAGAAGAAACTACAAATACTTGCAAGCAGGAAAAATTACTTGGTGGGAGGGAATCTGTTTCAGAATGATGCCTTTTCCTTCCACCAAGCAACTGCTTTTTCCATGATGCCTGAAGAGAGGCCAGAGGAGAGACGCATCATGTGTGGTTCACACCAAATAATTTCTTTTCTGCTCTCCCTTGCAGATGAAATTCAAAGAGACAAAAGCTTTGATTGTTACAGATTGAATGGTCCCTCTCAAAGTCATGTTGTTGTAGGGTCTCATAACTTAGAATCACTTTACAAGGAAAGCAACACCACCTCAGAAATCTGTTCTCAGGTTGATGAAAATATTGATGGTCTCCAATAGTCAATGTGTTTTAACTGATAGTAACCTATGATAGTAATGACACCTTTTTTTTTATTCATTCTACAATCAAAAGATATATTTGCAATATGTATTGGAATGTTACTACATTACTGCTACTCCATCTTTCTGTTTCAAACATTATATAGTCTAAGAAATTGAGCACATATCATGCATAAGTTTATCAAAAATTCCACACTTGAAAATGGTCTTGAATAGCTCATTCTCAATGATCTTCCCTATTGCATCATGCTAACAGATCTTAAAAAACACAGCTAACCAAGAAAAAAATTAAGTAGGCTTCCATGTATCTTGCTACACTGCAGTAAACTCAGGGCAAGTGTCAATCTACCCTTAAGACATGTTATCCTCAGAAGCTGCAGTACATTTGTGCTGCTCTGAAGCACACCTGACAGCCAAGAGACCACTCTGAGCAGAACCTTCCCTACTAAACCCGTCACAACAAAATGTGCATTTACCTTCCAAAACAGATCTTATTTCTGAGGTCAGGAAAGCATCACAGGCAACAATCTGCACTCTTGGTACAGAGCAAGGAAGAAACATGCTTTTCTTGCTTTGTTCGGATAAGGTCTAAAGGCTAACACAGATAGATTATGGGAAAACATATCTGTGCACTTTTGCCAAAACAAGGGTCGCTCTGGAAAGACTTGTCTTGAACACCAATATACAAAAGTAAGGCAAACGTGACAACAAGAAAACAGTATGTTTCTAGAACACAAAAAATCCTAAATTAAATTCTTAATGATTCACCAGCTCAGATTTCAGAGAGCTGCTAGCTCAGACTCCAAAGAACAAGGAAGCAAAAAAAAAAAATTCTCATAAATTAGAGATGAGATTAGCTTTTAAAAGCAGTAACCAGTAAGTTAAAATCCATTTTCTAGTGATTACTGACTAGCTGAGGACAATGACAATGTAGGGCCAAATGAAGGATAACCAACGACAGATAGAAGAGTATCTCCAAGATATCAATGACTGTTAGTAAAAGTTGTCATTCTTACCCAGCTTTTAAAATGGAGGAGATAGGGAAACCATAAATATTGAAAAAGACATTAGACAAAGAACCAAAAGCAGCATCACCCTTGGAAATATACAGAACATTTGGCTATCCTTTCTCAGAGTGAGCATCACTGTACTGTAGAAAGAATATCCTTTGTGAAATTAATGATTGTTCACATAATAAAGTTCTGCTTATTGTGAAGTGAGGAAGCATGGTAAGAATGCCTAAATGAAGAAGTCAACAGCAAATATGCAAGTTTACATATTTAAATTCTGCTTCATTGTGAAAGCACAAGGGAGTACCTGTTCTTTCTTTTTTTTGCAATCTCAACTCCTACTAATGGTTTACACATTTTCTACATAGATGAAAATAATACTCAAATCTTTGCACTTTTATCCACAGAACATAAAGTGTCAGAAGCTCACTTTCCCAAAGCCTGGCCAGCCTTCCAGCTAGCAGAAGACCACCAAAGAATCATTTGAGTTTACTGCAATAAAATCAGCTCAATTTGTTGGACTATAAACAAAACTAGGGCCGGGGATGAGTATTTTTTCTATTTCTTGATTGATCTTTTCAGACAATATTCAGGAAGATAACGCTTCTTCAATCTGAGTGACTGAGGAGGAGAGCTAGCCCTTCTTAGCAAGCACTTGGACTACCAGAGTTGGGGCATGTGCTACAGCAACCGGGGCGTACTTTTTCACTGGCTGCCATTCATAATTGGTAGTCTTTTTCAAATGTGGTTATTTACTATGTGAGCAAGCATTTAAATATCTTTTACTGGTAGAATTCTGCCCTTTTTTTTTTTTTTTTTTNTAACTGTGTCCACTACAATCCCTTACACAATACTATGAACAATTGGGCACACACCTAAAGACAGACAGAGGAACGAACAGGTAAGTATTTGCTTCTTGTACCACAGGGCTTTAGTCAATTTACCTGCTCTCCATCCAGAATGATATAAGCTTATTACACACTCACACTTAGGGAAATCCTTTCAACTGAACTTGAAAATACTTATTCAATTTCAAACGTACTGTCTCTGTAACAAGCTAAAAGAACAATTTTGTTATATCTGACCCCTTGCAGACTACCTCAATGTTTTTAAAGTATGACAATTCTCTTATTAACACAAATGATATCATTACTTTCAATTCCTAAAGCCTCTATGTGCAAAAAAACATTTTCAGTTTTCTTAAGACTACTTACTTCAAGAGCTATTCATTTTCTCCATTAGAAATACATTTTTTTTAATTATAAAGGATAACCAAAACCACTGACAAAAATGCAAAGTGGCTGACAGAATAAATAACCTGAAAATAAAGAAATAACAATTCTCTAACACAATTTTTCATTATTAGTTTTTCTTTAAGTACAAGAAAGCTGTGAAAATTATACAGAATTATTACCTACCCATTCCAGCTATTCAAAACTGCTCCAACACTCCTTTTACAGAAACAAGTTAATGGCTCAATTTATTGACAGAACAATGCATTGAGTACACAGGCTAATAAGAGTATGGAGATACTCTGCAACGTCTAACTACTCTGTCACTACCCACTCTAAGTACTGAATTATGATTTATATAATATATATGCCCTTTAGCTTCCAAGTTAATTAAAACTTTAGCAGACAGACATTGATCTGTACATTATGTTGAGTGCATGATATCACAAGCATCTTGTTAATCAACTTGCAGATTAACTACAGTTGGATTCCAACATAGTATCACTAGGGCATATAATCTAGGTATACACTAGCTAGTAGTGCAGTGCAGTAGAAGTGCACCAGTGTTATAAACAGTGGCAACATGCCGATGTCAACACACAAGCTTTTTGTGGATTTTATGTCAGACTAGACCTGATCTGGTCCTGCAAACTTAATGTTCACAAGAGGTCAGCATGGATTAAGTCCTCCTGAACTGCATCTTCTGGTTCAGCTCCATTCAGTCTGCTCTGTGTGCTCCAAGAATACCCCTTGACGCAAAGCAAAGCACAGCGAGGGGGGACAACTGGGACATTTGCTTCACAAAATTCACTACCAATCTAAATTAAAACTTCAGTGTAGATGCACTCACAAATTGCCTTTTAAAAACAGGAATAGTGCAGTACAACATTACAAATAAAATCTCAATGCTTCTATAATTGGAAACAAGTAAATACACACCGTTATCAGTAGTCTATTTAAGCTCACATTTAGAAGAGCTTGTTTCAAACTATTTCTTATATAATAGAACTATGATTTGGATATTACTGATTGTACTAAAACTGAGTAATCTGTTTACTTACAGAGGTAGCAAGGCAGTTTCTTCCACAGAAAGAAGCATTAACATGTTCCTGAAAGAAGGCAGCTACAGTAGCGTTAGCTTCTCTAACGTGACTGTCCACAAGCATTGACAGCTAAACACTTTGCCCATAGTAGACTGAATCAGCAAGCCTATTTTCCATCACGCTGTGATGGAAGCATTGCCTCAGTCACAGTACTAACAGGAATGAGATATATACATAAGGTGTTGTGGAAAATGCATATTTTATCATCTGTTTTCTGAGACCCAGTGAGGCAGACATTGAGTTTGCAGTTCAATGGAAAACTGGCTGCAGTAGAGCAATGCTTTTGCCACAAATTCCAACTCTAAAGGGATTTGAACAACTGTCTGTAAAACTTAGAATCCATTTTCTGATTAAAACAAGAATAGAATGTTAACTGTGCCAACAAATACTCAAAAACAGCTTCTTTTCTAACTAAGAAACACACACAAGGAACTTAGTGCCTACGATAGGCATTTCAACAGCAGAGTCAGTAACAATCTCCCATGGCAAAGTTCAAAATATCTACCCTAAGACCATTTCTCTCCATGATTAACGAGCCTCAAATGAAATGGAATGTCTACTCTCAAACTGATTTTGTTTACAGTACAGTAGAGGAAATTTTCTTTTCTTGCTTTTTCAACACCCAGTTTTTTTAATTCTGAATCAACCAGTTGTTGAATTGAAGCAGACAAAATGGAAGAAAATGCTCTCCCTGCACTGAATAAGGAATTTTACTTGTCAAAACCCAGGCTATTACATTGGCAAGTTCCGGCTTCTAGTACCCAAGTGAAAAATTTCACCCAGAATTCTGGGTTAAGAAGCTATAGAATTTTCACAGAAAACATTTGCTGCTTGGTATTAATTTGTATTTATGACTCTCTGTAGATCAACATGCATTTTAACAGGGACTGACTTCCCCACTTTTACAGCAGTGTCTTGCTTGACAAAAGTCTCGCTCATAACCTCTTTCTGGCCAACCTCGCATTGGATTGTCTTCTCCACAACAGCACAGCTTCAGTAGGAGCAAAGCGCGTGTTCACCACAGAAGGGCCTACGGTCAAATGCTTCGGTCATTTTTCAAGGGGAAAGATGAGATGGACAGAACTTCAAGCAGAAAAGGAAGCAAAAGTCTTCAACTAGAGCTATGCTGGCTGGTGCAATGCATGAAGGAAACCATTTGCCACATCCACCAGCTACCTTGGCCAGCACCAAAAGGGCACAATGCTGTCTGAATCTCCCACCTTCCTACCTCAAAGCAAAGCTCAAAATACCTACAATAGTCCCAAATGATGCCTCAGACCCACCTCTTCAACAGCATCCCCCATCAGCAGGAACTGCCTGCATGAAAACACCTCCTGCTTGCCTGAAGGTGTGAGGGTAACAAGCAAGTTGCAGTTTGTGGCACAACACAACCTGAGGGACACGAAAATCTACACAGGCAGCTTCTGCTCAAAGTCCTGGTTCAGCTAAGCACTCCACGCTCGCATTTAGACAGCTAGTACCATGTGATGTCAGCAGCATGCCTGCATTACCTTGGAAAATCCTCAGGCCTGCTACTAAAAGTCACAAGCAAGTAAGTCAAAGTGTTACTGAAGAAGGGATTGACCTACTTTAAATGTACCCCAAAGGAAAAATGAACTGAAAGTAAATATGGCAAACAGTCTGTATAACAACTGACTCTTGGACAGAAAAAAGGGTCCCTTTTTTTTTTTTTTTTTTTAAGTGAAGGAATGGAAGCAAAAAAAACTGGCATACTTTCAAAGAAAAAATTGCTTGAGCTTCAAACCATCAATTGTGAAGATAATAAATTTCTACAAAATGATGATTATGCAAAGGAGTTACCTGGTATCATCTACTACTGCCATTACAAAAGTAGATGCTATCATGATAGCACTCATAAATAGGATTGACAGCATAAGACATCATTCTGCATACTGAAATCTTGAGTTCAAACCACACGTTGGGTTAAACTCTCCCTGTGCTAAGAACTAAAGGACAGAAACCACCTATGATTCAGCTCACACTGTCAATTCAAGGTAAGTTGCAAGTACTGAGCATCTTTCAGTTTCAGGTCCTTAGCAAGGATCACACAGTTGAAAGACTGCCCATGAATGAAAAAGTAATGATTTATCATTCCTACACAAAGAAAAATGCCCACAACTTTTCATTATTATTATTATTTTATTTAATCTTTGAAACTGAAAGACAGCCCTAAGGATTTGGCTGGAAATACTTCCAGCTGCTCTTTACCATTTAGTAGACCTGGAATAATAACATTACACAGTTTCAACTCAAATAGTTATGCAGCTTGGTGCAGTTAGGCAAAAGACAGTGCGTGCTAAGTAAAGTTCCATCACTAAAATTCCAACTAAGAGAAATCCCTTTTTCATAATTTTGCTGAGTATCAAAAAAATTGTTACTGAGTTTCCTCTTCACTCAGCATTTTTTGACTAATCCTGAATTCTGAAACTTTGTACCAAAAGATACAGCGTGGGTTATATAAGGCTAACAAAAGGTTTTAGTCTTTAAGGAATATGCAATTTCAGAACCTAAAATTATTAAAATCTTTCTCTCAGTGAGTGTGAAAGATAAGCTTTTAGATGAAATACACTCAGAACAAAATTCAAATATCCATTATTCACCAATGCTGCAACCTTCAGAGAAGAAATAGATTCTTTTTGTAAAATAAAGACCAAATTTTATTCTTTTCAGCATTTTGAACTCCAGTTATGTGGTACACACAAAATCCCCTCTTCAGAAATGGACTAAAAGGAAGGTGACCTAGCGAGACATTCAGCAGAATAAAAGAATAGCTGCCCTGGGTCAGAATAAAAACCTGTGTAGCCCAGAATACTGTCTCTAACAGTGGCTAAACACAGAAGCCTCAAGTATAATATAAGAATGGAGCAAACCTGTATTAGTAGTGTCAAAGAATATTCTCGTAACATTCAACAACTTACAGTTCAGTAATTAGTATCTTCACATTTAATCAGTCTTAATGGATTTCCTGCATGTAAACTTCCCTAGTTGCCCAGTAAAGCCATGTAAGCTTTTAGCATCCGTACTACCCAGTGGCCAAGAGTTCCACCACTTAACTACACACTGTGCTGAAATGGCCTTACCTCCTGTGGTTCATTTTTAACTTGCTAGCTTTTCTGGATGCCCTGCAGAGCTTTCATCAAAGAAAACAGCAAACAAGCACCTCTAACTAGGTGTTCCATCCATGCCACACGTGTCTCCAGAGATCTCTATTAACCTCAAGGTCTCTGTCTTAACCTCACTATAGGACTTACTAGGGAAACAAAACAGACTAACATTTTATTTGTGGGATTTTTGATCACTAGGGTGCATAGAGATGGTATTTTTATAGACCGTAAATTACAACCATAAAGATTCAATCAGATCTCATTCTTCTATGTGCAACCAAATGGTTTCTCCTTCACCCCCATTTTATTTATCTAAACTGAATTTCACCTGCCATTTATATGCCCTATCAGTCCAATAAGGTCTTTCTGCTATTCTTGATATGCAAAGTTATCTTTAAAACCCTCAGTAATTTAAACTAGCAAATATCACTGTTCAACTCCTTTCTTTACGAGTGTGTTGAACAGTTCAGGCACCTGAACTGATCCCTGTGGAACTGCACTGCTGGAAGACAACTTTTTACTCCTGCCTACTCTTTTAGGCATTTATTAACTTTTTTGCTAGCAGGACCTTCCCCCTCCTCTCTCATGACTCTTTAGTTGGTCATACAAGCAAGGATTACTGACTATGGTGGCTTGGGGATTTGTCAGACACACATTGTAGAAAGGACACTCCTTCCAAGGGGGAACTCCCATACTTGGCAACACCTGTCCAAGTGCAGGTCTTTGTAGTCTGACAACAGACATCCTCCAATCCCTTAGAGATATTTGTTAAAGGTATTTTAAGATAGTGTCTCCTCTTGGTTATTTTAGTATATTATTTTGATTTACTGAATCTAAAGGAATCACATACCCACATTTTTCAGCCTCACCTGATATACTTTCACCATCACTAATCTAAGCAACCAGTATTTTTTTTAGACATACACAGAATCATCTCCAAAATTAAAAGACTGGAGACAAGGTTACCAAAAGAAAGCAATACAATTCTATATTACACTTAGGAACCAAGAGGTATTGTTGGATCTCCCTTAAAGATTTTCTATGATACACCTGAGCTATCAGAGGAGGGCTGAGATAAGCATCAGCACTCTGGATGCTGGCTCTGAAAGGATCTCAAAGTGAGCCTTGGGATCTAAGGACTGGGATCTTGCTGCCGTATCCATCGCCCAATTTTCCCTTGGAGCATACACCCCTGAGTTCTTCTCTCCCTTCCTTACCTCATGATCTTTGTTTAAGACAGTTCTTATCTCCTGTTTTCTTTCTGCTTTTGTTTCAAATCTTATTTACTAGTTCTATCCAACAGCAAAGCAGACTTAGTGGCTCACATCTCTACACTAGTTGGGTGTGGTTATCTTCCTTATTCAAACCTTTTGTTAGGGTTTCAGCATCTACTGTCTCACCTTGCAAGGTATAAAAACTCACTGCACCTCAGCTTTCATTAACTCTTTCTTCCTCAAACAGGAGAGCTCACATTTGGAAACCCCTTCCCAAGCTACACAATAAACCCATGATGTATCACCAATACAGACTATTCTTAAACGAAGCCCACAGTCACTATCATGCATGCTGAAAGGATTGTAGACAGACCACATGTAACAGTATTAATCCAAGTGACAGAGTTTGTATCAACTGCTGTCCTTTAGCAGTAAACACTTCTTTTTTGTTTGTTTCAGACACAAAACTGACACAACAATATTCCCTGCTATTCATTTTCATGTTTCTGCATAGGTGTGCAGGAAAGTCAAGTATAAATGTGGTAAATGTTTATTTAAATCTGGGTAGCATGAGTAGTGATAGTAGCATAAAGGTACCAGTAGATGCTTAAGACCTAGCCAGCAAGCCACGAATGATACAATACTGTGTTGCTACAGCCTTTCTTGCCCCATCAGTTACAGTACAGCAAGCACAGGTATGCTTTGTAACAATACCTTTCATTGCACGCCCTTTCTGCAAAAATACTGTACCAAGGCAACCATGTTATTACCTGCAAATATGCCACAGTCATCCAGGATTTTAATACTCTATTATGGGCAAAATTAACAATTGCTATTTGCTACCTACTGACTTACAGTTTTATGTCATCTACCATAACCCTTAAGGAAGCAGTCATTTTTTACTTTTTTTTTTTTTACACGTTATTTTCTACCCAAAAATGCAACAGGAACCAACAACTGTATTTAGAGAGTAAAAACTGCACAATAGGTATCAGCAACAGCATTTTACGCTGGCCTTCAGTTTTAAAAAAACTGAACTCTTGGGACCTTTAAGTTGTCAGGCAGCAGCATCAGGGCAGTAGTGCAGAATTCATGAATGAACATGTACTAGCTCACTCATCTGCAGTGCACTCCAGTGAAAAGACTGCTTACAGAGGCCTATTCATGGACTCCTGTCTCGGGTGCGAGTTTTGTTAGCGCAAGGTCTAAAGGTGCTGATAATGGCGATAATGATAAAAGGTCTCATATGAAGTAGGGCTGCAAAAATCCTGGCATCCTGGTGCTCTCAAAGTGATGTCTACTATTCAGCTGACACGGTAATAGGTCTAGAGTCTGAAAATATACAGGTAAGCTGACTAACGTAAATCTGCTCATGTGGACCAGCGTTTACTGCGATAGATTGATGCCTTCTCCTGAAAATCGTTTCTGTTCGGGGATTTGCACAGCTTGGCTCCCGGGAGGTATAATTTTCCTTCGAAAGCCTACATGCCGTGAAAGCCAGCACTCTCTTCCGATGCCGTTTACACAAACCAAAGTTTTGCCGCTCTCGCCACAGCGACGCAGTGCCGGCGGGGAGGGGAGATCCAGCCCCGGCAGCCCCGGCCCCGCCGCTCCGGTCAGGGAGTCGCCGCGGCGGCCGCCCCCGCGCCCCGCGGCCGCCCCGTCC
>VXBL01005578.1:0-52184 GCA_013400195.1 Aramus guarauna
TGAAGGGGTCCTACAAGAAATCTACAGAGGGACTTTTTACAAGGACAGGTAGTGATAGAACAACGGGTGATGGCCTTAAGCTGAAGGAAAGTAGAATTAGATTAGATATTAGGAAGAAATTTTTTGCTGTGAGGGTGTTGAGGCACTGGAACAGGTTGCCCAGAGAAGCTGTGGATGTCCCCTCCCTGGGCCAGGCCAGGTTCAAGGCCAGGTTGGATGGGGCTTTGGGCAACCTTGTCTGCTGGAGGATGTCCTTGCCCATGGCAGGGGAGTTGAAACTAGACAATCTTCAAGGTCCTTCCAACCCAAACCATTCTATGATTCTAAGCCTTGATTTGAATAATAATTCAGGTCTATGATGAGAGAATTCAAAAGAGTTGGGGCAGGTCTAAAATATATTAATTCTCTCTTGCTTCCCTATTTTATTAATCTAGGTTTGGTCTGTCTGGCAACATACCACAGAAGTTTGTATGCTTATATGACGTGCTGAGATAGCAGAAACTCTGAATTATGGGTGGTTTTCAACACTTTCTATCCCAGCCTAGTAAGGAGCAGCTGGAGGAAGAGCTGAGATATGATATATTTAGGAAAACTATGCATTCATTTTTTATACTACACTTGGCTTATGACAAGAATATTAGATTGCTGCTTAGATAAGGACTGAATCAAGGGAAAAAATTGTAAAGGAGATGAACCAGGTGCTACCAAAAAGCACAGGTTGCTGTTATCCACAGCCTTCATAGTGCAGAGAGCAGCAGAGAAGGATTGGAGAGGAGTTTGTGGTGAGCCAGATGGAGCTCTCCCAAGAAGTGTCTGATGGAGTCCTGTAGGTGTTCTGCAAAGCCATTTTCATCCTGGTGACCCTTGGCCCATGGGATGCTAAAGCCTTTAAATCTCCAACAGATCTTTCTTTTGAGTTTGCACCAGCAATACCAGTTTAGTTTCTGAGCAAGTCTAGAAACAGACAAGGAAAGAGGCTTCTCAGCAGTTACATCTGCAGTTGCTCCACTTGGTATAAAATACACAAATACTCTCTGAAGCAAGGATGCTAACAAGTTCTTGAATCATGGATTTCTCTGCCCAGACATTTTTTGTCTTCCAGTGAACTTTTAGATACTGTACAGAAAGTGACGTGTGTTCAGCCAAAAATTCTGCAGAAGGGTCAGGTATGATCCAGAATGACATCACAGGTTGGGTGGCAAGGTTTTGGGTCAGGAAGAGAAGCAACTTGTGTTGCCTCCTTTCCAAGTTCTGAAGTGCGTGAACATCTGCAATGTTCTCTGAGCTGTGGAAGTAGAGAATAAAAATACACAAAACAAGAAAAGTGCTTCCATCTAGCAGTGTTTTCTCTGAAAAAGACATACCTGGTACGATTTTCTGTTTCTCTGGTGGATTTCATGGATGTGAATGCCAAATATAAGAAGGAGCTTTAAAGTCAGATGCCTCACCTCCTGGTGTTCTCAGCATAGGCGGGACTTGATTCTGTATGTTAGTTTTCTTTTCTGTTTCTGCCTCTTCATCCCCTTCTATCAGTGTCCCCATAAAGGAAGCAACAGGAATTTGTTGCCTGTTACTATGCATGTTGTTGACCCTTCTCACTGCTTCTGTTGATCTTCCTCCCTTCTCTATAGGCACAGTGACAACCCCAGGGAATAATCAGAGGAAGTAATAGGCAAGTTCTGGAGAGCGAGAACAGTCTTAAACTCTCCTTTTTTTGAAAGAAAAGGGAAAAATAAGTAAAAAAAGAAACGTATACTTTTTTTCATAGTTACAATGGCAAAAGTTGAATGTAAGCGTTGCATTCATTCACTTTTCAGACCTCCTACTGCCAGTGAAGGTTTTTCTATAGGATTCTAGGCAACAGCTTTACAAATATTTCTAATACCAATGTTGAGAAGTAAACTAGATACTTCTAGATGCTAAACTAGATGCTAAACTAGATCCTACAGGATCTAGCCCATTGCTTTTCAGTCAGTTAATACATTTAGTAAATAACAAGTGATGAGGAAGTAGAATGCAGCCAAGATTCATCGTTTTAATTGCTGGGTGACAAATGAAGGAACACTCTCCCATCGTTTCAGATTGAGCCTCCAGTGAAAGCCATGAGGTCTGCACCTGTCACCACTGAACCGAGATTAGTTTCTTGGCATGTGAAACCAGGCCAGTGCAGGATGCTGTTTCACACTAGGCAATATGAATACATGCTCTGTTTAGAAAATATAAAGTTTCTGTTGTCAGCTACTATTGGATTTAGACCCTTATACTTTCCCTCCTAACAAGGATTTTTCTATGGCAGTACTCTATACTTTGCCACATCTAGTGACACTTTATGCAACGTCTATTCCCTTTTGATGCATTGAGATAAAACAGCATAAGATGTTAATTCTCTTCCAGGTTTTCTATGCCTCTAAAAGGAATTTTGTAACAGAATCCAACATCAGGCCTCACATAACTGTAACTGTCGGCTTTTCATTCTTTGAGCCTAGAATATGTGCAACAACAAAATTACTCTTAATAGTGCTGGGGTACCTTACTTTACAAAAAGCAGCTTTAACTATTTCATTTCCTAATTGTTTCTGCATAATGTTGTGTACATGCCTGAGAGAAGATGAATCTTTTCTTTTCTCCCTAGCTGCCTCAGTTAAATTATATATAATTATTACATAATTACAGATGTGCTGTCTTCCTTTCCAGGATAATCATAGGTGTAACTTAAAAACTCTGCAGGTATTTAGGTTAAACAACCTGGTGGGTCAAGTGCTAGCATACCACAGGAAATTATCCCACGTATGTGCTGAAGAGTCTTGTCAGCCTTTCACATGACAGCTATAGCTCCAAAGATGGAAAGAAAGATCTCTTTGCTTAAAGATGTTTATTAGCATGCAACAACAAAAAGAGAAGAGGAAAAGAGCTTTTGCTTATAGTTTATCTGCTAAGGCTCTGTCTTCTCTTCAACTATTAGGACTAGACTATTCACATTTCTTGACCAAGAGGTACCTTGATCCACCAATAAGCTTATTAGGTTTAACATCGCGAGTCATTACACCTGGCACATTGGAAACAAAGGGATATCTGAAAGGAATTGGGCATCTCTGAGAGTGGTACCATAATGTGTAAGATTCCAAACTGGGAATCCAAACCTGAGTCTCTGGTACTAAACTTCCAGACTTAGTAGCTTTGGATTCATATATGTTGTGTGAGGATAACTAAGTTTCTTCATATACTTAAGCTTTTACTTCTCAAATATCTAGTCAAACTCTCACCTAGTTTTTTTAAGTTTCAAAGCCAGTATTAGGCTACTTAGAACGAACTGAGTATGCACACCTTTTAGAAAAAAAAAAAAAGAGGCATGAGCAGTACTTTTACTATTATCTTTTGTACTTGAACTTTGTAGGTAACTGCTACCCATGCAACATGTAATGCCACCAATCCTTGAACAACCTGTCCTATTGGTGGTGCATTTGTATTTCACCTGATTTTCCCACAGTTCTTTTCAAAAGCACTTGCCCCAGCAGGACTGTCAGAATCTGAATGCCCTCCTCCCAGCCCTTTCTATTTTGCTTGTATTTCATGTACAATAGGCTTCTCTTTGCATCATACTTGCTTTTTTTACCCTCTTTTCATGCAAAGGGCTGGGGTAATTTTAAAATACTGTGAATTTCTTCTTATCTTTTTTCTTTTTTTCTTTTTTCTTTTTCCTTTTTCTATTTTTCTTTTCTCTTTTTTCTTTTTTCTTTTCTTTTTTCTTTTCTTTTTTCTTTTCTTTTTTCTTTTTTCTTTTATCTTTTTTCTTTTTTCTTTTTTCTTTTTTCTTTTCTTTTTTTCTCTTTTTTCTCTTTTTTCTTTTTTCTTTTTTCTTTTTTCTTTTTTCTTTTTTCTTTTTTCTGTTTTCTTTTTCTTTTTTCTTTTTTCAATTTTCTTTTTTCTTTTTCTTTTTTCTTTTTTCTTTTTTTCTTTTTTTTTTTCCTTTCAGAATGATATGCAGTTTCAGTTTTTAAAAGATACTAAAAGGCTTTGCCAATGAGGTTAAAAATTTCTGATATTGGAAGGCTACTCAGTCCTTACAGGGGGAAAAAAAAGAACCTAGAAAATATCCTTCCTCAATTCAGTGGAATTTTATCATCAGGAAACTCCTTGAATAAAACAGACAAACAAAAAGATAGAGCCGAGTACACAATTAAGAACCCCTATATTTTAGCAGCTGCTGCCACCTGTACCTACCTCATTCTCATTCAATACCTCTACCACTGAGCTGTTGAAAGGGTGGATAACTTGATACTGTCTCAGTCTGCAGGAAAGAAGAAGTAGTGGCTGTAGCCCAAACACAGAGCCTAGTATGGGAGAGAGGACTGTTATTATTAGTCCCAGAGGACACGTCATTTTTCTGTGAAACAACAATGTGGATCCTCTAATAAATCTGGCTTTCATATCGGCAAGTACTCAAGTAAAACCACAAAAACCTGTGTGCCAGATAGGCGCAGCTGTATGTGTCTCACTCCAGATCCATTGCATTTTCCTATCCTAATCCTTTCTACACAATACAGCTATGGCAGGGGATCCCATTACAACCCGGATGACCCCTTATGGTTAAAGCACAGTTCAAGCTGTCTAGTTTCTTATTATGTATTATTTGTATTGAGGTGAACCAGCAGAGCCCTGAGTGCAAGTTCTTTGTAACAGTAATGAAAAAGGATCTACCTGTCCTAAAAAGATATGTGTTCGCACTAGGTCTGTCACCACAATGACTCTGTAGCACATCAAGACCTTAGACCTTGCACTGTGCACAGAGCTGTAACTGAGCATTGATCAAGCCTTTTTGTCTCTGCAGTCACTTTTACTTGCAGCTACCCAGACTTTTGTGCTTACCGTACACAGAGATCCTACCTATACTGCAATGAGAAGCTGTGCTTTAACCATGTCAGACAATGGCATATTTTATTTCTCACCCAGTACCCAAAGAAGCTGATTTTGTACTAAGGGTAGAGGATGAAAAGGGAGCTCAAAAGAGTGTAAGGAAAGATATAGCTATTGGATTTGGAGGTAAGGGAGGTTATAGGGTGGCAGCTAAATTATGATGCAAATTTATATTGGACAAGAACAGCCAGTTTCTGGGACAGATTTATCATTTAGGTCCAAAACTAAAATCCAAATACCAGATAAGTGATTGTCCAGTTTTTTTCTGAAGAGCTCAAGAAACAGTAGAGGGCAAGAAAATAGCAATGAGGCATGAGTTCACTTGAGTAGACACATAGTTGTAAAATGCTTATGTTTTCCTGCTGATGCTATAGTAAACTTGGAGGGCCAGTGGTGTACCTCACAGTGTCTTACAGATATTTAGGGTACTCCATAGCTGTGTCAGTGGACTAGCACTTCAGTTTAGGCAAATGGGTCCTAAGCACAGTGTCAGCTCCAGAATGACAGCACAACCCTGGTTAGTGTTTCATCTAGTAACTTTAAGCTGTTGCCTGCAGAAACCTGGCCAGATAATCAGCTGATTTAAGTGGCTGTCACATTGCTTACTTGTATAAGCATTTGCACCAGCTGAAAAGCTTGACATCATACACTATCTATATAGTAAATGATGGGTAATTTTGTCTGTGTGCATGTGAGATTTGTTCATGGTTGATATAGCTACCGTGTATGAGAGAGATTACAGATAGTCAGAAATTATTTCTAAAATATATGCCAAAAGAAAAAGGTAATCCATGTTTTCAAAAACTTATTCAGCTCAATAGAGTATGAAAATACAACTAGTATGTTTACATAAACACATAAAAATAAGTATTTATATACACATGCACATGTAGACATACGTCTATAACATTGCATATAGTATATGCCTCCTACTTCGCTATGATCTTTAAAAACAAACCTGAAGCAAAACTATTTACATAAGCAAATGATTTAGGCTAAGTACAAGATCACAATCCACAGTTCCATTTGGAGTTTATACTTCAGGGCCTAACCGGTTCAGGATTTCTTTTTATAATTCCTTTCTCATTCAGAACTGAATCCCGCAAAAAACTTAGCACCTTACATTAATGTAATAAACTTGTTTGTCAGTCATACTTGTGTGCTTCCTTGACACAGAGCTCTACTCAGATGCTAAAATTTCTTTCAGTCATTACTCCACATTCAGAGTGCCTTTGAACAAGCCGGAAAAACAAATAAGCAAAATTAATTCAATTTCTAATTCATTTTATGATCTAATTCCTTCCATAGACCAGCATCAAATTTGTACAAGGCAAGGCAAGACCTCAGTGTACCATAAACACGCTCCATGTCTTCAGGTGTTTGACAAATTTCTTGGTGTCCTCCAGGAACCTGGAAGAGGAATTAAGTTTTAGTCGGGTTCTTTTAGGAATGGAATAGTAGAAAGTACAAGAAGGAGGGCATAGTTTATTGAGCAAGGAATTCTTAGAGAATCTTTGTGCTTAGGAGTCTGTACCAGTGTTTTTAGATGACAGAAGTCATCCAAGAATAATAAACCAATCCTCTAAAACAATCATGAACGTTTTCGTAGGATGTCAACCAGGTTTAGACAGTTAACCAATCATAGAGGCAGGAGATAAATATTAAGATATCAACCACAAAGTATATATTTCTTTTCTTTACACATATACTAAATCTTATAGATATGGCATTATTTCCATGCTACAGTACTAAGATTTTCATTAAACTAGTGGTGAGGATGTTTTAGTTAACAAACTGTTGGAGAAAAGGCTATTTACATAGAAAATAAGTGAAAGGATGAAAATGTGAAAATGAATAGCCTGGAGGGACAATTGGCTCAAAGATAGATGCAAAACCAAGACCTGTTTCTGAATCCAAGTCATTATTTCACTATTTTCCCTTCTCTGCTTTTATTTATTAGCATTAGCACTTCTAAGAAATTCTAGACTGTGCAACAGCAACAAGAAAATTTCCAGCAGCACTTGCAAGTGTCTCATGGAGACAAGTGGCACTTCTAGAAATGGCTGCCAAGGAAAACAAGTATAGGGTGAATCACCCATTTACACAAGGTAGGAGTAAAAACAGGGCAGCAATCCAAGCTGCCAGCACTGCCACATACCATTCCAAGGCAAACAGCATCAGGAAACACACAGTGCTATGGAGTAAAAGTTTTGGGAAAGGCCACACTGGGCTCAGTCTGTTCAGGAATGCCATTTGAATTGTAGTTTAGTCCATTCCTCACAGTCCTGGATTTACTCTTCCAGTTAAAGTTAGTTACACGGACCACATGAAACACTGACTACTTTTGTCATTGATTGATGGCCTCCTATGTGATAACCCTAGTACTGATGGCAGGGACAACAGCTAGATTTTGTGAAAGCTGGAAAAATCTAGACATGCTAAAATACACCCCCACCCCCTGAAACCCCCCTCACCCAAAGATAATGAATCACGTCCTAAAAATCTTAAGCCTAGCTTCTGGACTGAGATACTTAAAATAATAATGCATCCTGATTTTCTTTTAACTGCTCTCTGTATTTTTAAATGATTAAGAAGGAGGTAGTTTGGTTGCATTTTTCAAGCTTCTTACAATAGAGACACTAGCAACAAGCTTATTTTAATGAGAGAAAAAAATTAGGGAGACTTTTGTGTATCCCTATAACCTTAACTAGCACACAGCATCCAGTAAAATCATGCAACATTGCAAGGATTAGATTCCAGCGCCTATATTCTTCTTTGTCTTGATGATGTCCTGAACATGTTTAAACCAGTTGAAGGCAATACCAAGTTTTAGGGGTATTACTAGTGTGCTAGAAACTGCTGTGTCTGTTACAGACACAATGAGTGTTTTGAGTTCCTTGAGTTTGTACTCCTGCATAGCAGTATCCCTGAGGGTCTGAAGTTCCCTACTTCATTATTTTCCCAGCCATCTGAATGTAAAGTTTGCAGAAATCTTTACAGACTTTGTGCATATGTGATGCTGGACATCTGCTTAGTTTACTCCTCTGTAGTAAAGGGGAAGAGGAAGAATTATTTCAAAGGAACAAGATTTTTACTTTAGCTAAATAAAGTCACAAGTGAGCCAAAACAACTCAAATACAATATAAAATTCAATACTTCCACAGGCCACAAAGACAAAATCACAGGTGATTTTGATTTCGTTACTGAAAAGGTAAAACCACAGTGGCCCAGATTTCACCAAAACCAAAACACATACAGAATCTGTATCCTGGAAGGATACAGATGTCAGTGCCAGAAGGTTTTGTCTCCAAAGACAAAACAATCTGTGCTAAAAATTCATGACAGGAATTGACTCTTTCCTCACTACTAGATACAATACTGTGCTCACAGTGTTAATTGTTTAGCAGCACCAGCTAGGCATTATACCACACTCAAAGTGCAAGCACGAGTCATTGCTGTGAACACAGTACTACATCATTGAACCCATGATGTTCTCTTCCCTCATTGAGTTCTCTCAAAAAATTTGAAAGTGAGATATTAAAAGCAGAGATTTTAAGGATTTTGGATGTATAAACTCTGCAAGATATATATTGTTTGATCTTGGCTATGGTTTGATCTTGGGATTGAGCAGTACAGACGAAGCTGCATCAGATTTGGCCCCCTCCACTCTAGCAGTTCTTCCAAGCTATCCTCAAAGATCGTGTCCGCAAAAGCCCTGAACCTTCAGCATGCCGTACTGCAGCATACACCACCGCAGTTGCCTATTGCAAAAATACTTTTGCAAGAGATTACGCTGACTCTTTTCATGTTGTTTCAGCCAGTTTAAGCTGAAAGACTACACATGGTTGTGGACGTGCATGTATATTGTAGTCACAGAGGCAACACATGGAACCCATAGAAGATCTAGGTCAGCTCTATGGATTTATCCTATGCCTCAGGGATCACCTTGAGCAGATTGGAGTTGAGACACCCTGCACACCTGTCTTGGCAGCCAAAAATCATTCTCTGGGAAGGATGCCTCTATTAGCATGTTCGCAGCCAAAGTTATCATGTAATGAAAAATGAATGTCTGGAAAAATTGTGTCACTAATGCTGTATAGAGAGAGATTGATTGCTGTGTAGTTCACAGATTTTTGTTTGTAAGACCTCTCCTTCTGCAAGGAACAGCATACAGAGGGGACGTTATTTGCATTTATGTTCATTTATAGTTTTCAGTTATGCCTGTCCTGCAAGAATGGACTATTTTTACCACAGCAATGTAGTGATATTTAATGGAACTCATTTGAAGGCCAGTGCTGCATGTTTGTACTTTTCATTAAAAGGTATTGTTCTAATTGTAATGTAATGAAATTGTCATTTCAATAAAAATTGCTATTATAATTTAACAACTCAGTAAGACTGTGTTTGACTCTTTCCCTCTCATTGTAGTCAAATGTTCTCTATTCATCTACATGCAGTTTGCAGCCAAATCATTAAATTAAAATTACTATATTCCTTTTTCAAAACCTAGGGCAAAAAGTAATTACAAATCAGTGCATGATTCTCAGTAAGAAGCCTGGTATTCAACTAAATAATCAGTGTCACTTCACAGCAGAATCATAAAGACTGTTTAAATTTTTTGAACTAAAATTTTCTTTGAGAAAAGAACAAAATTATTAAGACTAAAACCATAGCAATGAAAGCTACCACCTGTGTCTGTTTCAAACCTGCTATTTAGCCTTGGGCAAGTTATTAAATTTTTCCGTACCTCTGTCTATGTTATAATATATTGTCTGTTGTATTTTAAGTATGAAACTCTTCAGTTAGATACCTTTTTCTTCCTTTTTGCTATGAATGGGTTAATGGTGCCAAGGTAAATAATGTTTTGTAAAGGAAACAGAATAGCTGACATTATATGCAGTATAATTATTTTTTATTAATGGAATTGAAACACTGAACATTAAATTGTGATACTTAGTTATATAATCCTTTGCAATTACATATTCTACAAATAACTGAATTGGAATTAAATTTTATTACAAGTCTAAACTTCAGACAGCCCCCATCTTTACAACAGAAACAGTCAGCACCTAAGCCTTTAGAATATTTTTTTCTCAGAAATTAAGATCAAACTGAAAAAAATAGTCAATATTTTGTCATTTTAGAATTACATTTGCCCACCAAATCCTACACAGATGGAGATAAAAGCTCCTCCAAGAGNNNNCACAAAGTACTCAGCATCTACTGTATTTGTTCAATTGTACTCCCATCAACAATTCCTGGGTTAGCTATAAGTGACTCAGACTTCTTACAGAAAAGTTGCATTTGTTCATTTGTTTCCAGCTCCAGGGAAATGCACTCTATCTTATGTTGTCTGGAAAGTCATAACGGAGAAATAGGGTTCTACTCCTCTTCAAAGAAATTCTGATGCTGTTGCTGTCTTTCAGGTGTCTTACCCCTGCCCCAATATGGCTGCCAGAAACTTGTTTTAAAAGAATGGTACAACTTCTAAATATGTAATTTTTTCTTAGTTAGTGGTTTCCATGAGCATACTCACTTAATGCTGAAAACAATTTTTACTAATAGTAATACAGGACCATGACATTTTAGAAATTACATGGAATACCTGGCTTCATATACTATAATTGCTTTTTATTGAGTTAGAGTTTACAAGAAATTAAGAATTATATTTTTGATCTTGATAGTGTGTGATGAATACCATAGGGCAAATAGAGCTGGCCAGTCCTAAAGTGGCATAAATTGATGCAGTTTTCCTGACCACAGAGTTATAATGGTGGCTTGCTACCAGTGATCTGAGCTAATACCTGGAGAATTGAATAAGATCAGAAGAAGCAATATATGATAGATATTGCCTGTAAATACTGGTCCTGAGCCTTCTGAATTTCTTGGGAAATTTTATAATTGACTCTCCTGCTACAGAAAACTACTTAACATCAGTATCTAAACTAGCTGGTTTACAGCTGGCTCATCGGAGTCTGTGTAAACACCTCCTGTCTGTGATGTGGATAAAATTAAGTTCCTTTCAAAGAGAGAGGGGTGTTAAAAAAAAAAAAAAAAAAAAAAAAAGGGATAGTACGCAGTTACAGCCCTGAGTATTTCAAAGTTTTTTGAGTTACTTCACATCCCAGCAGTCTTCCTGTAAGCTTTGGTTGATCGAATGATAATAATTTGTTGACAAATTAATATTTGTCAACAATATATCATACTGTATTCTTATATTGTTGACAATACGTATTTGACAAGTTAATAAAATATTTGTTGCCAAGTTAATAAATAATGTTGACAAGTAATTGGATTCATACATATGTACAGACAACATATATTCCACTTTATTGAAATTCAAAAAATGTATTCAAAGAACAAAACTTTCCTTTTCCTACCCTATGAACACCATACTCATGTTTTCTCATATGCATTCACTTGTCCTATGTATTCACAGTAAAGACAGTCTTTTACCTGTGCTAATTTATCATGATGACGTTTATGACCAATAATTTGAAAAAAAAATCTTTATTAAAAAAAAGTAGGAAAAGGAAAGATTTTAACAAGTGAAAGAAAAATGAACATGGTTCCTCAAAGCAGAGGATGCAAATACAAGAACACTCAGTGATCTGGGGACAGTGAGGAATAAAGTAGGTCTAGCAAGATTTTAAAAATTCAGGGACCCATACAGACATTGATCCATACATCAGGACTTAGCCAGTTAATATCCCAGAGCAGACTGCTGGAGTGGCCATTTTAATCTCTTCACATCTGCTTTTACAGTAGCTGAAGTTCTGTTGACATTAACCAAACAGACAGTACAACTCAGCACTGAAGGAAATTGTACCTAGCCCTATATTCATGTCTAGATCCAGCCATGCAAATCAGAGGCCTTATTTCCTATCCAACTTTAAATTTTCTGTCAAAGTTATTTTGTTCATTGGCTTTTACATATTTATTTATGTCTATATATTTATGTGTTTTGCACTCTGCAGTAACATGGTTCACTTTCAATGATATTCAGCAGCATAAATAACCAAGAAGAAAAATACAACAGAGCAGTCATAGTGAAACTTCTGCTTGGAAAAACACTGAAGCTATATCAGCACTCCACGTATGAGTCTTTGACAATTCTGGCATTGGATTTGACTGTAGTATCAACAGGTAATTATTTAAAAACTATGTTGCAATATAAACTGGGCTTGTTTATCTCTCATTTATCCTTAAGACATTGAAAATTACAAAATTCAATAGATCTAATATAATATTCACCTTAAATGTTAGCTAGATTGCTGGCATTTGACCAATAGTGCATTTAAATTGTTTAAAAAAAATGATGCAAGTGAAACAATCTCTGTCTCCTTAAAGGAAGTCATTTGAGCTGATTATACAGAGTGCAACAATGCATTAATATATCACTGGATGTGAAATGTGTACAATGTATCACATAATTCTTTATTTAGAGTTTATTAAACAAGCATTGACCTTCAGTCTTATCATACACAAAACTGTATCCTCATAGTTCAATAAAGCGGGTTGTCAAAGTAAATATTTACAGCAGCTAGTAAAATAAAATCAGGTTACGTTCACTAATGGTCTATAGTGATCATTTATTTTTGAGCAGCTATATTCTTGCTGTCAAGCTGAAGTCCACTTTGGCATCAGACATCCCATCCAACATGAGTCCCTGAAGGCAGGCTACTGATTCAGGGTGGTATCCTATAGCTATTAAAATTGAATTTTTCAGGACAAGACTACCAGAAGCTTTAATAAATTCTCTTACAACAGCTCAGCTTTTCTGACTGAGAAACCAACCAGCAAACATGGCTTTATGCTATGCTGCTGAACATGAAAGTATACCACTCTCCTGGCCCAAAAGAGAAGTGCATTCATTTACACTCTGCCATGAACATAAGCAATAGCATCAAATAACCAAAGAATCTGCAATATACACAATCTCACAGGAAAAGAAGTTAGAAATAAAGTAATTATCTATTACTGATATTATCTAATTATCTATTACTATCTATTACTCTCTATGAGCGCAACAAAGCTGGTGAAGGGTCTAGAGCACAAGTCCTATGAGGAGCGTCTGAGGGAACTGGGGTTGTTTAGTCTGGAGAAGAGGAGGCTGAGGGGAGACCTTATCACTCTCTACAACTACCTGAAAGGAGGTTGTGGTGAGGTGGGTGTTGGTCTCTTCTCCCAAGTAACAAGTGATAGGACAAGAGGAAATGGCCTCAAATTGCTCCAGGGGAGGTTTAGGTTGGATATTAGGAAAAATTTCTTCACTGAAAGAGTGGTCGGACATTTGAACAGGCTGCCCAGAGAGGTGGTGGAATCACCGTCCCTGGAGGTGTTCAAAAAGCGTGTAGACATGGCACTTCGGGACATGTTCTAGTAGGCACAGTGGTGTTGGGTTGATGGTCGGACTTGATGATCCTAGAGGTCTTTTCCAAACTTAAAGATTCTATGATTCTGTGATTCTATACCACTATGATTTCTTTTCTTGGAGGGAGGGCCTCACATAACAAAAACATGAGTGATACACGTGTCAAGTAAGGCTGTTTACGTATTTCTAGCATAAATAAATGTTTCCGCTTGCTCAAAACTTTCTCTTTTTTAAAAAATATACTTTAAAAAAACCTCTCAGTTTTCCAGGTGTATAGAATAAAACTTTGGTACGAAGACTCTTCCATCAAAAACCAAAGCAGCGAAAACAGTGTTTCACAATGTGGTTTGTATGTGTACTTATTACTGTTCTAAGTACTATATCAATTGTTTGTTTTTCCTCAGTTTGTTCCATTTACTCTATCGTTCCTCAAACAGTTCAGTAGTGGACACTGGGTAGTAGTTACGCAGGCAGTCTCTGTATTTTCTTATAGCAGAATGTATGCATGGCAGCACAACTTGCTTTAAAGAACATGAACAACAAGTAGTAAGGTTTTTTGCTTCTTATTTCATGTTGCAAAACAGTCTTTGTAATAGGATTTCAGCTGTTCAGCAATAAAACCAGACTATTTTTAAGCTTCAGTCAAAGCAGTTCTGGAGCGATACCAGCATTTCTGTCAATTTGAGTATTTAGCAAAACTTGCTTAGAGATGGTTTGCTAAGGGTGGTATTTTGGCATCAGTGTTCTGAAAGCAAGGTCATTAAATTCAGAATCTGTGCAATTAAACTCATCCAATGAGGTATTGTAACAAAAGAATGTGTGTACGCAAAACCTTCTCCTTCATCAAATTACAACTATGTTCATCAAATGATAACTATGTTCATCAAATTATAACTATGGTCTTAGGTATTCATATAACGAGACACCATCTCCAGCAATGTAAGATGCCCCTAAAGGAAATAAATACATAAATAAATAAATAAATAAATAGTGTAAGTTGGAATGGATGTCTACTTTTAGGCATAATATTTTTCTTATATACAACATATTTTAGTCACTAACATTAAAACAAACAAACAAACAAAACAAAACAACAACAACAACAACAAAAAACAAACCAACCCCCACCCCACCCCGCAAAAAACAAACCCTAAATCAATTCCAAACTAAGAGAAGGACAATTCACACAGTCCCTAGTTTGCCACTGAAACAGTGGCGTTGGCAGGAGACAGTGAACGTGCTTGAAAATCACACCCGATGATATTCTGCTGGTCTTCAGTGTAAATGGGAAAGTAGCACTTTAAATCAGAGTGAATCTACAGTCACTCTGCGTTTATCAGTGACGGTATTTTGTGTTGTGTAACAGCTTGCCCAAAGCATAGCAAACTCCGGTAATGCTGGTTTCTGAGACAGCACTTAAAAAAGCATTAGCTCATATGAAATATGGTTTAAAACAGAGGTGATAAAATAGCTGGGGATACATATCCTCTTTGGAGAGCTAAACACTGTCATGACATATCCAGAGATCATTCCCAAAATATAGAGTTCAGCTTTATTAATGTATTCATGGACACACTACGCTACTTTTTCAGCCACTATAACAACAGTTTACCTAGATACAATGTTATTCCAAAGAATTTTGCAAGACTATTAAAATGGCACAGCAACCATAATGAAAGGTACTGTGGAAAGTCCTGGATCTATTTCTTTTAGTAAAGTGGCATTTTGATTTACAATAATAACTTCCATGAAAAGGTTCCTTTTTATTTTCAATATGTAACACGAATACATTGTAGTCTGTTGTTAATATCTGTTCTTAAAATTTTAATTTTATTTTATTTCATTTCCAGTCTGTTTCTGGCCATGTATTTATTTTTTTCCCAGACATGTTTGTTTTTTTTTAAACTCAACACATGTAAGTAAAACAGCTGAGGGGAAAAAAAAAATTAAAAATAAATAAATAAATCACAACTCTTTGGCATAGCTGTAATTCACTAGTACACTGGAATAGCAAATTGACATTTTCAATTCTATTTGTTCCATTCAGTGGTTTAATAAAGAACCAACTATACAGTAATGGAGTAAAATATACAGCAACATAACAAAGTCACCTGATTTATAGTAAAATCTATTATTTTCTCCAATATCATGTAGATCTAGAAGGGGAAAAAAGCTAGTTCTCTTTTTCACTGCTGGTTTTCTACATTCTCATCATTTCAATTTGACTTGTTTTGCAAGAAATGTTTCCATTTTCCCTGTCTCCCCTCTCGCATTCCATTTACAAAATTAAGCGTTAGAATGGATTTCGCATAGGACAGCTCCTTGGAAAATGTTTCTTGTTCTCCTCTTTCCAGCCTTAGTGGAGAACAAGGAAAGGGACTGAGTACAAACTATGACTCCTCTCCAAGGCCAAATAGTGTAGCTGAAATTGTCCAGGGGGAAAGATGAGCTGTTCACCAAAAAAAATTTCTATTGTCTGTTTATGACAGGAGAAATCAAAGGTCCAACTCTCATTTTGTAATGCTGTCTGCTCCTCTGATTCAAAAGCAATTGGACACCGTGCCACAAACACGTGTGTTTCTGTGAGATTTTGCAAAGTGATACTTAATTAATAAGGAAATACTTGAATAAGGAGCACAGTGCAGTCTTTTGAAAATAATTATGATATAAACGTTATGTAAAGACATGATAAAACATGATAATAACCTGTGATCCTTTTTTGTCACAGACTCCTAATTACACAAATTGTTTTAAGACTTGCTTTTCTCCCTGTTTTTTAATTGTAACTTAATTCCATTATAAATGTGCTCAGTAACAGATATATTTTCCAGAAACATGGAAGCTCAAAATTGACTTTTATTTTGTAACAAATGTCTGACTTATTTTCAGATCCTTTTTGAATCTGCAAATACCCAAATTCTCTAAAATTCTTCCAGATGGCAAAAGTACCTTCTATGGCAGTGTAGGACTAAAGGGGAATGGAGGCTAAGAGGGATGTGGGATGTCCTAGAAGTAGGTGCAGGACAGCACCAGGCTTCTAGGCAAACTAGAGGACATAGGATTTTGGAGGGTAATGAAACTCCCTTAAGGGGTGCTATAGGCTTTGCAGCTGTAGGTTATTTAACCTAGAAACGCTGAAACCAGTCTTCTCAGGCATAAACTACTTCCTACTTTCCTGTGCCTTAAGCCCTGTTCAAAGAATCAATCTGTTGTTATTCAGACAATGTTACACGCTTTTTAAACTTATTTGTGAAGCGTGATCTATTAGCTCTGCTGCTCCAAGCTTACTGCAGAATGCAAGAATGCAGCAGTGCTGCTGTGAGCTCAGGACCAGTACAGCTATGTGTCCATTTATTTCTTGCTCCATGCATTACTCTAGCCAGGAAGGATTTCCTTCTTATCCATCTCATTCTCCCTACACACCCTGGCTTTGGTCGCTCAGAATCACTGTACAGCACAAAAAAATTTGTTCGTAATTATGGAACTACTTTATAGTGAAACCATTATGAGAGGAGCTTGTAAATACTTACTGATTATCTCGCTGAATTTTAAAAAAAAAAAAAATCTGTTTTGGTAGATTTACATTTAGTGGTTTTACTACACGAACAAAACTAGACTATCAAACAACTTATATTTGAAATTATGGAATAAAACTGTTTTGTTTGGTAGAAGTAAACATTCATTGGAGACAGACTGAACCCGAGCTGCTCAAATCTAAAGGAATAGCATGGTATGTGGTCTATAAGCTACGTGAGAATGAATGACAGGAGAGACTCATGGAGACACAGATACAGATGATCATATGACATGGATGATCACAGTACACTGCTTGTGTGCTTGCTTGTACCTTCAGTAAGTGTCAGGCACGTAGATAACTTAAAAATGAGGATAAGAATAGCAAACATAAGTAATTACTACTGCAGCAGCTGAAACATGGTAACCTCAGGCTGTATTTTATTCAGTGCTACCTTGTTCATGTGGTTTGCATGTGTATGAAGCTGTATATTTCTCTCTCAGGTTTCCCATATATGTCATAGCTACAGGTAAAAACAAAAAATAAAAAAAATTTAAAATAGAAGAAAGGTGTACTAACAAGTAACCATTACTATCTTGGCCTTGTGGTGGTGTCTTCTCTCACAGGATACAAATTTGTAACCAGTTCTCAGCCCTGCCAAGAAATCATAAACTGCATATTAATTACCCAGAGCAAAGCCAAAACTGTGGTCATGTGTACCCATGAAAAACTTACAAATATATGAGTACTTGGAATTAGAAATTATTTTATTTGTGTTTATTATGAAGTTACCTCTTTATTATCCAAGAGGAGTTTATTCAGCTTGTAGCTAATTATTCTTTAATAATGATCTCCTCTTTTTTTCCTTTGTCTCTGCCTTATTGCTGCCTCTATGTCATAATTTCCTTCTCTGAAGGTAAAAAATAGTAAATGCATTATGGTTTTGCAACATAATATACGTATCTTTTGCATTATTACCTGCATCTTTTCTTTATTTGGATTACTTCACTCTGTTATCCTGGATAATCAAGGAGTGGTCCTTGTGCCTTGGGGCTATTTGTATTCCAGTTATTAAAGAGTCAAAGTGCTGTTTGAGTGACAAACTCTAGCTGTACAAAGGATCTTAGAAAGTTCTCAACACAAAAAAAAAATCAAGCTGAATCCACTCTACAAGAGTCTGCTCCCAGAATCACCAGTCACTTTTGAAAATGGGCTCATTTTTCTTTAAATACCCTGCTAATTTGTCATCCTTTGCAGAACCATACGTAGGTATTCATTGCTCTTCATGAATAAATGAGTTGGCATTGAGACAGCTACAAACCCAGCCCTGCTGTGGGTCCTTCCTCTTTTTATTTTCTCCACGCTGGCCTCCTTCCAAAAAAAGAACATTATTTGGCTGCCTTATGAAAGACTTTCTTACTTAACTGGAACTGCTCTTGCACTGTTCTCTGACATCATGTAAAGCTCAGCTGTACTATCAGACACTTGGATCTCTTTTACTTCACTTGCGCTTGCTGTCAGCCACTCTTTCTTGCCAAATATGGAGACTAGCCCAAAACAAATCACAGCTCATGTTTTGGATTCAGTGCCCTGACTAGTGTGATTTCCAGCTCTCTTCAGTTTCGGCCAAATGCCAAGTGCACCAGCCTTATTACAAACTCCTGAAAATTGGGGTTTGTAATGGAAGTGCTGACACAGCCCTAAATACTGGCATGAAAAGCACAACTATAATTATGCAAGGACAGATGGGCAAGAAGAACATGTGATTGTTGAATGCAGGAAAAAGCTGGTCTCATTAATCATCTCATACATTTGAGAAAATTACCTTGGAAAAGGAAAGGTTAAAATGCTGAAGTACTGAAAGAAGATGAACAGAAGACCACAGTTCATCCCAGTGTTCCTATTATAGCATACACAGCTAATGCAGAGATTAAATTTCTCAGAATAAGGACTGTGTTAAGTAGAATTGTTGTTTCCTGAGGGTCTGATATTAAGTATTGTAGCAAAACAAAACAGAAGAAACTGGAGCCAAACTCTGAGAGAAGCTGCTATGGATACTCTGCTTCAGGTACTTTTTTCTAGGCTGTAGCATGGTTTCTAACTTTACACTGTATTTCAGCAAGCTATTATTTTATTAGAATTAAACTAGTCACACCCTGTGACTAGTCCTTTCAACCTGTTAGAACGAGTAGCAAATATGTAGATAGACAGAGGCGTGTGTGTGCACGCTTGTACGTGCACATAGACAAACACAGGCGTATTTCTTTAGTTGTTTGGATATTTGTGTATGTACATTCAGTCACATACACACGAACTTAATATATGAAGACTTACAGTGGCCTCTGAACATACTTAAAATGGCAGATATGTAGAAGTCCCTTAAAAGAAACCCTCTCCCAAAATATGAAGTTTGTTAGGCCATATGCTTTTATACTACATGTTTTCTGCACAAACTTACCATGAATCACCTTGCCATCAGTAAATCTAAAACTATGAAAAATAAAGAGGAAGGAAAAGAGCTTTTTGAAAAAAATATTGATTCAGCCTTTAAACAGTGGGAATTGAAATCCTGATTTCCTTCTGTTCTTCTCAATAATTTGTATTTTAAGTAACTACAATTTCCCTAAAAATAAATAGAAAGAAAGAAAGAAAGAAAGAAAGAAAGAAAGAAAGAAAGAAAGAAAGAAAGAAAGAAAGAAAGAAAGAAAGAAAGAAAGAAAGAAAGAAAGAAAGAAAGAAAGAAAGAAAGAATCTTTTGGAGAATAAGAATATAGATGAGCAGAGTTGTATGTTTTTAAGTAAATAAATCAGAAAGCTATCATAAAAATAGATGGGAGAGATTTCCAGTCCTGACTCCTGATTTAAGAGACCTTCACATCTGTTGCATTGGCTACATGGTTTGCTATGGTACGATCGTGTGTGAACAGTATTAGAGAAACATTAACTTTTCAGCTTGGACAAAAAATTAAGCTGAACCTGAGTTCACTGTTTTCTACTGCCTGTTCTATAGCCATCTTCTTTAAATGAAGGATACTTTATTTTTGGTTCCCGTGCATTCCTGACCTCAATGAACTACATTTTCTGCTGGGAGTCAATCTATAATCATTGGTCTGGGATGGCTAATGCAATCTGATAAGACTGAGTGTTCCATCCTAGATATGACCACAGCGGCTTAGACTGACGGTTAGAACCAGAATGGATCATTAAATGCTGAAACTGAGCTGCCACCTCTTACCTGTGAATGAATGCAATGCTACTACTCAGAATACATAACCCAGTCTAAACATGATGAATTAATATTGCATGCGACCATATTCTTATATGAAAGAAAGGGTCATAATTATCAGAGCTTATAATTAAACAATGGCTAAATTTGCTCCCAAGTTAGATTCCTTACATACATATAATTTCAATGAAGTTGCACAGATAATGAAGCAAAACTGGATCTCCTTCTCTGTTTTCAAACACATCTATAAAAAACATGAAGTAGTACTCAGCCCTGTCATAAACAGATGAACGTCCCAGTGCAGTTGGTGGTCAGTATGCTTCTCTGTACTGGAATTTGACCCTTAAATCATTACATCCATAGATTTTTCAAATATACTTGTGTGTTTGTTTTATACCTGTTGGCAGATAGATTTCTTATGGTCCCATAGTCACAGGGTAGCCTAGAGAGGTCTGGAATATTACAGAAAATCGGCAGGCAGAAGGAATGACTCCACAATTGATAAACTGCAAAATCATTAAAAAGTTGGTAACTTAGCTGTAGAATGAAAAGTACCAGCTGCTGCATGTGAAATTAAAAGAATCAGAGAAAGAGACGCAGAGTAGCAGCAGTAGTTCATTTACCTGACAAAGAATCCATTGACTCCTGTCAGTGTGTTGCTGTGTCTTAAACAGGGATTTCATAGTTTTATCACTTACCTTAGACTTTTTTTGCAAGAAAAGCTATCTCTGATGCAACATGAATTGGGAGGAGGAATCTAGCTGGCTGCTGCACACTGAAAAGGACGGAAGAAAATGCATAAAATCAAGAACACAACAGAATGGGCCTCCTTTCTTTCAACCAGTCTCATTGCACAGCAATGTAAAAATGTCTATGCGAGAGCAGCAAGCTTTGGCTTGCCAGATAACTAAGCTGTGTACATGGAAAGGAATTGCATGTATAGAATAATACTTTGACAGTCATGCCTCTGTAATTCTGGTTCCATTGTCTCCAGGAAGACACGCTTCATCGACCCATGTGTACGTGGCCTGTGGTGTCTTTATTAATACTATTTACTGTTTCACTAGGATCAAAGATCTATCCAAAGATAGTACATCAAAAATTGTCTTTTATACGAAAGCGAATCAAACAGCAGAGGTCTCTTGCTGAATGGTTAACTCTAGGCTCAGTAAAATAAAGGCAAAAATGAAAACTAGGATGGCATGGAGTTTCAGCTTGTTATTGAAAGTGTCAGCAAAAGAACTAGGAAGTGCTTAACTGGCTTTTTTAGGATTCTGAATAGGATCAAAGAGAGGAGTGAAAAGGCTGATTTGAGCTGGACATCAGCGCCTGGGCTGCCACTTTTATCCCAGAGTGCTGCAGTGCATGCAGGAGGGTGAAACGGTGCTGCTGAAACTGGGGAGAGTTTGTCTCTTATCCTCTCAGGATAATGTCCAGAAAATGCCATACCACAAATTGCTACAGAGAATCCTGTCAGCCACATTCAGCCCATCCTTCCAAGGTAATGGTTTAGGCAAAAATAGGCAAATTGCAAGCATAATGCGTTTAAGATTATAAAGGTCTTTGACTGTGGGTGTCATATAAAAAAAAACATAAGAGGTAGGGAAAAAAAATCACACTATTTTAAAAAGAAAACATTTTCTTGGATAAACTTTATAATGTTAAGCTTTATATAGTATTTAGAATACATAGAAATAAGTCGACAGACTGTAAGTTTTAGTCTACCTTGGTATTTTTACTGAGACTGAGTAACTGCTATGCTTTATCACAGATCCATAGTACACTGACGGACAAAAAGGCACAATGTTTCCTTCCTGTCACAATTTATGAATATTCAAAGAACCTGTAAAGCAATTGAGTTGTCTTTATCACGCAGATTAATAAAGACTAATACTGAGATCACAGATTGCTGTTCGCACCATTTCAGATGCTGAGGTCAACCAAGGTCCAAACACTGAGAGGAAATAGCTTGCTACTTGGTTATGACAAGTTTCCCAACAGATTACAGTATCCCATCAGACATTTTTCCAGGATCTATAGTTGCAACTTACTTTAAGCTAAACATCTGGGGTTTTAAATGTTTATATATCACTGGGAGAGTCTGCATTCTCATCTAATAAATATATATACAATGAGCTTTATGTTAGAGGTAGGTGGACATACTTTTTGTATTTAGACATATATACAGAATATTTAATGAATACGTGTATAAATGCAAGTGGTTATTACTTCGTATATAGAGTACTTTATTATCTAGGGCCAAATTATGAGAGCCCTGCTTAGACTGAACAGTGTCATACCCCAGCAGTGGCAGTGGACAAATGAAATCACAGTAGAACGGAGTGCTATTCAGCATGAATGACACAAAAAGATGTAGTTAGTCTGTACATACAGTCGATGCCTATATTAATTTCTACCAGCTTGATACAGGTGATCATTTGTAGGCTAGTTAAGTTTTTCTTCCTATTGTAAATTCACTTTCTGCCTTTTTTTGTTTATTTAGGAAATTGTGAGATGCTGGTTCTGCTTTCAACTTTGCTGCTGACTTAGTGTGTGCCATTGAACCAAATAATTTACTAGTGTAGACACTTAAAATGGAAAAGATAAAAAAAACCCACCCAACTGGACAAATTTTTTAATTGACCTCAAGCTGTCAAAGATTGCAGAGTAATGAAACCAAAGTAATAACATTATTTGTTTTCTAAAACATGATTTCAAGGCTTTTTTTTTTTCTTTTGTTCTATTTTCTACTATATTGTCAGGTTAGAAACATTTTTCTCACTCTCAGCATTGGCATCAGATAATACTCATGGATATCAGCTTTGACAGAACTAAGTGGGCAATTTTTTTACATAGTGTTGAATTGTTCTCAGCACTGCTAACACAAATATTTCCATTAATATCAAGAATGTGGAAACGTAATATTTTCCCAGCTTCCTTCACTGTATAGATTTTGCTGCTGAAAAGGAGGAAAAAAATTCTTTCTGCTTTCGTTTTCGTAACTAACTTCCTGCCCCTTCTCTCTTCTCACTATTACAAAATTCTTCTGTGAACCTGAATTTTTTGCCTTCCTGTCAGGACTCCTATTAATTATGTCATCTGAACACGAGGATATTTATAACACATTCCAAAACTATTCTGTTTTGTGTCTTGTATGGGGCACACAGCCCAACAAGGGTGATGAGTATGTGGGTGGACATGCATACAGAAAAATCTTTCAAAAGAATCTAAATGTATTCACTATTAATTATTTTAAGGATGTTCCTTCCTAAGGAGTCTTATGAATCTAAGTGTCAGAAGTTGAAATGTCAGATTGAGAACAAAGTCATGGAATGAATAATGACAAATACTCGGCTATGTGTTTTAGGAAATCCTGACTATGGAGCACAAACTATTTATTAGAATTGCCTAAGGTCAGAAAGATAGATAGCCACTATGGTACACATTTTCAAGAAAGACTTAATGTAGGGTTTAAGGCACACAGACTAGAAATTCTGATTTCTATACAGGTCACATTAGCAGGAATTGCATAAAAATAAGGTTAGTAAATGCATAGAGAAATTCTCTAATGGCAAATTGGGATTCTATAATGACTATTACAGCAAAGGAAAAATAAAGCTTTTGTGAAAAAAAAAGAAAAAGAAAAAGAAAAGCTTTGCAAACCTACTGGACTTCTTTGAAGAATGATTATAAAGTAAAACAAAAGTCATCAATTTGCTCAATGGATTGACAATTTAATGTATTTCTTGTCTCACAATCTCAAAATAACATGATAAATCTAGGAAATATTCCAAAGAAAGATGGCTGCATCATCAGGGGTGTGTGGCAGCTTCTAGATGTGGAGAGGTTAAACATAAAGGTCTTCAAACTGGGAAAATATAGGACTGAGACACAAGAGAGAGCTCTATAGAATCAAGGAAGGGCAACAGAGAATAATTAACTTCTATTTTCCACAACAGGAAAACAGGGACACCTATTGAAATTGCCAGGTAAACAGGTTTGAAAAAATAAACAAACAAACAAAAAAACCCAAAACAAAACAAAAAACAAAAAGAGAAGTTTTCATAAACTCAAATATTGTATCACAGAAAACATTGACATAAATTGCATTGTATGCCAGAACTTTTTATAGTTGGGCTTAAAAAATAATTAGACAAAGTAATGGAAGAATGGTCCATGAGAAGGTGATAAATATGATAACAAAAATTTAACCTGTGTTAGAAGAAGCTGGGATGACAATGAATTTCAATTTTTCATAGCAAGATTTTTTTTGTTCTTTGCTTGCCCTGTTCTTATTTTTATTTCTTCATCCTTCTCTGCTGGTCATGACCTGTGGTGGACTCAGGGAGGCTGTTCTTAAGCTAGGTGTGTCTGCTTGTTTCTGTACATAGCTGTATAACGTATCCTCGACTCTGGTCCCAATCATTATTTTTTTAAATGAAAAATAGCAATGTGAATTTGCTCCTGCCAAATCTCTGAATTATTTCAGATGTGTTTTTGGATGGCAGCTGAATTCAGCCTGTGGGATAGGAATTTGCACTCTCCTAATTGCTGTTCCTATTAACATTTTAATGTTTAATGACACAGTCATCCTATCTGTCACATAATTCTTGCCCACTTTTATACTATTCTTTTCTTCTCTTAGTCCACCTTACGGAGTAATGTGAATAAATTTCTACAGGACTAGACATTTTTAAGCCTTTTTATCAGGTCATATCACTCTTGAGCACTTTCTATACAAACAATCTATTTCTTAAATGCATTACTCCATGAAAAATATATGTATTTTTGGAACAATAGCATAAATTATGAAGGGGCATAGAAGGAGGTTAAAACTTTTCACTGTAACTATTTCATCATTATGTAGATATCAATGTTAACATTAAAATGTTTTAACCTAACAGTGTAAGAAGACAGATGGCTGATGAGAATACATTTTTCCATATAAGTTGTCATCAGAATACACTGCAGGTTGAAAGGAATTACATTCTTTTCTTCTTTTTTAAGGAAATTATGTGTGAGAGAGCATACTCAAGTGCTAAATTCTACCTGAAGTCATAATGATATACATTCATTAAAGATTTACTGTGTATTCACATAGGAACAGTGTTGCAAATTAAATCTCATGTTATTTGAATACATCTATGAGAGTCCTATGAATTTAAAAATGCCTTTTTCTGATTTTTCCCCCCCCCCCCAAGATATGTGTGATGTCATTCTTTTTGGAATCAAATAGACATGATGACAAAAACATTCATTGGAAGGCCACTCTAGCGTTGTGAATGTAAATAGTTCTACACTGTGAATTGTTTTTGTACTGTTTTATACTTTATATAAAGTTGTTTGTATTTTTGTATTGAGTACTTCTCCTCCCCAAATATGTCCATTTGTGGAATGAGCCCAATGGTTTTCCAATGTGCATCTCAATATATTCAACTGCTGAATGCTTCTACATTAAGAATATAAAATAATTAGAAGATGGTGATCAAGTTTCAAAAAGCAACACCAGGAAGTATATTTATCACAGATAATCTGAGCAAGCAATTCACAGGATTTTTCAAACCCTTTCTTTTTCCTTCATGAGTTGTCTAATATCTTTTCAGAACTGTTTTCAAAAATGTAGTTGACACAACTTCATTGAAAGATAATTCAAAATACGTATCACAAACATAGATCATTAAAATCAAGTAGAAATATCAGGATTTGTACCAGATAAAATATCTAACCAATTTATGTAAACAACCAAAGCAGGATGTTATCAATTGTAATTCTGTTGTACTTCCTGCTTTTGCTTTTGCTACTCATTAATTTTGTAGTATTTTTATAGTATTTTTAGACAAACATTTAATTTGTTGAACTTGTTTTCTCATTTTTACCTAGTTTTGTTGAGGAGGAAATAGTTTTATTAGACCAAAATAAAACAAGCCCATGAACTTTTTTTGGAGAAAAATTGTTAACTAAACTTGATATAACTTTTAAAAAAAGGGAGAGCGAGAACAAGGAGAGAGGGAGAGTTCATATGAACAACATCTTCCGGGATATGTTTGGCAATCTGTAAACACTTAGTAGTTATACTGTGAATGTTTATTTATATAAAATTGTATGCATGGTTTGCTATCATCAATCTGTGCTCCTACAATCAAATCAAACATATTTAGTTGATGGGCTCCTGGAGGCAAATACAGTGTCTGTAGGTTGAAGTTTGAAATAAAAGAATTAATTCTAATCACATTTGAAAGATTGTTAGTTTTGCTAGGAAAGAAAGGTCTCATCCTACCTAATCCTGAATTATTATACCAATTTCTCTGTCTTTCCTCAGTACCATATCAGACTTCCCCTGGCTTTGAAATATCTTCAGGTTTTGTTTATGTCTTCCTGACAGGACCCTCATCTTTCTTTAGGTGCCCAGTACATGGACTTTGTCGAGTTAAGCTGACGACATGACCTCACTGGCCAGAAATTCATCACTAAAGAAAAGGAAATGTTTTCACCTGGAAATGCTCTCACCTGGAGCAGACCAGGGTCCAATCTCAGAAAATTCAGTTAAATTATTTATAGTGGAAACAAATTATCAAAGTAGAAATCTCTTTCAAAGATGTTATAGTACCTATCCATTAATGGAGCCTTTTGGCACTATTTACACATTGAATAGCTATCTTCTAGTTCCAAACCCATTTGCACTTGGAAAAACATATGCTTATTTTAATGCCACTTCTTATTTTTCTTTCCCTTGGATGAATAGTGTCAGTCCATTAACTTTCTAATGGATTGACACTTTTAATTCAAGAAGTATATGTTTAAAGGAGTCGTGTTCCAAATGGTAATGACAGAAATCAAATACCTCTCTCTGCTTGTAAGATACCACTTATTGCAACTACAACTTTATTTCAAATCAACCAAAATTACCACTAGCATATTCTTTTGGTGTAAGGAGGTACATTTCCATGTTTTCTTCTGGCTTTATTCTCTGTATGATTTTTAACCTCTTTTTTAAGTTGTTCCAATGACCTCTATGACTTATATTACCAACGTATATTTGCAGGGACTGATTTATGTCATTGGTTGGTCATTGGTTGTCAGTTCATGGAAACCAATGTTTCCCAACTTCACAGAGACAAAAATTTTTCATTTAATCACCAAATCTGATCAGAGCTGCATTCCACCTGGCCTGAATCATAGATCTTAGCTACGAGACATACTGAAACATGAGGGTTCATAGTTTAAAACAGTCTATCTCTAGAGGTGTTATCATTTTTATTTTTTTTCTGCTAATATTTGGGTAATTCAGTTATTTATCCAAGATCCTTTATTCCTTTGTGGTGTCTTGATATAACTGAAGGGACAGGTTTTCTCCCTGATAGGAGAGAGGGACAGGCAGGCAAACTTTTCTGAACGCCAAGGATTCAAGTCTTTTCTGACACCTTCCCCACCACCACCCTGCCCCCAAAGCCAATTGAATTATTTACTTTCTCATGCCTTTACTTTGCATGCAAAGTGTTTTGCACCAGGAGGTGCCGGTCCATTATGATCCCAGTAAGAAAGGCGCCTAAGAGTCTGTAAGGTGACATTTAAAATGCTATTTGCTAGAGCTAATGCTGTGAGAAGAGAGTAACACAGATAATCTTACATCGCTTTCAATGGTGGGAGTCCTGGGCAGTGTAGCATCAAACAGGCATCCCACTCACATGCAGCACACCATGCAGACCTCTTCCATAGCAGAGATTCTCCCCTCTTGGTCTTGCTATTATGTGATTTTCTTACAGGGAAACAGCTCTATTTATCATGACTACAGTCAAATAAAAATGATGTTCACATGAGAACTTCTTCCTGCGCTGTTAGATAAAGGCAAGGGCATGCAGGTGGTGTAATTGCTGGTATGGAGGGGAAGCTGCTTGCAGTCCTCCTGTACAATGAGCTGGCTGAGGTTATCCTACAGCTGAGGGATTTGTGCAGCACAGCACTAGTCTGAAGGCTGTGCTGGACCTGTGCCTGCTCATGGTGACTGCTATGTGTATCACTAACTCCTCAACACACAGCGGACTTGCAGTCAGGCCTATGACACAAGGTCAGTATCGATTACAGGGGAGCAGAAAAAGAGACTGGGTTCTCTTTATATTGAGTGGGGCAGCGATTATTTTGGTCCTTTACCTGAATGAAATAGACAGACCATAAACAATAAATCAGGAAAAGATGCCAAATAAAGAGATTAGCATAGATAAAAAAAATAAATGGTTAGTTGGTTATGGAAGAAGACAGAACCCCTGAGAAGGTGTAAGAGAAGACTTATAATTCTGATCCTTGGTAACCATAAGTAAACTGATCACAGAAGACTATTTTTTTTCAACAGTGATTGCAGGAGTGAGGACATAAGACCAAATGCTTTTTTGTTATTGGGCTAAGACAAGAGGACAGAGAATCAATTAAGAATAGATCTCAGATTTTTATAAAAATGGCTAAAGCTGGTAAATTGGAAGTTGCAAACAAAGAATGGAAACCTATGAGAACCTGGAAACAGATAAGTCAGTTGTTATTTCTAAATTTATTTGGGCTTTTGAGATGTGACGGTGATGCTATTTAAGGAATGATAGGAGACCTGGTTAAGTTAATTCATTTCTAGTATGAATTGGTTTGCCTAGAAGAAAAACAGGGGGTGGCTGCAAATTTGCAGCACTGTTTTTTTTATTTCTGTGTAATATTTGGGAGCATCATTGTTATATCTAAGTTAGATAATAATGCTGTGATCATAGTATATCACAGAATTTCAAATAGTATTGCTGTTACTTAATTTTTTATCTGGGTTTAATTTCTTATTTTAAGAAGAGACAAAAAAAAAAAAAGGTGGAAAAAACCTGTTACTTAAAATAATTTAATATGGTGGAATACAGAGTGTTTGCTTGCCTTTTTTTGATGATTTTATTTTTATTGTTTCTTAGAAATATCTGTGCTATTAGGCTCATTTACATCATAGGTTTACATTTTGAATGCCCATTTGAATGCCATCACTTAAAGCATTAATGATTTAGAGCCACATCCGTTTAAACCCTCTGTCTGTTAACTTTAAGCTTTGGCTTCCAAGGAACAAATTTCATGGTAAAATATAATGAAAAGTGTAGGAGCACGAGAACTGCCCAGTGTAAACAGCAATGCACTTAATTACACTCCACTGTTTTGTTTTTCCTATGACTCAACCTAGAAGGTGGCCACACTGTCAGCTTCTCAAACAGGTACTCACCTCAGGCTAGAAGACACCTTACTACCCCAAGAGGGTTTTTCACCCTTTGATTGTCTTTACAGGAATGTCAGAAACATGTTTTCCTGGGATGTTAAGTTAGTCTGCTGACGTACAGGAAGAGTGGAGGTAAAAGAAAAAGATATGCCCTTAATGTGTATTGCCCTTAGATGAGTATCTACTACATTTGATCTCTTTTGTCTTTGAAAAGATTATCTTCTCAGCACACTGCAGTTGGGAGGCTGTCATAGTTTGAAATGAAAATGACAGTGTGTGACTAAATGGGCTTAGATACCAAAGCACTCTTAGTCACAAGTATATTTGATGTTAATGAGCCACAGAACCTTCCGGCTCCATGGGAGACATTGCACAGCCAAGAGAAGGTTGAGGACCAACATGACAGCCCCAGCTGGTAGCATACAGTCTACAGGGCTTCCCCACCCCACCATTAGCCCTCACATATTCCAATTGTAGGGTAAAATATTGTTGTTGAGTAACCTACAGAGTATTGTGGATTTTAATAATGGGAAACAGATTTAGAGATTGATGATGAGATAATGATTAGTTGCTGCTTGTATAATCTCATTATAAGGATCATTGTCTTATTGATTAATAAAAACTGCATACTCTGCCAGCAATGCAATTAAGGTAATCATTAGAAAGACGTTCTGGAAAATAACCACAGCTGATAAATTTCACCTTTTTTTATAGCACAGCAACATTAAAACAGCAGCAGTTTCCTTGATGTTCTTTCAAGGTTTTCACCTTTTTTTTTTTTTTTTTTTTTGTTTTTGTTTTTTTTTGTTCTAAAAAGAAGACAGTAGCAAAAATGTTTGAATTGATGAATGGCCAAATTTAGAGCAAATGTTACTCTAACGCATGTTGCCAGATATTCTCTAGCTTTAGACATGCAATTAATATCTCTACCTTGTTCTTCCACCAAATGTATCTCTTTTGAAGCTTCTCACTGAAGGTGCACCAATCACTCTCTTGTAGGATGTCAAAGTTGCCTAAACAGAGTGAATTTTCTACAGAATACATACACTGTATTTTCACCTTGTGAATGCTTAGAAATTAGTATTGTGCTCCTAACAGAAGCTGTCTGAGGTATTTTTTTCTGTCCTTTTCATGAAGAGAGAATAATCTTTCACCTGTTGAATACGGGAGAAGACAAACACTGACCTCAGACTGGCACCCAACACAGTAGAGCAACCCTGAGTGTTTGATCAATGAGGATGCTTAATAGAAAGTCTTATTAGAACAGTAGCTTTGGTGCTGCCTAACATAAAGAAGGATTAATGCTAGGACTAGCTCCTAAAAATAAAGGGATGAAAAAACAGCAGAGGGTGTAGTAAACTGAGACAGTATCAATCACAGAAGGAAAAATGAGAGGATGTAGACTCTCTCCATTTCAGATTGTCCTCTATTGTGATGGATTTCACAATTTCATTTGCTTTATGTATTGAGTCCCATATTTCAAGGACTTAAATACTCAAGTAGCATACAAAAATTACTAGCACAATATGTATCCACTGAGTATTTACATATAATGAAAAACAGTAATAGAATGAAAGAAAAATTGTTCAAAGTACAAATAACTGTCTGGGTGCAAAAAAGGATGATGTATTCCAGATTCTGTACCTGAAAATCAAGTTCTAGGTATCTACATTGAAAGTATTGAGCAGCTACCCATTACAGATAAGACTTTTTATTCTATTTGAAACTTGTTATAAAGATTCATAGTCTGTGAGACTCGCCTCTCATCTGCATTTAGTCATCCTTGTGTATAAGACTACTATGTGAGCCAGCTGCCTAATCTCCTGTTACAGTCAGGGAGCCCTGGTTAGTAGAGTCAATGGAGTTCAGTGGGTCACATTTTTTGTGAAGTGAGAATGGAAGATAATTATGTAGAGTACTATACCTGAGACATGGGTTCACACAAATTGTGGAGCTTAACTTGTAGGAAAATAGTTCAGAGAGAACTAAAAAGGGCAGACACATGTAATATTCAGTCTGAGAGACAGTGTGATGCACTGTGCAGTATTGTGCTCAAGCTATTCAGCCTTATCAATCAGCAGGGCACATTAGCTTTAACACAGTGCCAACTACATGGCCTCCAAAAGGCGGCCAAGTTGGATCTTTGTCATAGCTTCCATGTTTTTCTGCTGCTGACACTTGTGTAGGAAAAGCAGTCCTACACAAAATAATCTCTGTACTCACACAAGGATGGCCAAGTATATGCATGCTACCAATGTGTCCCTCACACACTTTTTGTTTCAAAACCAAAATGGAAGTAGCTTGCTGAACTTCACAAAGCAAATAAATTGCTAGAAAAGAATAGTGCCTGAAACCATAGATTATTTCCTTCATGCTGTAGCCAACAGATAGTTACCAAGTCTTGAAATTACTGAGGCTTCTTAGAGCACACACACATCAGTAGTTCAAGAGTGCTATTTGGAGAAAGGCATTAAGAGAGCCTGCATCTTCTGCTCCATTGTGCTTCATTTCTTTCTTATGTCTCTCCCTCTTTGTAGGGGAAAACAACATGATTAAGCAAGTATAACTGCCCCTAAACTACTGGTTTTGTTCACAATGTTTGATTGTCCTGTAGTAGCTGGTATATTACTGCAAAAGCTGGTTTCACAAGGCAGATTTCTAAAACTAAGAACAAGTGGACATCACTGAAGATTATAAAGTTATTACTCTGTCACCACACTCAAAGTCTTTTAAACAGCAAGGAAAAAGTATCAAAGGCAGAGAAGGAAAGTAGTTCAAAATATAAATGAAGAATCCTTTTTTTGGCGAGACTGTCAACACTGATACTATCCCTGTAGGGAAAGGTTTTTTGAAGTGATATCATGATTAGCAGAAAAATAATAATCTTTAGTTTTCATGCATCTGAAACACATAATTCAAAATGTTGCAAATTATCTTCCTCTTCTATAACAGTCTTAAAAATTCACTGTAATGAACTTGAGCCTGTAGCACAATTCCTTGATGCCACTGGTGACTTTAAAGTGAGGTGATCCTCAGTCTTCAGTAGCCACCTCAGTGAATATGCAAGTCAGTAAATAAATGTGTTTTATCAATGCAAATTTGCCTCTTATTCATGCAAACATACCACGTGAAACTATAACATTATTTACTAAAAATATTTTTATATATACACAAAATGGCATCAGTTTTCACTTACTTTGCCTTATGTCTGTACCAATGAGCTTTTCAGGAAGATTTTTGACACAGCTTTTCTCCATATTGACATTTTACAAAATGGCAGAAAATTAATTGAAAATAGAAGCAGATACTTGGAACTCATGAAAAGCTTGTGTCAAGTAACTTTTGCTTTAGAGATGCTTCCTACCTATTTTAAAATTATCAGTGGGCAAGAAGTACTAATATGTATTCTTTCAGTATAGAAAACAACCAGAGGCTTTGAGTTGGTGAACTAAGTTCAGCTATGATTTATCATAAATATTAATGGCATTTATTTCTCTTTCTGGATACTTTCACCATAATTTCTAAACATTAGCAATAACAACAGCAATTTTTACTAGTATTATACTAGGCACTAAAAGCTCAAGCACAATACCTTTCCTTTCTTTATTGTTATAGAGGCTCTCAATTTTTTTCCCAATATTGTGTTTTTTGTTGAAGCTATGCATATTACATTGGATTACTCAGAGTAACAACAACTTATGAATGTTTGAGATCTGAAGGGAATTAATTGTTTTTAGAAAAATTTAATTCCTGCTAAGTCTTGGGAATTCATTAGAAATAATTCCATATTTTCTATTTTCATGGGTCTTTTTTGAAGTTCTGTGCTTGAGAATGTCAGGTCTTGTTTAAAAAGAACCGAAACAGCAAAAGAATCAGACTTAAAGCTCCCACATTTGTGATCAAATCTTGAAAACGATCAGCTTCAAGCACTGGGGAAAAAAACAGAAATATGATTAAAAGAAAATGAAAAACATTATTTTAGAATATCTAGATCTGTTGTGAATTAATGTGAATTTGTGAACCAGACTCATAGTATGTATAACATGAACGCAGCCATATATTGCGAGTTCTATACTCTCCATTCAGGCTTGAGAAAGTTTGATGGGTTAGCTTTTTTAAAGATGTTTAAGGAGAAGTTGCTTGAAACTATATATTTTGTTTTCCATAGCAGTTACTACCCAGTAAGCATTTAAATGGTTGTTCTTGGTGAACACAATTTTTCTATTGTCAGGACTAAATTTCATCATGTGACTCTGGGTGAATTGTTTGACATTCATGTACCCCAGTAAGCTGAAAATCAGCTTGCAACTCATGCAGAACCAAATGAATTAATATATTTTAGTATAAAAATTTTTATCAAAGCTGAATAACTTAAGTGGGAAGAGTTTTAGACAGCATCGTACTGTAAAAAAAAAAAAGGATTTCTTTGAGGTTTTAAACTTCCATTGCCTAAGATGTCAGAAAATCATTATTATGCATAATGGAAAAAATCCCAATGTATTCAACTTGGGCAGTGCATTACTGTGATTTTTAAAGGATATTTATCCATTACAACTTTGTCATCAAATATTGCCTGTGGCCTATAGTTATAGTCTCTGTGCATTTACATTTCAATTGGAAAAAAAGCCACTTTCTCTTTGTCTTCTCTGATTAACATTTTGAAGCTCTGTAATTTTCTTGCTGCTCAGAGAAACAAAGCACCCAGGCTCACAGAGAAAACCCATTCAGCAAGATATAAATATTTGCTATTCAGAAAATCTCAATGAGGGTTTAGTTATTTTAAACTAAAAAAAGAAAATTACTAATAATGATTGGTTTCAGCTAATGAAATGCTTTTATGCAAATATGTGAACCCTAAATATGACCTGGAAACAAAAGACTGCTTAACAGTTACTATTAAGCAATACATTAGGAGATCAGTTAGACAGAACTCTTTCTAATGAACAAGCTGTACAAGAGTTGCTATGGAAACCTGGAAAGAGAAAGCCCTAGAATGATAATTTGCAATTTTAAGAACATAAAGTATTAGAGATCTGCTAGTGGCTAGGTGGAGAGTCATATACCAAAGTTAAAAAGTGTCTCAGAAACACTAACTCAAAAAAGAGAAGGGAAGTAAAGGAACAGGGCCATGGTATTCATATCCAAGAATGACTTATCAAAAAATTATAAATGGAATATTGTATCTGAATGGGTAGTCATGAGCATATCATTCCAAAGTGGACCATCAGAGGGAGCCANCTATAGTTATAGTCTCTGTGCATTTACATTTCAATTGGAAAAAAAGCCACTTTCTCTTTGTCTTCTCTGATTAACATTTTGAAGCTCTGTAATTTTCTTGCTGCTCAGAGAAACAAAGCACCCAGGCTCACAGAGAAAACCCATTCAGCAAGATATAAATATTTGCTATTCAGAAAATCTCAATGAGGGTTTAGTTATTTTAAACTAAAAAAAGAAAATTACTAATAATGATTGGTTTCAGCTAATGAAATGCTTTTATGCAAATATGTGAACCCTAAATATGACCTGGAAACAAAAGACTGCTTAACAGTTACTATTAAGCAATACATTAGGAGATCAATTAAACAGAACTCTTTCTAATGAATAAGCTGTACAAGAGTTGCTATGGAAACCTGGAAAGAGAAAGCCCTAGAATGCTAATTTGCAATTTTAAGAACATAAAGTATTAGAGATCTGCTAGTGGCTAGGTGGAGAGTCATATACCAAAGTTAAAAAGTGTCTCAGAAACACTAACTCAAAAAAGAGAAGGGAAGTAAAGGAACAGGGCCATGGTATTCATATCCAAGAATGACTTATCAAAAAATTATAAATGGAATATTGTATCTGAATGGGTAGTCATGAGCATATCATTCCAAAGTGGACCATCAGAGGGAGCCAGAAATTGCGATTTTTCCATGGAAGATCATTAATGATGATCTAGGGAACACTGAGAGTGAACAGACTCTTCCTCCCAAAAGAAAGGACAGAGACACGATGGTGGGAGAAAGATTATCAGTACTCTTGGGTTCTTCAACATGCTTATGGCATTTCTCTATTTTTAAAAGCTGTATTATGGACAATCACAAGATAGCGCATCCAAAAAATGAAAAAAATAACTTGAAAAGTTGAGATGGGAGAACACAAGGGCCAAATAATTTAATTCAGGAAATTGATTGTATTTATTTTTAAACATAAATTACTTTTATATTAAAACACAAATAAAAAATTGTCACATTTCTGAGATAAAGGATTTTTTAAAAGAATTTGTTACTGCTGTTTTCCCTCAGTGTATGTGTTCAGTAAAAATTAAGATTGTTTCATTTCTTTGACTTCAAGGTGCTATAGCACTGATGATCCTCTAAGTCTGATCATGAAAAAACTGTTCAATTTTTCCCACTGACTTCAATGTCAAGAAAATTGAACCTTTCCACACTAGGCTTAAATATGGAACGATAAATGTTCTTTTTTCAGACATATATGATTCTAGATGCTTAATCAGAGGTTGGAAACCTGCTATTTCTAATCTTGACTTTGAGGCTATGTCTACACTGAGTTTTAAGAGGCGCAAGGAGCCAGTGCTGGTGTCTATACTGAGTGGACACAGTAGCATGAAAAAACTTAGGCTTAGGAAAGTCTAGAATGCTAGAGCTGAAACTCAAATCTTATCTGCCTCTGCTACTTAACTCAAAGACCTAAATAATTGTTTTGTGGATAGGAAGGCCATGCCATGTCACACTCCAAAATTCCCACCTACCCACATATTCACACAAAGTGACTACAGGGTCAGTGTCATTCACCATTGCCTTCTGCAAAAGCAGCTAGGATTTATGGATGGTAGTAACGCTAGAAGACAAACCAGAAGAGAAATTCTGCACGTAGTGATGTGGATCTTTGTCAAGCCAACAGAAGAAATAGTTTGACTCTATCTCCATTACAACCCTGGTTTGTCACTGAAAAACTGAAATAAAAATATACACACAAGCAGTTAGAGTAATTACAGTGTATTTAAGAGCTGAGGAGGAACTCAACCTCTGCTTCATTTTTCAGTACCAGCAGAAGGGAGATAATTGTTATATTTCACAGACATTTTGTGAAATGTAAAAAGTTACTGATTATTCTACTATCCCAAGTTTAACAAAAGCTTTTCGTAACTAATCTATAAACCATCTCAAATGTTGCATTACTAATCCTACTGGTCAATGCATTTTTACTGTTCAGACTTATGGGATATCTTTAAAAGAAGTAGACTTTTTAAATAGTGCCTCTAGGCAGTTTAAGACTACTTCCTTGGTTATTTAATGGTATGTTAGAAGTTACGATTATGTTGTTATTAAATACTTCCTTTATAAAATGATCACGTATATTTTTGTGTGGAATCCAGGAGCATAACATATACCAGATATCCCAATCTTTAGAAAGACTAGACAGGGCTATGGGAAAGTTTCATATTATATCCTCCTACATTCTACTTTTCTTTAAGGTAATTCAAAGAAATAACATTAGGTTTCTAGCTAAAAAAATGTTTGTCTATGATACTTAATTTAAAAATATATATAATGGAAAAGAAAAATATTGTTATCAGAATTTCTAAGGACTGGATGATTTATACAAAACTTTTAGGAGAGATATGTTATTCAGTAGATTATAATGGTTGCATTTATTCCTGTCTTTTCACATGTCTGAAGGAGATCACACAATACATAATCTCACAGAAAGCAGTGTTTACAATGACATACATTTTCTTCCTGAACTCCTTTCATACCGCACTGACAATTTCTCCTTTCAACAGAATAGAATTCTTCATGTCTACAGCCACTGGAATTACTCTCCGATATTATGATAAATGTTATATTTATTGTAGTTGAGTGTATACTAGCACAGAAATCTCTCTGTACAGGTAGAAAGATAGTTTATCAGATAGTATACAGAAAAGAGTCACAGACTGGCTTCTTTCAATGCAGTTTTCCCAAAATTTAGGAAGTTGATATCTTAGCATGCAAATCTCTAAAATGTGGCTAAATGTCCTAGTAAATTGCAGAGCAAACTTTTACCTTCGAAGCTCCTTCCCTTCTTTCTGAATAGAAATATGAGTTTCTTCTATTTGTATCTTTATGAGGACTTATCTACTGAGATTACTGGGGACAATTCAATCTATTTTTCATGAAGTGGTGCAGAATGACCCATGGTGTTGAGTAGAAACAGGGAATGAAACATGGATGTACATTGAGTACGGGGGGTGGGGGGAAGGCACAAAGATAAATTAATGCTCAAGCTGAACTCCTGGGGTAGCTTAGCTACACCTGACATAAACTCAGCAGTACTGTAAATACGAATAATGCTGTAAGTGATGGCTCTTGACTGACTGTGAAATGTTACTGCTTGGCAATACTACGTTTCTTCAGTGACACTGCTAAAAAGCCTTGGAGAGTGTGCCAAAATACATCACTAGATTTGCTCAGTAGTGACAGGCAGGACTCAGTAACAGGTGAAAAAGTCCACACAAATGTGGTTATGAGTTAGATACTCCTAACAGCTCTGCATAACCCCAAAGCACAAAGAGTGGAGGGAAGAGAAAAGGCCACCACTCCGCACTCCGGCACATCACTGAGGCATGACTGCCTGGTGGAGCAGCCTGTGCTCCCCTCAGAGGACCACAGCGGGACGCGTTACGTGACAGACGGAATTTAGCCATTGGTGGCAGTGTCAGAATTAGAGCCAATGAAGAATTTTTCAGTGAAACAGGTTTTTAAAAATTCGTTAATTCATCAAAATAGAAACCTCTCTGTGAAAGAACTGTTCTTTGAAATTCAGCCCTTTATAAATGGTTTATGCATATGACCCTGGTTTTCAAAAGTTATGAGGATTTTACATGGTAGAAAAGACCTTTCCATTGCAATTTTCCTAGCTGTCTTTTCTTAAGACACATGACAATCTAAACCAGTTTTGTACAAATTCTATTATTGGACAAAGAAAGTCCTACGTTGGCATTATTTCTTCTCTTTCATGGGGCTTTTTTACTAGCAGAGAACTTGGCCTCTAATTCTAGCCCTACATTATTATCAAAGGAACATCAATACCCACATTTAAGGGTGCAAATCTCTGAGGAATAGCTTACTCCTTAGTCTGGCCAGGGATTTAGTTGTCTAAATGAAGTTACCAGACCCTGAAAAATCTAGACTCAGATTTTGGTCAGCCATTTGAATCATTACTTTCACTGGTGTTTACTTGAAGGTTTTCTTTCCTCCTAGTTATTAAACAATAATAATAAAAGAACCCCAAATGTACCAGGAATAAAAGTCCTACAGCAAGATTTGTAATGGCTGTGAACTAGGAGCAGTAGCTCTCTTCTTTGCTAAAAAAACTTCTTCAATTATCATGCTCTCCACCTTCCCATCAGCTGTATGCACTCAGAAGGAGTAATATGAATAGATCTTTAAGAAGAGACCCATGATTAATACATGTCACTTTGCCCAGTAAGTGACACAGCTCTTTCACTTGAACCAAACTGTGGTAAATTAGTTGTTTTAGCATTATGTCTGTGGTGAACATAGGGTGAGATATGAGGTTAAAAAATAAAAAAAAAAAAAATTAAAAAGTCATATGCTAAGTAACAGAGAAAGGATTAATGATACAGGGAACAGAAAGAAAATTGAAAAAAAGGAAGTTACACTTCATTTTTTTCCCAAATATTTTAAAGCAACTAATGAAAGTTATGTATTTCCTATTTACTGAAAATTATTTCTTCTGAGACTAAAGCTGTCAGTCAATCATGATTTCTGTTTAGTAGAGGCAGTACACTGCAGTAGGTATATCATTATAGCTTGACATTTTTTTCTAAATGTGGAAATGTCATATTTAATGACACAACAAAGCCAGAAATGCTGAATGAGTTGAAGTAAAAATGAGGCATTCAGTTGATTAATTAAAGGGTAGACTAAACGTGTCTACATAAAATCACACCTTTTCATGGTTTTGTCTTCAGCTTTCTGAGCATAAACTTGCATGTGTGTGCTTTGTCTGAGAAGAGACGAAAATCACAGGAAGTATATTGTTTACTGTCATAGGAAACCCAATTTTTTTTATGGTCCGTTTCTCATACTGGCTTATTTTTTCCTGGATTTAGCAGGTCAGGGTGCCAGTTCAATAATCAGTGGTGTTTTGAAACAGTGTCTTGATGTCATTTAATTAAAGTCTGGAAAATCTTTTCTTTCTTGGCCTGTTTTTATCTCAATTTGTTTCTTAGCCATAGCACCCTCCCATAAGGGGGAAAAAATGAAACATGTTTTATACCTGTAGAAGGTGAAAAGAACTTGCCAAGGAGATGCTGTGTGCACTTGCTGGAATTTTTAGTGGCTTTGGGAGGAAAAAGTGTAACCCGATCGAGGGTAAACACAATAATGATAACAGTTTTGCCGTGGCTGCTGGCGCTAAGGTATTGATTCTGTACTACCAGGACTGTTTGAAGTTGCCTGTGAGCATTCAGGAAGGAAAAAAAGAACCCAACAATTATTGACAGCTTTCACCAGGCGTACAATACGTGGTGGCAAAGACATGAAGAAGTGGTCTTTCACTGTTATTTGGGTGTCAGACAGTAACTTGACACAGGAGCCAGTACAGCTGCCTTCATTTAATGCCCTTCAAATTTCATGAAATGTGATAAATAATTGAGAATCTGTGTTAGCCTAAAAAAATTAACCCTTTCCATACACATTTCCATTGTCTTTTTCATCCAAAACTGCAATGAAATTCAGCCTTTGTGATAACTGCATTACACCAGGAGCAGTTGTACAAACCCTTCTAATGTCCTTTGAGAGAAAGTATTGTTCAAAAAGATGCTGACAAGGGTCTCTCCCAAGGCTAAATTATAGGCAAGATAACTTTCCTGTCCAAAGTTCATCTTATTGAGAAGCTTAGGAGTTCTGAAAGGGATTAGGATACTTGACTTGTTTATGTTAATAAAGTTCTTTTTACTGCTTCTAGTATAAATTTTACTGTCAAGCATACACCTATAATTTTACATTTCTCAGAAAATGTTTTGTCAGGAGATCTTGAGATTTTATTTATGAACTACTTTCCACAGAGGAGTTAAATCTAACTGATATGCCCTGCCTCTCAGGATGCCATTAACTCTGTGACACTTCACAGCCTTTGTTAATCAAAATTGCTTTAGCTGACTTTTAGTAAAACAGAGACAAATACAGCCTTCCCTGTCAGTACAAGCTCGAGGTAGGCAGATTTACATTTTCTTGTGCTGAAGCTGGTTTGGAAATTTCATATATTTAGAAATTTCATATCTTTAAATTTCTCCCTTACTTCTTCCAGTGTGTTCCAGCTACAGTTTGTCTCTCAGTCAGACTTGGAAGCTCTTCCGTATACCTGTTAATTTAAAAATCCAATTACTGAAACAGAAAATTTACACTTAATTTGTTTTTCACTATTTTCTTGTTCTATGCTATTTCCAAAATAGTAACACCTAAAAGAATAACAAACCTCCGTGAAATATGAAAATGTGGGAGTTAATTTAAACTTGCTGCTCTGGAAGTGAAATCTGGCTACTGTGGAAAATATTGCATTACCTCCATGCTTTCCTGACTATCATTTAGCTGTGTCTCGACAGCATGTTCACCATTGTCCAGACACCTAAATTGCATTCTGGCAAGACTCACTTCTCTGCTCTAATCCAGGCAAAGTCCCCAGAGAGAATATATTTTACTAGGCAACTGTATTTTAAAAAGAAAATCTTCTGTGCGCTCCTTTGACATTTTATATTCCAATAAGTAAACTAAAATTGAATGGTTCCCAAAATTAAACATCTCCATTTGTGCAATCATATGTAAATACTCGGTAACCAGGAAAGACAAATCAATACAGTTCAAGACCACGTTCTGCATAGAGCTTGTTCCTGACTTCAGTTAATGTTAATATAGGGTAATAAGCTAGGAAAGAGCCAATTAAGTACCTTGCTATTACTCCCTAGTGTTTACAGACTGTCAGGAAAAGGAATTTCATTCATCCCAGCAAGCTTCAGGTATTTTTCAAAGCTAGACTTGGTCTGACTTCTAAGTCTACATTTAAATATTCCTGCTTTGTTCCAAATCATATGCAGTCTACATTCTGTGACTATAACTTATTAGAGCGTTAAAGCTCACAAATTAATTTTACAGACATTCTAAGAGTCAACACTACAGACACCAACTACACAGGATTGTGAGGTTACAAAATATGCTCGTAGCTACTAAGAGAACACCTTTTTTATTAAAAGTAAATAAATTGCTCAAAATGCCATTACTAGTGGTCAGTCTGAGCGAGGGCAAGGCCAGTGCCTGGGGAAGGGAAGGAGGAACTTTCTACTTTTTTCCTCTGTCAGAAGCCAATTACGGGCTTTTATATCCCACTGGGCTAACTCTTGTTATCTGTCATCTCACCTGCATCACTTTTTGCTTCCCTTCTATCCAAATGCACAGCAATTCCAGCATTCAGGCTCTCCTCCCTCCAACTTCCTCCAACTGATGGAGTCAAAGCAGTCACTGCTTACACCGCTGTTTCCTCCCAGCGGAGGAACCTCACCAGCCTCCCGATTCCGGTCTCCCTTCCAAAGCCTTAGGTAGGAAGACAAGCTTTCTTTCATCATCTCTCAGAGATATGCCGTTGTGGAAAACTGAACCAATTCACACCCCCGTGTAAGTTCGCTTTTTGCTTCTCCCTGCTGAAAGAAGGAGTCACCAACAAAACAGATATATATTTAAGTAAGTGTAAATAAATGAGTGTTCTTTTCTTCCAATGTAAACAAACTGCTACTAATCAGAGAACAAATGTCAGTTTCAGCAGTTCCTGCCCCTACAGTGTCAAACGCTGCCAGCCCCAGGGTGGCTCCGGTGCTGCTCGCTGTTCCCCAGGGCCCCGGGGACTTCTCTGCAGAGCTGCTGCCCAGCCCGGACTGCGGCCTGGGGCTTCTCCTTCCCAGGGACAGGGCTCAGCGTTTGTCCAGGCACCAGGCACATTCCCTCAGCATTCCCCAGTTCTTCTGGATGGCAGCCCTGATCTCCAGCGCGTCAGCCAGTTCCCCCAGTTTGGTGTCACCTGACAACCTAAAAAGCAAATGTTCCCTCACTTTCCCTGGCCATTGAGGAAGATGTTAAACAAGACACATCACTGTACAGACCACTATCGTCTTACCAGGTTTTAGGCAGCACACAACCTATTTACTACCACTCCCTGAGACCAATCATCCAGTCAGGCTTTTGTCTAGCTGGCTGGCCTTCCATTCAGATTGTGGCATTGTAACTTGCATACAATATTGTGGAAAGTAAGTGTCGAAAGTCTGTCCCAAAATCTAGTCATTTATCATAGAAAGCAATCAGGTTAGCCAGACATGATTTAGGCTGGGTAAATTCATGGTAACTTCCAAATCACTTCCTTCTTCCCCACGTACCCAGAAATATGACCTCTGTCCTCCGTGTGTCTTACACACAGCCTGCTCTTGCTGTAGGTGCTGACATCAGTCAAGACAGGTCTCCAAGCTAGCACGACTGCATAAATTCAGAATTCTTCTCATAAAAGCAACTGTTGCATAGAAATTAATGGCAGCCTTTCAATGGGAGCTACAGGTTCTTGGCACCTCTTAAAACCTGAGTTATAAGTGGCTTTTCTTTGCCTATGCACACTGCCTCCAGGCAAGCTGGGAATGAAGCCAAGATCTCTTCAGGATTCATGTTTAACAGTATGGGACAGTCATTTCCCTCTGCACCATAATGCAACATGGACTTGGGTGTTGCGACTCGTTGCAAAAATGCTAATGCATCCAGATGTAACAAGGAGATGTCTGGAACCAAGGATGTGTTCAGTGTCACCAGTCAGAATGAAAATTACCTGTCAGTAAACTGAAATTGGAGGGCATCTCAGTTAATAAAAGACAAGTATAGCCAGAGCTATCTCCTTTGACAGGCTAATTAGCCAAGAGCTGCCAGTGCTGAACAGCCTACACAAAGACTCTCCTGAGTATTCTCTGTCTCCTACCGCATGTCAGAACTGATATCCCCTGGACCATGATCTGCTACTAGTCACAGGACCCCAGTTGTCCACACCACCAGCCAGGCCCCAGCAGCTTACGTGTGCTGTTGCCAGTATAAGAGACAGAAGAGTATTTTCAGCTTTCTTCCGTAGTGCCAGCCATGAACGTTTGATACCTGCTACCACTTATGGTTGGAAGAATAGTTACGAGATGTTTATTGAGAATGCATTGTTGACATCTCTCATTCCTCTTACTGTGAACTTCATGTTCTGTGGCATTTTCTGAGAGCCTCATTTGCTGAGAACAGATGAAAATTCTCAGTTTTCACTTAAGAGAAAGTAAGATTTTAGCACTTACAATAGCAGAAAAAATCTGGGATTTGTGCATTGGTTTGAGTTAAAAGTCAAAACTCAGAAACCAATTGAAGAATCTATGTGCCTATATTATGTTAAAATGATGATTTTAGATTATGCTTATAACTGGGCATTAAAATTTCCATGTGAGTTTCTATTACATGAAGTCATGGCCTATGTCTGTTTCCTGAGAGAACATCTGGAGTCCGATTACAAAATCTAGAGCTCATTGCTCCTATGTTGATTTTAATAGTTTTGTTCAAGTTTGGGTTTGAACTCAGTGCCTGTGGGGACAAAATGCAGATTTGAGACTCTACCTAACCTCTCTAGTTAGTGCGAGAATTGAACCAGTCCAGACAGGTTGAAGGGCTAGTACCAAAAGACAGTGACAGGATAAATGTCAAAGAAGCAACCATGCGTTGAGGAGGATTTAATAGCTATGAGATAGTCACAAAAATGTGGGCTAACAGAAATTCAACTTAGCTGTTTTATAATACAATCATGCGTGACATTTTGTTTCCATATAAAATGAGATTAGCAGAATCCTAATGGTTTAGTATAGGTAAGAGAGGACAATGAGATCAGAGAGAAGCAGAATGATGAAGAAATTAGACCATGACCTGTAAAAGGAGACATTCTGTGAAATTTAGTTCTAAATTTAAATTACAGCCAATCCTTTCAAACAACTCTATAACCCCAAATTGTCAGACTCTAGAAGCATTTCCGATTAAAAAATAAACAGCAGGAATCAGACTTAGAGAATATTGATTTTATCAGCGACAAAACACTTACCAGCCATAAATATAAATTCTCATTTTTCAGACCACAAGCTTTGCACTCACGGAAAGGAATAAAGAAACACTTTATAAGCTTATTGACATACTTTTCCTGTGCTAAGTATTTCTTTCAAATACGTCTGAAGCATCTACTACTGAACAGTATCGTAGATCTGACATTACCTTATTAATTTAATATCTGCAGTGGCAATTCCCAACTGCTGCAATGACCAGAACATGCTGGCATATGCACTGAGCATGGACATGCCAAACAGTGTTGGTATTTGTCAAACGCTATGTCAAACAGCATCTCAGAAGGAGACAGACAGAAACTGTATGTATCTAGATATAAAACACAGTTGCTTTACTACTGTATTATTACAGTTGCATAGTAATTTATTAGTAAAAGCTGTAGAGGTGGAATCATTGAAGCATGAACGTGGCTGTACGGCAGAAATAGGGCTGCGTGCTAGCAACCAGTACTGTGTGCGGAGCGCAGGGTGAGGAAGGCAGCACAGCAGCAACAAAGCTGTTTAACGTGACACTGTCAGTCAGGCTGGGTGAGACAGGGTCTGGGGGGCAGCGGGTGAAATGGGACACGGGAAGCAGGGAAGGCTCTGGAAGCGCTGACTGCTCGGCAGCTGACAGTCGTTTGATGCTACAAAATAGATTTTCACAGACCCGGGAATCAAGGTAGTTTGAACAAAAGTGGATAGAAAGCATGTAAACTGAAACTGTTCAAAACTGAACGTTGTGATCATAATCATAAGGGACTATTAACATGTATATAGTAACTAAACTATAAACCGGCCATGCTCTAAAATTCATCAGGAAATTGTATAGATTTTAAAGTTCAACTCTGTCTTGAAANGTGTTTTGAAGCAAACATACTTTTAAGTCTGTACTTATCCAGGGTTTACACTGACATATTCCATAACAACAGCAAAGTCAATTACTTTGATAAATTTAGGACAACATAACTGTTGCATAGTTGCCTTCAAGTGGAATAGATGAGGAAGGAAAATGAAGATGTTAAGACATTAGAGGAATTATGAAGAAAAAAATTAAGTATAATATGAACAATTTTCATAGTGAGGCTGGTTTTGTGCAGCACCCTCCAAATTAATTTTTTAAGTCCCTTTCTTTGCTCTCTGAGGCTAAAAATATATTGCCAACAACTGCACTTATTATATGGTTTTCAACAAAAGTTTACTGTATGAATTTTAAAGTATGATTATTTTTTTTTCCAACTGCAGTTTTTGACCTCTTTGCTACAATAGCCAAAGTTTTATATCAAATTAATCCTGGACAGAATATGCCTTTTTTTTCAAGACAAAACAGATTATATTTTTCCATCAATACTCCAATATTTTTTGGAAACTGGCATTTTCAAGTAGAAGCAAAGTATTTATTGATTTATATTGATTTTATCAATACTCATGATAAACTTTAGGCAGTCATGATTCATTTCTTCTAAGGTCTCCAACTTCCAGCAACCATCTTTGTGCATGGAAAGTCAATTGAAGGCTTAGTGTTTACATGAAAATGAACAATTTACATATTTATTGCTTGCGATTTGTGTGCTAGCTGAACCATCAGCAATGTTCATAGAATGCTATGTGAACTGGAAGGGGGAGTGATTCATGTGGCTGTGAATGGGACCAAAAGGGCAAAGAACAAGTACAGGTATAAAGAGATTAGCAGCTGAATACTGTTCTGAAGAGGAAAGAATGAGTATGTATGTAGAAAGATTATCAGGGAAACAGTGTATTGCAAAGTCTATCTATCATATTTCTAAGGTGCTTATCACAATGTCCCTTAATTAACATATATATCAGATTATTTATCTCCCTGGATTTCATCTCTTCATGATTCTACAATTTCTCTTCATCTAGAGTTCCTGAATAGAACAGAAGTCGTTTAATTTGTAAAGATATGTAAATATCAACATCCTTCTTTTATCGGGAAATGGTGTTTTAACTGTGTTAGTTATACAATGGTATACAGTCCCAAATAAATGGAAAAAAAGTATCAGTTACATCATATACTGATTCCCACTTACGTAGTTGTATTTACATAAGTACCATATTTAATCTGATGGAAGGAAGTCACAAGTAGAGATTTTTACACATTTGTAGAATTCAATCCACAGATACAGTAGGCCCTCAGATTTTTGTACTCTTTCAATGTAGAGAAAAACCCCATAAAACAGTTCAGTAAATGAACTTCAGTACACACTCTGAGGTAACTTGGAGCTACCCCTGATGTGTAACATAGTAAAGTAGGAGTGTAATATACTAATAATTTGGTTTTGAGTGGAGGGTGTAAGACAATGTAACAATATCAGTTATGGCTATTGGCATTTTGTCTTTGTTGTGTATCTTTTTCTTAAGTTGGTGACACATGGGAATGGATTTTTTATCTACAGCAGAATTCTTTCATTTTGTCTAAAGCATTTGCACTGGTTCCTGCTGGGGTCAGAACACTGGACTAAGTAGACTTCAGATCTTATATGTTATTGTTTGCCATGAAAGGAACCACTTCTTCACATTGGGTGCAATTATATAGTGGAAATTATTGCTGCTAGATGTTGTAGATTAGAGAATTAGTTGAGGCTTTTTTCTTAGATATCCCAAATAAGGCTGTTGTTACGCTGATTTTCTTATGTCATAATGATAGGGATGATTTTATAAGGGTTTTATTTCCGTCTTTCTCGTCCTTTGGTTTTCACTGCAAACCTTGTGACAGCAAAGTTAACAGAGGTTTGACACTCTTTTCAATGAAAAACAACTGAGCTTTCTTCTGAACCTAAGGCACCAGAGCTAGTTTAAAAGCAAGCAATCCATGCAGTGATCCAAGCCTCACACCCGGGAGGAAGAGCAATGTGGAAATTTCATCAGGATAACAATGCAAGCCATCCAGCGCACAGGTAGAAGATGGGGGCTGTCTCGGTGTGAAGCCTTCTTAAACTGCCCCTACTGCCAGTGCAAATGTGGACAATAAACTCTTACATGTATGAAACTCATTTGTCCTGTATATTACACATAGTACAATCGACACATCATAAATATTATCACCCTGTGCGATAACTGCTTTATATATTTACTGATTTCTATTCCTCCCTTACAGAAGGGATTTGTTTCAGATAACTCTCCTTTGTGCCATGTGTAGGACTGACAAAGTGCGTACACACTGTGCACCGTCGATTCTTGTTGAAAGTTCATTCATTTTACTAGATTGATAGTGATTGTACTTTATCACTTGGCACAAAAGACTCGTATTTAAAAAGCGTATTAGCTTACTGGGCACTCATTTATAAAAATTGCATTGTTAGTAGTCCTGCTGGTGACTTCACCATGGCAGACTCCTTTGAAGTGCAGACTTTCTTTTAGCATGTTTGCACTTTTAAACGGTCATATCACCAGCCTCTGCTTGCATTTTGCTTCACGTATCTCCCAGGGCTGGTAGTCATAGTGGTAAATATTGGCACTAAGAAGCTGGCAGGCTGCAGATGTGTGTGTGGGGTATGTTTGATAGATTTTTTACTATCTGCTCTTTGTTTAGGGCTAAATTCTGCTCTCCCCACTGCTATGAATTTGTGGTCTATAACTCAAGCAGCACTGTAAAATTATGGGAAAATTTCACATACAGAGATAAGACTCTTCTGAGTAAAGGTGTCAAGTTTGCATCAGACAAGTTCTTTTGTTCTAGAAAATTTTCCAGCTTTGTTATGGAATATCAAGTGTATGTCAATTATATTGGCTAAGTTCTCCAAATTTATTATAGGATGTCACAAATATGTCGGTCTATGTTAGTTACTCACCTATTTCTCATTAACAGTGAGCTCATTTCAACCATTTCTGGGAAGTGTTATTAAATTGCCCTCAGAAATGGGAGATTTGGGTAGCAGGAAGATAATCTCTACATTTTTTTAATATTTGGAGCATATCTGCTTCAGATGCAGAAGCAGATTAGATTCAGATAATTTCACAGGAATAGGGCAGAGTCCTCTTTCCTGATCTGGAAACAAAGGCATAGGAAGTTTCATCTGGAATCATGCACATGTTATGCCTGAGGAAATATTCTTAAGGAATAGGATTTATTACCTTGAATGGAGGTATTCACGAGCATGGCTTTGTTGCTTCTAGACCTGATCTGCTCAGGAGAATCTATGTCAGAATCTCCAGTACTTCCCATTCTAGAGTTGGCTTAGGCAAATTTTGCATGCAGAGTATTTATTTGTCCTTCAGACCTTCCATATACAAGCAGACTCTCATCTCCTAACTATCTGTATGTTTAACTGCATACATTCAAAAATTTCATCCTAAGTCACTTGCTCAAGATCAAATAAGAGGTGGAACAGGAGCATAAATTCAAGTCTCTAAAGTATACTTACTAGGATGTAAACTACTACTATTCTTCCTTTGTAGACTTGATAAAATACTGAGGTGATATTGAGATTTTAGACAGACAATGTTGAGAATATTTTGATTAATCTAAAAGATTTCTGGGGTATCCTCTCATTCTGGAGAATCATGCCATTATATTGTCACCCAGTATCATGCTATGAGGATCCTATTCGAACCAGTTCAAAGAAAGTTAACTCCCTACTAAACTGTAGGTATGTTAGTGATAAGAGGAGGATGAGGGAAAATGTGGGTCACCTCTGGAATGAAACAGGTGACCTGCTTGCCTAGGATATGGAGAAAGCTGAGGTACTCAGTGACTGCTTTGCCTCAGTCTTCACTGGCAACTGCTTGAGCCACACTGCCCAGGTCACAGAAGGCAAAGGCGGGGACTGGCAGAATGAAGAACTGACCACTGTAGGAGAAGATCAGGTTCGACAATACCTAAGGAACCTGAAGGTGCACAAGTCCATGGGATCTGATGAGATGCATCTGTGGGTCCTGAGGGAACTGGTGGATGAAGTGGCCAGGGCACTCTCCATCATATTTGAGAAGTCGTGGCAGTCAGGTGAAGNCCACCGCTGTTTAACCTTTTATCAGTGACATGGACAGTGGGATCGCGTGCACCCTCAGCAAGTTTGCCGATGACACCAACCTGTGTAGTGTGGTCGACATGCTGGTGGGAAGGGATGGGACAAGGGATAGTGACAGGACAAGGGGTAACTGGTTTAAGCTGAAGGAGGGTAGATTTAGATTAGATGTTAGAAAGAAATTCTTCACTGTGAGGGTGTTGAGGCACTGGAACAGGTTGCCCAGAGAAGCTGTGGATGCCCCATCCTTGGAAGTGTTCAAGGCCAGGTTCAATGAGTCTTTGGGCAACCTGGTCTAGCGGAGGGTGTCCCTGCCCATGGCAGGGGTGTTGGAACTAGATGATCTTTGAGGTCCCTTCCAACCCAAACCATTTTATGGTAAAAAATATAATGAATTATTCTTGGAGAGTGAAATGCAGCATAGCAGTCAAAAGTTGTCCATGAAAACTAAATAAGAGAATAATAAAAAAGCAAGTGTGGCAGATAAAAATCATTAATCTGCGAACACTATATCAGAGGTGGATGCTTCATAATTCTTTGATCTACAGATTCTTCTTATCCACTGTATGCTGCACTTCTGTAATGTACCAGGGGTTTTTAGGTATGCTCACTAATATATATACGATGTCACCGTTTTGGCTGCTTTTTATGAGTGATCCCTTCCCATTATTTTCATTTCTGTTTATTTGTCTTCCCTTCTATAACTTGGAGGCATATATTTTAATGATGTCATTTCTCTGAGCCATACAGAGGTCAGTGTGTCTGTTTTTGTCATCCAAGACGTCTGTTCAGATAGAAAGCATTACTTCACTATACTGTAGTGTATACAATTAAAAAATCTATCACTATAATTCTTTATTTAGATAGCAATTACAAAGGTATTTTCTGCATTTTGCAGACTTAATTTGTAATTTTCACTTTATTACAACTTCATCATTCCTCACTAACCAACAATATATATCAAGATTCATATCTACATTGCACAAATAAAACTAGCACAATTAGTAAGAAAATAAAGATTTACACATATTTACATTCTATAGCCAGCCAACTCATATTTTCACTTCCCCTTGAGCTAAGTGAGTATCATTATTCCTGTTTTACAATGAAGCACACCCAAACAGAAGTCACTTATTGTCAAAGAGAAGTAAGAGAAAGCGAGGCCCATATCTCAGGCACTCCTGGCTTTTACTTATACCTTTGTTTTTCTAGACAGTTGTGGAGACAAAATTTTGGAGGTGTAGGGAGATACCCTGCCATTTCTGGAGTGCCTTAAAGAAGGAGCAAAGAAGGGCTTAGCAAGCTCCAATTGTGATACTCCTGGAAGAAACTCCGCTGCACCCTGAACCTTCTCATGCCCTTAAGCGGTATGAAGATGATGGGTAAGAAGAGGATAATTTTCTCTATTTGGAGATTTCCAAACAACAGAAATTGAAAAGATATTAGATCCCCAAACATGTTTTCAAGGTTCCTTGCCATTCAAACTTATCTTCATGTATTATAGTACTATTATAAACCATAAATTACAAAAACCCAGGTACCTCCCAATTGTCACTCTATCTGCAAACACACCTCTGCTTAAGTATAAACAATTCATAGCACTTGTGTGACAATGGCAGACAGTACGAGAAAATTCAAAACAGATTTTGAGGAAAGAGAAGGCAAGTGGAGAGAACAACAGGACTTCCCTCTGGAAGCAGTACAGCTTCTGAGAGCACCTTGGCTCAGGCCTTAGACAGAGGCAACCATGTCAAGGATTCAGTGTGGATACATACAGCCAATAAAGTAGCAACAGCTGCCTGTAAAAGCCCAAGCCAAGCTCTGAACAGATCAGATAGCGAGTCTAGAAATACAGTTCCTAAGGCATTAAAAGAGAAAACTAATTGATGGTGCTCATAAATAATAAAATAATACCTTTGCATTGTAGCCTTATCTTTCAGGTTTCATGGATATTGGAGTGGCTAGGGTATTTGCAAATGTTGGAAACAAATGAAGCAAATATGCCCCCAGACAAGTACAAATCCATCCCATACATCTTGATAAACCATTAACGAAAAGATGGAGATAGTCTGGTCCTATGTTTTCATTACTTTATACACCTAACATCATCCATCAACTAAATAATTTCAGCATGAAAAGTCAAATCAATAAATGAGTGATCTCAGCTTTTTTGATTCACATTCTTATATTACATCATCTATAAAACCTCTCTTAGTACAACTTGTGGTACAGATGTCTGAATCTGAAGAAATTGGGGAGAATATCTGTTGAAGTGATAAACAGCTATTGGTTCATATATCTACATTAAGTGATCTTGATAAGTAAGCTTTCCAAATGGACAAGTACAATCATTCAGCACCACGGAGTGAGTGCATTACCTCATCAAATCTTTTGGCTTGTCACAATATCATGTTAACTCAGATTCAAGACCATTCTGCATTCCATGTCTGATTTTCCTTGCATGTGCCCTCCACCTCTGTTTCTTGAAAAGGAATATATAGCTACTTTAAAACAAAAGTTAAGATCAAGTCTGATTTCACAGCTGCATTATATAAAAAATGTTTTATTATATGGGTTTGTATTCTGCTTAGCCCAAGGGAAGAAGAAACAGTGCCTGAGCGTCATAAAAAATAAAGCTGCAGTAATGTAGTAGTGCAAAAGGAAATAACATAGGTATTATTTTTCTAGATTTTTTTACTATAGCTTTCAGCACTGTATTATAGTCTTCTAACACAATATAAACCTAAAGCCACAGAAACAGACATATTATCTAGGTAATACTTTATATATATATATA